>JANAVB010020800.1:290964-615964 GCA_029216955.1 Iris pallida | reverse complement strand
ACAATATTGATTTTAACTCATTTTTGAGTTTTTAGTTCCATAATATGCATGTCCTTTGTCACGTCCCGATCCCATAGGAACAAAAATTACCATTTGATGTGAGATCATACAAGTCTAAATTATACTTATACTAGACAAGAACAAAGATGCTCGATATAATACCTCAGAATCAACGTCATTGCAGCAAAAATAAGCAAAAAAGTTGATAGATACAAGATATATGAAAAATGATTCTCTTTATTGATAATTTACATCTAAATTTCAATAGCTCTATCATAAAAGAACAAATTGACTACAAACACTTAATCGTATTATATCAACAATACCACAAGGCTTACAACTCATGAAACTAATACAATTAATGATGTTCCATACATTATGTCATTTATATACAAAGACTAACATCCGACCGAACAGCTTCAAGTGTCAACCGAGCTCCAACGCCTCATCACGTCCAAACGGCTCCTCGCACCTGTGGAGTTGGGAGGTCAACACATTGAAAAATATATTGGTTAGTGCTCTTAATCAAACTAGCCTAAAAATAACACGATTGCTTAAAGAAAGCAGGTAAATTATTATGTGTTATTTCTAATCTTGCCTTAGGATCAGTTAATAATTTATAAGCATGCATATAAGCTTAAAGGTGTCGTTGATGCAATGAATCTTACCAAACTTACCATCCTTCCTGTAACAAAGTTAACATTCATAACAGATATATAAAACATAAATGTGTCACTTAACACAGTCAATCTTACAGAAACATACCATCCTTTCCTGTAATAAGGTTAATATTCATAACCGATATGTAAAGCATAAATGTGTCGCATGATAGTGAATGTTACTCACTGCCACCATCCTTCCCTATCATCATTCATAATATATATGTGTCATATGTGTGTCCCTACATAACACATTTGTTAGCCTTCATAAAATATAAAGATGTGTCAAGTGTCCGCCTTGCATCAAGTTGCTAGGCCTACGAGCAGATGACATCAGCATGTAATCTAACCATATAAAGGTAAACTGATATCATAATCCATCTTGGACTATTCTTAGTAAGACGACAATCCTTCATGTAATAGTTGTCACACCCCGCTCTCGGAGGAGCGAACTTCCTCGCTAGGGCGTGATGCCACACGAGCCTAGGTTGCGCTCGCGCAAGATCGATTTTATAATGGTCGATTACAGTAGCTTGCGACGGGGTCGTCACACAGAAGTCTCAAGCAGAGATGTTGAATAACACTAGACATGTACAAAGTGATACACTTTATTGACATTAAAATAAGATTACAAAGGCGTGAAGCCAAGATTACAAGTCCTTCAAGCTCACTTTCTCTCTAATTACAATCACTCGACACTCTCTCAGAATACAAGTTACTCTGCTCTCTCTCATCTTCCAATATAATATAATGAGACAGTGGATGCTGCAGAATGCGATGTCCATACATTATATTTTGTATAGATGAAGTCTTCAATACGGTCGCACGCCTCGAAATGCCAAGGAACTCCATGCCTCAGCATGTCTAAGTGAGCTCCGTCCCGACGAGAAAGTACCTGTAACCTGCACATGAAAACTGTTGGATGGTCAATACACAACCGTACCGGTGATGTGAGCTCCTCATCCACCCATACAAAACCAACACATTCATTTAGTTTGAGCAAATATTCTTTTGATTATCTTTCTATTCTTGTCTTAGGATCAATTTTAGGACGTAGATGCTGTAGGTCCTAAAAAATTAAGTTGCACACATTAACAAAGTCATAAAGATCAATAAATGAATCTTTCAAATAAACTGTGCAGACATCAGATTGTGCAGCATATAGATTGTGCATACTAGATTGCGCACACTATCAAGCGCACAGTCTGACGTGGCAAATCGTCATCATTACCTGACACAAATCAAATCTTCTGACAGCTGACAGCGCGGAGAATGAGGCGACTGTTTGTTTAATCGTACAGCACGGTGCTCGAGGACAGCTGGCAGCACAATCCATGTTGGCACAATCTATTCCTGTGCAGTCTAAGCCTGCACAATCTAATGCCAGCGCAGTTCAGGTTGCGCATTTCATCAACACAACTGACAAAGTACATGTGGCATTCATGCCATCAATTGCTCATTACGTGGAAACTGTCTAGGCACGATCATGCACATTTCAATCAAATGATGCCATGTGTCCCAAACAGTTGGACCATGATCCAACAACTGCCTGCGCAGTTCACTGTTGCGCAATCCAATTGCTGCACAATCCATCATGCGCAGTCCAGAATAACTAAAAGTTAGTTATTTTTCAGAACTCTATAAATAGAGTTTCAAGTATCCATTTCAAGGGGATCAGAGATCAGATCATAGAGAGATCAGACTTTAAAGTTCAGAGAGTCCAGGAGTTCTTGCCCAAGTGCTGCTGCATTCTTTCGAGGCTTTTGCCTTCAACTTCTGAGGCTTTTTGCCTTCAATTCCAGAGTTGTTTTCAACTTCAGATGCTCCGTCTTCAGAGTTTACATCGTCCAAGGGATAAAGCAATCGTCATCTAGATTGGATTCCTACAGTTGTACCTTTCCCAGAATTCTATTGTAATCTTTTACAAAGTTTATATCAATAAAGTTCTATACTTTTGTTTTTGCAAACAAAATGGCGACTCTGTTGGGGACGACTTTTTTCTCCGACCAGGAAGTGACAACTCAATGTGACGTAGCATCTATCGGAAAGACGCAGAAGACACTGGTTGTGAAGATCAACCAGACAGCCTACGAGGCTATGATCAACTCCAAGACCACTCCTCGTACTGCAACCACTTCTGCCACAAGCAAAGTGCGTCCAGTGTGGGTCCCAAAGACTGCGGCACAGTCTATTGATGCTGCCAGCAAGACTCCTGCGCAGTCTGCCAGCAAGACTGCTGTGCAGTCCAAAGCTTCTGTCATCAAGCCTGCTGCATAATCTGTCTCAACTAATGCTGCGCAATCTGCTGTTGCCAGTATACAGAGTACTTCATATGCTGCCTTGGCTAAGTGCAAAACTCCTATGCCTCTGGCACAGTTGGCTGCCAATCTTCCTGCGCAAACCAACACTCCAACAACCAGAGTCCACCATAGGCACTCTGTGGAAAGAACTCCTGATGCACAAACCACAGTCTCCGTGGCCAGAACCAGTACGCCATCCACCCATGCGCAAAGCATGCCTGCGCAATCCAAGAGTGACAGCCTTTTGGCTAAACTCTCTTCTTCTCATAATAAAGGAAAAAGCTCTGCTCCTCCTTCCAAACATACTGTTGCTCCGAAGCAATCCACTGGGGGTAGTCCTTTGGCTATTCCTCTTCCTCCTCAAAATAAGGGAAAAGGCCCGTTGGTCTTTTCTCAAACTTCTTTGTCCCATGACTTGGAAGACAACATAGGGAAACACTCTTTAGCTAACCCTTCTTTCCAAAACAAAGGAAAAGGTCCTCTGGTCTTTTCTCAATCTTCTTCAGTTTTTACTGTAGAAGATCAATCTGAACGTGCCTCGACACCAATCAGTACTAGAACTCTTTTAAATAAGGATTCTTCTTTCCTTCATGACAAGAGAACTTGTACTGACCAAAGAGGTATTCTGCCTACTCCAGTAGCAGAGTTCCAAGACCTCCCAACTCTCAAGATATCTCGATCAAAATAAGGAAAATTGTTGGTGTCTCAAACAGAAACCCCTGGGGGTGAGTTTGCAGATCTAAGGACTTATCTTAACAGGCCTACTTCGGCGAAACGCAAACAGCCAATGCCGAAGATCAAACATCAAAGACAAACTTCCAGGGTCAAAGATCCTGATACTTATGCCAATGAAGTGAGTACTTCCCTTTACACTCAAGGGATTAAACATTTAAAGAATCAGAATCATATTTCGAACATTATCAAAGAACAGATCCCTCAGAATTTTTCTCGTCCTGCTGTTGTTCCCGATCTCCGAAAACATCTCAGGCAAAAGCGGGACAACGTCTCAACACCTCCAGTTCAACCATCTGATCATCATTGCAACGACAAAGTCATCATCCAATATTGTTGTCAAACAACAAAACGATCTGTCTTCGATCGTTTGACTTTTGCAAACTCTGAAGTAGTGTCAGAGGAAGAAGAAGTCTTGTACGCTTCTGTCAACATGACTTCCCGAGACACTGGGGGTAGAAAGTGGTCCAAGCACGGCAAACCTCGCCGTCCTAGTCAACGGTATCTAGATTTACTTCAAGAATCTTCTGAAGGAGTATTTCGACATACCCGATCCCGAAGCCGAGATACAATCGGTCAAAGGAATCTTCCTCAAGATCCTTCGGGTTATTTTCCTACTTCTCAGTTAGGAGATGACTCTTTCTCCGACTATGATGCATACAGTGAAAGCTCTGAACAAACAGTGTCTTCTACTGTACCAAGAGAAGTGACAGCTTATGTTGTCACTGATAATCCAGATGCTTCAACTTCTGCAAATCAGGAACAGCAAATCGCTGTACTAGAAGACAAGCTAAAAACCATGGCTGAAATGGTTGCTAGTATACATTCTATCATAGTAGCACAACATGCCACACCACCGACTGTACCTATTGCTAGTCCTGAAATCATAGCATCATCGGTACCTGTCAATGCTGGACTGGGGGTAGTGTCTCCTCAAATGCCTCCTGTACAAGTACAAGTTCAAACTACACCTAGTCAGTCAGGAGCTGGGGGTAGTGCTTACAATGCTGTTCCTCCTCCTACCACTCTAACTCAACCTGCTCTTTCTTCGTCATCTGAAAACGCTAATGAAGCTGTCAAACTCTTGCGAACCCAGTTCGAAGCCTTCAAAAAGAAAGACAACTTGCAAAGATTGGGGATTAAGCAGCCCTATCCAGTTGAATGGAAGGAAGTTCTGTTCCCGCCAAAGTACAAGATTCCAACGTTCTCTTTGTTTGATGGCAGTACTTCTCCTAGTTAGTTCATCAATCATTTTGAGGTAATGACCGTTCAACTCCAGCCAAATGATGCTCTTCTTACCAGAGTGTTCGTAGGTTGTTTAGCCGACGTAGCATACGACTGGTACAGAAGTTTGCCCGATGGTTGTATCACTTCCTTCTCAGGTCTCAAGCAAATCTTCCTGGAACGGTTCTATGAAGGATTCAACGACATGACTATGTCGGCTCTTAACAAAATCAAACAGAAACACAATGAAACTGCTGAGAGTTTCATCGAACGATTCCGCCGTGAAGCCTTGAAGATGCCTCCCGGAACTCCAGCTGCTGTCACTATTGATACTTGTAAGGCAAATCTTTTGCCTATTATCAGTATGTGGACAGGATCTACCCAGTTCTAAGATTGGCCCTCATTCATTGTCAATGCCAAAGCTGCTGAAGTGAGTGCCAAAAAGTTTAAGCAATTGGAGGTACAAATGTCTAACCCCGACCGGGATGAACATCAGACATCAGGTGGTGGCAACCGCCAGAACAACCGCAAAGCAAAAGAGACTTTGAACATCAATCTGAACAAGAATAAAGAATCTTTGGCGGTTAACGTAGCTCCGCCTACATCCACTTCTACTCCTTCAGCACCTCCACCGAGAGAACCTCGTCCTAAAGTAGAATATTCCTTTGACGAGAATGACACTGCAAGCATCTTTGATTGTTTACTCAAAAGCAACAAAATTCAACTCCCAGACCCAAAGAAACCCGATGAAGTTGGTAAGACTGATCATCCTAAGTACTGTGTCTATCACAGGTTCATCGGACACCCTACTCGAGCATGCTACGTGCTCAAAGGTAAAATTCAAGAGCTTGTCAATGCTGGTGTTGTCACTCTGCAGCAAGACGAGAAGACTGTTACTGCAAATTTGGTTTCAGTCCAGTTTGGTGACTTCCCTCCTCAAATGGTATCGCACGGTGTCGTTCCTATTCCTAAAGTTACTCTTGAGATTGAAAATCTCCCGCCTCCACCAAGTGAAGGTCTTATTCCCTTGTCTCTTGACAACGACAAAGTTATGTGGATCCATCCAGATCTTGTTTCCGAGTTCGAAGTTTCCTCTTCTTCTAAGAAGAAAGACCGCTCCAAAGGCAAGACAAAGACTTGCAACATGGTGTCTTTTGACCCCATAGTTGACGAAGAAATTCTGTTAGGCACCAGATCAGGGAAAGCTTACTTGAAGGAGTATCCTGATACTCAAGAGAATCCTGCCTCTTCTTCTGAACCTGTTCCAGTACAATCTACTTCCTCTGAAGAGATTCCTTCCACATCCTCACCAGTTGTAGTGCCTATTCCTCCCAAGCCGGTGGTTGCTGACAAAGGCAAGCAACAAGTCCGCTTTGACAAACCCTTGAAGAAATCATCTCCTACAGGACTTGAAAAGCCGTACAACTTTAATATATTGGCTCAATTAGCCAATACACCGGCTAGGCTATCAATCTTCGAGCTCTTGTGCCTTTCCAAAGAGACTCGAGAAACTTTAAGTGAAGCTCTGATGCAGGCTGAAACTTGCTTAACTCTTCTCAAAAAGCCGGAAGCAGAACCAGTCTCTTGCCGTCACTGTCATAGTGTTCTGGAGTTGATTTCAAACATCACTTTCACTCAGGATGATATGTTGCTGAAGGATAATAGACATGATCGTCCTCTCTACTATACAGGATATGTCGATTCGATGAAAGTCGATCGTATCTTGATAGATCCAGGGTCTGCTCTCAGCATCATGCCAAAGACGATGTTGGACGCATTGAAGATACCAGTTCATAGTCTTTCAAGTACAATCACTACTATCTTGGGATTCAACCAAGGAAGGAGTGAACCTTTGGGTAAGATTCCCCTAAAACTCCAAATAGACAATCTTCGCACGAAGGTGACCTTTTATATCATCGACAATCATGGTTGTTCTTACAACGCTCTTCTGGGAAGACCCTTCCTCCATGAACATAATGTTGTTCCATCAACTCTTCATCAATGCTTTAAATATGTCGATGACAAAAGAGAAGTTCACAAAGAAATTGCAGACCTTTATCCTTTTAAGGGTGTCGAAGCATACTGCAATGACGCTCGTATGTATAAGGAAGAATTTATGAAAGTGGTATTGGCCATGGATACTGAAGAAGACCAAGAAGCAGTGCCCAAAGACACTCTTATTATACCTGTCAAAGGGCGTGTTTCTCATCCTCAATCCTCCAAGCCACTGGCTATTCACTTGCCTTTCCGGAAGCAATCAATTGAAGATGATCATGATCAAAGGGAGCTCACCTCCTGTAAACCCCTGTTTTTCAAATTTTATTTTAATTAGTGCTAATTAATTTTTAATGTTAATTTTAGCCTTAAATAATTATTAGAATTTTTAGGAATTTTTCTAGAATTTTTAAATGATGTTTAAATGAGTTTTAAAATACAAAAATATTAATTTGTAATTTTCTGAATTATTTTAATATCATTTTATAATTTTTAGAATTATTTTTATATCATTATGCAATATTTAAATTGTTTTAATAACTGTTTGTAATTTTCCAAATTGTTTGAATAGTCATTTTGTAATTAGTTAATTATTTTTGTATGTGGAATGCAAATTGTTTTTGCATATAGACTCTGATAGGACCTATTGGTAAATTCCTAAACTCTAGGGTTTATTTGCAAAACCGTAGACACCCCCCCCCCCCCCACACGATCGGTCGGCCACCTGGCCCGACGACCCGCCGCCTTTTCCGGCCGACCAACCGCCTTGACGACCTATAAGACCCCCTCCTTCGACTCCCCAGACCGAGCCCTAACCCACCACGACCACCACGAACACCCCCGACACCCTAGACGTTCGTCTCCGGCGAAAACCCTAGCCGAAGCCCTAGCTCCGACGAACGCTCGTCCAGCCCCCACGACGAGCGCCACCGCCCGCAACCACCGTCCTCCGACGCGCCTCGACGGGCTGAGGGCAGCGCCACCCCGAGCGTCGCCTCGCCGACGTCTCCTCCGCCCGCCAGCATCCTCGAGATCCCCCTACATCGACCGGACACGTGAGTAGCAGTGATTAAAACGTGTCGTGTGAGGCTCGTGTCCACATATGTTGTTCGCCATGTCCTGGCGAGCACGAATGTGGAACTGGACACGTGAGAATCGACTCGTACGTGTCGTGCCAGCCCAGACACGTTAATACCTGTGTCCATAACTGTCAGGACACATGACTGTGTTATTATTATTATTATTTTTATCTTTTAAATCACTTAAAACCTAATAAAATCTACCTAAGTCCTATCCCTAACACAACTGATGGGCTGACCCCCTGGCCAGCCCGTCCTAAACTAAACCCCCCTTGCGCAGGCTCGGGTTCGAGCCTCCCTTCACTTCTTTTCTGTTTTCTTTTTCTTTTCTTTTTTTTTTCTGTTTTATATATATATTTATATATATATGTATATATATATATATATATATATATATATATATATATATATATATATATTTATATATATATATATATATATATATATATATATATATATATATATATATATATATATATATATATATTAGTATGTATATATGTATATACTGTATTTTAACAGTATTTTATATATATGTATATATATTTTTATGCTTAGTAAAATTTTATATATTTATTTGTATTTATATACGTATATGTATATATGTATATATCTTCATATGTATATATATATTTATACTATATATATATATACAATATTAGTGTATGTATATATATGTACTTTTATAATTAAGTATTTTCCTTATATATATATATATATATATATATATATATATATATATATATATATATATATATATGTACTTTTAGAACATATGTATGTATATATTTATTTTGTATAATTTTACCATATTAAAATAATAATATTTATTTTGCACTATTACCAAATTGTATTTTTAGTATATTTAAATTACTGCAACCATTTGGTGTCCAAGCCTAGTATGGGTATTTGGGCCCAAATGTGTTTTTACACATTCAAGACCTGTACAGTCATATTAGACTTGATTCATGGCCTTGGGTCCTGTATTTGAACTTTGGTTCAAATTATGTACATGGACAAAATACGCAGATAAATAATTATTTAATTATAATTGTGTGCAATGCTGTTTTTGATTTTCTAAAAATACTTAAAGTACTGCTAAAATTATGTAAAAATAGTATTTAGATACTATGTTAAGTTAGCTAATTTAGTATAATTTTTATAGTATTTAATTTACTGTTTTGCCACTAGTTTGGCATATGAAACCAAAACTCATTTTCTGTATATTTAGGAAAACTGATTTTTATTAAAAACTTGTACTGGTTAATAAATTCCAGAAAAATTATAATAAATTTCTATGATTAACAAGGATCATTTTGGTACTTTACTTTGAGTAAAACTAGGCTTTTTGTCTATCTCTAAAATTGTTGGAACACAATGGTCTTTTGATTTATTTATTGATTAATTACGACTTGTAGCTTTTTGTGTTATTTTGAGTTTTAGCCGTGTTGAACCCCACCCATCACTAGTGTAAAGATCCTAGAAAGTTAGTTAAAGTAGTGTGTCACCCCATATTGGTCTTCTATGCCAAAGTCATCATTTTGGCTAGGTGTCCAGTCACAAGTCGTGTTTCACCAATTAGTGTCCTAGTGTTTTAGCTTAGTGTAAAAACTAAGTTATTGTATTTATTTCTACAGTGACGAGTTACCAGACATCCATAGCACTTTTATCGCAGCTTGTTTTGCTTTGCTTTGCTAGAGGCAAGTATCTTCTACAAACTTTATATACTGCTATAACAATAAACTGTGATTTACCCACCATGTTAAATGCTGATCCTTGGGGTAGCAAGTTAGAACTTTGCATGTTGTATTACTTTTAGTCTCCACCATGTTTATACAGTATCTCATATCTCTCACATGTTTAAATAACAGGTTAAGGGGAAACTGTTAGTATTGTACGTGAACATGACCCCCCTCTCCGTATGTATTTACCGCACTCGGTGACATTCTACATGTGACCTTGCCGTATGTTCTGATATCGTGTTTGTGTATGGATATACACCGATGCCGTTCGTGCACGTATGTGCATACCAGAAAACTTGATATGTACCACAGTACATCCTGTTCACCTATTGACCGATTCACGTACATGTTGCAGTTTTAAACTTTTAAACTACATGCGGTTATTTATAAAATAACCAATTAAACCATGATATGCCATGATTCCAGTTTATTACATTCTTGTTCATGCTTCATATATTTAGTTTGCTAGATTCAGTACTTGCTCCCGTCCTGACAGGATAACGTTGTAGGTGTTCTTACTGAGGAGGAGTTACTCTGCGACACATATTATGGGGTTACTGCCGAGGACTCGGCTCTGCTTTACGAGGATGTTCCTGCGGGGAACCTCGCCTAGTTGTCTTTTGTTTACTTAGACTTTTGAGAGTAGACATGTATTAGACTATATCTTTTTGTAACTGGACATGTATCCAGTTTTACTTTCAGTTCACTTGTACTTGGACATTTTACTATATACGACGACTTTTGTGTTTGGAGCATTTATGATTCTTCTTCACTTATAGAACTGTTAGCACATTTAGTCTTATCCTGTTGTCTTTAGAACAGCTTACTACGTTTTATCTCAACGTAGGCTGGACATGACTCGGCCTGGCCCAACAATTTGGGTAGCGGGTCGTGACACCTCCTCTGAGCCGCTTGTTATTGACTTATGTCGTAACAAAGATAAAAAGCAGCTCGCTTCTTCTGAGCCACTTGTTATAGATCTGTCTCATAACAAGGAGAAAAGGGAGCTCACCTCCTCTGAGCCACTTGTTATCGACCTCCGTCGTAACAAGGCTAATCCTCCTCCACGTTCTTCTTCTCCTCCTCTTGTAATCAATTTGACTAAGCCTGCTAAGGCTAAAAGTCCTGCTGTAAATACCAATGTACAAATCAATGAAAAAGTACCTACTTTCCAGTATACTGATGTCATTTATCATGCTAAATGCTATTTGGATATGTTAGATAGCTATCAGTCATTTACAGTGGGAGTTGTGCAATCTCTTCAAACAGAAGTTTCATGTGAACACCCAAAGGATTCATATCGTATTGTTCCTGCTCGTAAGAAAGGCGAACGTCCAATACTTTTTAGTAAAGGACCGGAACAAAAATTTAGCTATACGGATGATAGTAAAGTTAACGACACTTGGCATCTTCAACTCCGTCGTTACAGTCAACAATCAAAAGACATCGTCCGAAAGATGGGTTACGACTTCAAGAGCGGCCTCAATTACGGTAAAGGTAGAAAGACTCCTCTTCGTGCGGCTGTTCCAAAAGGAAAGTCAGATATGTACTACAGCAGGACTAAAAGAGGTCTCGGATATGCTTCCCCTCCAATGTTATCCCCAGCAGTATCTGACTCTGATAGTGAAGAGCGCTCTAACTCTTCTGATTCCAGATCATGGGATTCTGACACCAGCATTGGTCAAGTTCATCGACTGACTGTGTCTTCTAACATGGTCTCCGTCGAACTTCCAGAAGGCTATGACGAGGATATTGAAGAAAGTCCCGAAATAGATCCTTGGGCTCAACGAAAGGATATCCAATGGAAACTCCAATTCGAACAACGAGAACCTCCTACTGAAGATCAATTAGTTCAAGTTGATGTAGGAGAGAGCGGATCACCTCGTCCAATATTCATCAGCAAGAACCTTCCAGAGGCAGATAAGCAAGAATTAATTCTTCTTATCAAAGAATACATTGATGTCTTTGCCTGGAGCTACGAAGACATGCCAGGTCTAGATCCCAAAGTTGCTACTCACAAACTGAACAACTTGCCTAATACAAAATCGGTAAAACAGCAACAACGGCATTTCAAGCCAGAAATGATGGACACAATCGACGATGAAGTCAAGAAGCTCATCGCTTGTGGCTTTATCCGAGAAGAACAGCATCCTGATTGGGTAGCCAATATCGTTCCAGTCCTGAAGAAAATTGGCAAAGTTCGAGTTTGCATCGACTTTCGGGATCTTAATGAAGCATGTCCAAAAGGTGAATTTCCTCTCCCTATCACGGATGTCATGATTGACAATACTTGTGGGTTCGAGCGAATATCTTTTATGGATGGATTCTCTGGATACAATCAGATCAAGATGAATCCCGAAGATGAAAAACACACATCTTTTCGCACTCCTCGGGGAGTCTATTGCTACACAGTGATGCCATTTGGTCTCAAGAACGCTGGTACAACTTACCAACGGGCTATGAGTACCATTTTCAGAGAACATCTTCGTAAGACTGTCGAATGCTATGTTGACGATATTGCTGTCAAGAGTCGTCTGAAGGAAGATCACATCCAAGACTTGAGAACTATCTTCAATCTCATGCGCCAACATCAACTCAAAATGAATCCCACCAAGTCATTCTTGGGTGTCTCTAGTGGCAAATTTCTCAGCTTCGTCATTACCTCTAAAGGTATACACGTGGATCCCGAGAAGATCAAAGCCATTCAAGAGATGCGTCCTCCACGCAACCTAAAAGAGCTACGAGAATTCCAAGGTAGACTTGCGTACATCAGGAGATTTATTTTGAATCTGTTTGGACGCTGCAGACCATTCACTCAACTCATGAAGAAGGGTGTTTCTTTCGTTTGGACCGAAGAATGTCAACGAGCATTTGACGACATTAAGCGGTATCTTATGAACCCATCAGTCTTGGTGCCACCAATCTCTGGCATACCATTCTTAATGTATGTCCGCGCTATGGATCATTCATTGGGTGCTTTACTTGCCCAAAAGAATAAAGAAGGCCATGAACAAGCCATCTACTATCTCAGTCGTACTATGATTGGTGCTGAACACCGTTATAGTCCGGTCGAAAAAGAATGCCTAGTTCTTATGTTTGCTGTTCAAAAGACTCGGCATTATATTATTGGCCAAACTATTCATGTCATATCCCGAGTTAATCCTCTTCGGATACTCATAAAGAAGCCTAGCACACTCAACTCTCGGCTGGCTACATGGGCCATCCTGCTAGCCCAATATGACATGGTATATGTTCCTCAAAAGTCTGTCAAAGGTCAAGCCTTGGCGGATTTCTTAGCAGCTCATCCTGTGCCAGAAACATCGAAACTTTACGATAAAATTCCAGACGAGACATTGGAATCTAACACAGTCTCTGAAGAATTTCCTACTTGGCGTCTATTCTTTGACGGTGCTTCCAGGATCGGACCTGATGGTGCCATTGTCTCAGGAGTTGGAGTTGTCCTTGTCTCTCCAGACGGGTCAGTTATTCAAAGAGCCTACTCCCTAGATGAGCCTTGCTCCAACAATGTGGCAGAGTACAATGCTCTACTCATTGGCCTCCAGCTAGCCAAACAACTTGACGTCGAATATCTCGAAGTCTACGGTGACTCTAAGTTGGTTGTTAATCAAGTTAGAGGAACCTATGAAGTTCGCCATCAAGATCTAGTGCCTTATCATGAAGCAGCAATCAGCATGGCTACATCATTCAAAGCCTTCTTCATTAAATATGTACGCCGAGCTTGCAATACTGAAGCAGATGCTTTGGCCAATCTTACAGCAGTTTTAGCCATCCCCATCAGAAGACAACAAGTGGTGGTTATCTCTAATCGAGAACTATTCTGTGTCGAAAACAATCGTAATATTGAGTTCAGTAATCTTACTGAAGTCAATGTTATCAATGAAGATTGGAGAACTCCCTTCATCGACTTTGTGGTTCACGACATACTCCCTGAAGATCCCAAAGAAGCTACGAGTGTTCGTCGGCGGTCTCTCCGATTCTATTACAATTAGACCACCGAAACTCTCTACCGGCGAACTTATGACGGCTTACTCTTGCGATGTCTTGCTGGTGAAGAAGCAACCACCCGAACAGATATGTATACAGCAATTCTAGCCGAGGAAATTCTTTTTCTCCTTTAGCTTTCAACATCAGATCAACGTACAAACGAAGACTGGCATTCAACCTATAAGTCATCGCTGACAAAAGATCCATCTTGTAGCCGAAGACTAATCTAACGGCGGCAAAAAGAACACCGCGATGGAAGCGGTCTATGGCACTGGATCCCGGGACTACAAATCGACGGAGCCAATACGTCAGAAACCCTGCTAATTGGGCTTCTTTTGACATAAATCTATACCCTACTCTCAAATAACTCTCGAGAGTATCTCCTTTCTTCAGAGGAGGACATTGATGATCATTCTTCATCTCTTCATCCAAATCCCCACTTTCTTCCATCAGTTTCACCACTTCTGTACTGCTCAGTGGTCTAAAGAAGTCAGGATAGCATCTATCATATTCCTTGGTCTTCGTTTCTTTAATGTGGTTAAGGAACAGATAAGGCAACCATTTTGAGGAATAGCAGGTATTTGATGTAGCACTTTTGTAAAATAGAGAACAGATTTTATAATGACATAGTAGTTCTTCGAAGACTGCTACCATGTCTGCGTTCTCTTTTCGAAGTTTGTCCAACTCATCATTAGTTGGGACAAATTTTTCATATGGGGCATCCCCCATTGGCAAGTAAGAGATGTACTGCATCTCATAAAGTGCAAACTCGATCTCTCCGCCAGGAGTCATAAAAGTCCCTGTTCTGTAATTGTATCTTTCTGCTAGAGCCAAGAACAGTTATGAGTTAGGGGCAAAAACCATAAACAGTGGCATGCACTGCTTGGTACAAATTGATTTGCTGAAGTTTATTTTCAAACTTGGTCAAAATTCAGTTTGCTATGCAGTTCCATCTCTTAAAATCTGGATTCACTAGTCCAGTTAATCTGAGATCCTGATCTGGGTACTTCCCTTCGACCTTCGCAAACTCATTTGCGAATATTGGAGTTCTGACAGGCAATAATAAGGAAGAATTCTTCGACGGAATACAACCGGGTTTCAATCCTCTTAACAAGACACTGTATCGTTCTGAGGAACTGTAGAACATGTCCTTCTTGTTCGGCCCCTTCTTCACAAAAATCCTTCATGGACAGGCATCTTGGAAAGGTGTAAGATTCCATTCCATCTTCCTCGGATAGCTCGCATGAGCATACTGGGATAAGGGGAGGCAGCGGGAAACATCTGGTATCGAGAATGTCCTATCCTTCTGATGGACAATCCTTTCTTCCATGCTTGGCCTCGGTTGAGAGCTTTTCTCAAAAGCATCGCCGAACAGGAATAATGGCTTCTTGTGAATGACAGCGTCTGCTGACTCCAGAGATTGTCCATTCATCAAACATAGCAGAGTCTCATTATCTTGGGCTATCAAAATAGCCTGACGGGAAGTTGGCAGATCATATTGAGGATAGTGCACATGGAAAAGGTCCTCTTTGTATTCTGACTCTGAAAGAGTTCCTACAAAGTCCTCATATCCAGGATCTTCTCTAGTATTAACTGCATCAGACAGAGAAAATAAAAAATTCAGTACAAGTTAAGTCAAAGATTTTGTCATTAGTTTGTTCAAACATCAGATTGTGCAACATCAAATTACGCGATATCAGATTGCGCAATAATCAGACTGCGCAAACAAACAGTCATCAGTTTACGCTGATAGTCTCACGCAAATCAGCAAATTGTGCTGACTTTTGCCAGCACAGTTCAACTGATTGTGCAGAATGTCGTCCTTCATAAAAATGAAGAATAAACTGATTTGTGCAACCAGAACCCTAAAAAGGGTGGCGCAGTATGATCACATCTCTAAAAAGAGATGGATTCTGAAGAACAGTGAGATCAAAACCCTAAAAAGAGTTTTGATTTGGTTATCTATCTATCAGCGCGGGATGAGCAGATTCGTGACGAGAAGTACGTCGCGCAACCCTAGCCGAAGTCTCGGCGGAGGCCTTGCCCTTAGCAGCGGCGGAGGAACGCTTGGGAGCCATCGAGATCGTCGGAGAAGAAAGGAAGAAAAGAGCTCGGAATTTCTCTCTCAAGTGCACGAAGAAGGCAAAGTAAAGAATGAAATGAGAATCGAAGAGATATTTATAGTTTTCGAAAACGAAATGGCCGCCTCAGATTGCGCCTAAAAATGGGGCTAATCGCTCAGATTGTGCAGACAGCTCAATATATGCGCAAATTGATTTAAATTTCAAAATTCAAAGTATTTCAAAATTTTGAATAAATTCAACTTTCGAAAACTTTGAAGGGGGTCTTGTAGGTCCTAAAAAATCAAGTTGCACACATTAACAAAGTCATAAAGATCAAGAAATGAATCTTTCAAATGAACTGCGCAGACATCAGATTGTGCAGCATATAGATTACGCATACTAGATTGCGCACACTATCAAGCGCACAGTCTGACAAGGCAAATCGTCATCATTACCTGACACAAATCAAATCTTCTGACAGCTAACAAAGCGGAGAACGAGGCGACTGTTTGTTTAATCGTGCAGCACGGTGCTCGCGGACAGCTGGCAGCGCAATCCATGTTGGCGCAATCCATTCCTGCGCAGTCCAAGCCTGCGCAATCTAATGCCAGCGCAGTTCAGGTTGCGTATTTCATCAACACAACTGACAAAGTACATGTGGCATTCATGCCATCAATTGCTCATTACATGGCAACTGTCTAGGCACGATCATGCGCATGTCAATCAAATGATGCCATGTGTCCCAGACAGTTGGACCATGATCCAGCAACTGCCTGCGCAGTTCACTGTTGTGCAATCCAATTGCTGCGCAATCCATCATGCGCAGTCGAGAATAACTAAAAGTTAGTTATTTTTCAGAACTCTATAAATAGAGTTTCAAGTCTCCATTTCAAGGGGATCAGAGATCAGATCATAGAGAGATCAGACTTTAAAGTTCAGAGAGTCCAGGAGTTCTTGCCCAAGTGCTGTTGTATTCTTCCGAGGCTTTTGCCTTCAACTTCCGAGGCTTTTTGCCTTCAATTCCAGAGTTGTTTTCAACTTCAGAGGCTCCGTCTTCAGAGTTCACATCGTCCAAGGAATAAAGCAATCGTCATCTAGATTGGATTCCTACAGTTGTACCTTTTCCAGAATTCTATTATAATCTTTTACAAAGTTTGTATCAATAAAGTTCTATACTTTTGTTTTTGCAAACAGATGCCTGGCCTATTTGGTGTCTCTAGACAATCACCATGTCTCATACCGATAACTTACTTATCCTCGTGCTCGTAGACCATTTTCGTTCTAACAACATTAACGTATCGACTCGTGCTTGCCTTTTTACTCATACTTTGAGATGCAACAACGTGGTCATGCCATAAATTCTGTCTGCGCATCAACATCGAGGCCGTGCCTCACAACTCAATATGACTTAACCAAACTTTGTCTTAAGGTCTTTCTTGAGTTAAACTCGAAGTGACTCAATCCAAACTTATACAACTTTTATGTCAATGACTCACCAACTGATGCCATACCTCGTGACGAAGCACGTGTCCCTGCTATAGCCAAATCTTAGGCTTTATAATTGTGTTGCATAGTGTGCACACCTTAACTCATTTGTGTCGTGCTTACATTTCTTGTGACTCAACCGACACCGTGTATGCGGATTGCTGCTCAGCACACCAACACTATCTATATGAAAGATCACGGCCATCCAGGCCTACCTGGACTTTGTAGTCTGGCGTAGACAAGGTCATTCGGTGCGGGTAGCGATCCCCGTCGAAAGCCTTGAATCGCCTGAGTGGTACAATCCAGCTCAACTACCATACTTTCCTCCTAAACTGAAACGGTCATGTGGCCCCAGGCTTTCGAATCGAGGATACGAAATCATGTTGCCAAGTTGTCCAATGATTATGCAATGGTGCATACCTAACTCATCATATGACTCAAATAATGTTCTTTCATGCTCATAAACCATACTTTCCATACTTCACTGGAGACTCCCAAATGAGGGACTACCTCGATGACAAACGGTCGTGTGAACTTTCAGTGTTAGCATGCTCTTTTCTGACTTAACTTCGAAACGACTATTTTGATAGCCCTCTTGCTCGACGTGAAAAAGTCGTGTTCTTTTGAAGTGCTTCAAAAACTATGTCATACTCCATATGATGTGCCTTGATACCATAGGGTCATGCACGTGTTCAACTTGAACAATCGAGTTCTTTGGGTGCCTTGACTTGTGCCATAAACCATGCAATACAACTTAACTCATGGGACGAGCAGAGGCTACGCCAAGCCTTGTACTATAGAAATGTGCATTGAGACTGTGGGACAATTATGCTATACAAGTATTAGGCAATGGGTCCGTGCATACTTTACCAATCATTTATATCGTACGATGCATATGACTATGCTAAGTTCATAGCCTGTGGCAACATTAATTGACCAACTTTTTCTTCTCCCAAGCCACAAGACAAAGGACCAAATGTCAATTTGGAAGCATGTTATGCAACATTTCTAAGACAACCGTGGGACATTTCCATATTCTAACTCAATCCATCCCAAGTTGGGATTATTCTCTTAGCTATTTGAAGCTGTCTCTTTTTATTACCAAGCATAATTAGTGCAATTGAAAACTTTTGTTTTATTAATGTGAAGGATAAGCTGAGGCAAGTTTACCGAAGCCACCCACCTGAGCGAGGAGCTGCCTCGATCGAACGAGACTTCGAGCAAGTCATTGTATGGCGAAGTCCAAACGTCGTTGCATTTCGATTCTTCCGGTTGAACTGAGCGGGAGAGGATAATACATAATACACCACCCATAATAAGTCTCGTCCTCGATTGAGTGCAAGTCATCCTATACTCAAGTATCATTCTAAGTTCCGTGTTGCATGCGCTTGGCCAATTTCATTGAATGACTCTACCACTCAATTTGAGTTGATGATACTCACTCATTCGTTATGTTCTTATGACTTGGTCGCTATTGCACCTTGGCACATGACTATAACGGTCACACAATGTACATTATAATTTATCATGCACGAGGGTCTTAGGCTGATGCTAATTTACTTATCCAGGCGCATATCAATATATCCACTTGTAGCTAAATTCGAGTTCAGCATATCGCTGAGTCTGGATGGTGCAGATATTTAAGGCTTCCCCAAATATATATATTTCAACCAAGCTTAGCGATAGCGAAGTTGGACAAGCTACTCGTGATAGTTTCGAATTGTTGATCGTTATACTAACTCGACTAAAATCGAACTCCAGTTTATTTCACAGTCGTCTATCTTGATCCTCGAGATGATACAATTCATTTCTCAAGCGTTCTCGTCTTATCAAATCAATAAGATACTTCTAGCGGGTCGATCGAAATCTATGTAATTCTAATCCGATTCAAGACTAAATATTGTACTACAATCAAGTACGTCTTTCAAGCAATAATTCAATTCATTATCCCAAACTTGTGCATCACTGATTTCTATCATTCACTTCGTTCGGGTATGATATCAATGTCGCTAGCGCATATTACCAGTTCCAAGTCCAAACTTTAAGTCTTATTGCCCCAGATATATCATCCATATGAACGATACTCTAAAGTCGGCCACACAGGTTCAATCACTCGTCATAGGGTTTTATGCCTATCCGCTAGGTCAGATCACAAGGTCATAAGTACAACTCAATTTTGCGGTTCATGGTTCATCGTACAAATTAACTTGTTTCACGATGCTCGTCCCAATCCTAAGGTCAAACCATTGTTCATTCGTACGAGATACTTTACCCAAACTCGCTTCACTTAGATTTCTAAACATCGAGTAGTCATCATCTTATTCACATTAAGACATTCGTCGCATGGGGTCCGAGTCCTTTCAGCAAAGCCATCCAATGGTAAGTTCTACTTAACCAAATTCTCGACATATCAATATCGCACGTCCAAACTAGCAATTCGTATAGTCTATCTCTTCTAACATGTTCGATATAATCCACATATCCATCATATCCAAGTCAAGCATACCATGACATGATTTGTCACTAAACCATAATTCTCATACCATATTCTTTAAGTCGTTTAACACAATTCACGTATTCGATCACAAGGTCGTCAAGCATAACAATATGTCACGTCCCAATCTTCTGTAAGTTTGATTATATATGCTGGACATGAAATCACCATGCCAACGCTTCGCAGGATAATCGTCATCATCGGGGGTAAGTCTTGCTTTGAGTATAGAATAATTCATTCTTGATATGCACATTGGATCTACTCAATCCTCAATCTTACTTTATCGTCAATCACAAGTCCAACAATTCTCGAATTCACCTTTGTATCAAACCACAAGTCAAATAATCCAATTGCCATGCCCTGATCCCATGTAAGTTCGATCATCCCAGCTAGACATGAATCACCATACTAGCGATCCCGTATAATGATCACCCTAATCTGATGTAATATATGTGTGAGGCTGAAGTTGCGCTCATACAAGACAAGAACGTCAGCGTTGTGGTTATCAATGAAACAATCAAGGCACTTTCATTTTCATCCAAGTAATATATCAATCCATTCTCAAACTCCTCGATGCGTTTCAACATCCCCAAGTATGTTTACATAACAGTAACTTGCATAACTCATTTTGCATTTTAGACAAGTACTATCTTCCAAACCAGATTCAAGATTGCTTGTCCAAAACTCAAGTTCCATTAGACTAAATCCAAAATCGCACATATGATTCACTAGGTTTCTTCGACCAAGACGTCCACTTGTTTCATCGTTTTGAATTCTTATTCAATACCATTTTTTAATTTCACTACAGATTCACAAATTGTCCGAAAGACATCTCGTTCGAGACTCTCGAAATCATGACCAACTAAGTGTTACTCTTTCTAAGGCTTTGTGTGATCACATCGCTTGCTAATATACTCATTGCTACCCCTAAATCCTTAATTTTTTTTGAACAATTTCCAAGACGATCCATACACCACTCAGGGTTCGAGCTACTCGACCAATCGTCAAAACTCACTCTTTTTCCTCTTCGAGGCTATCGCATACACTACTCAGGGATCAAGTCATCCAGTCTAGTCTTAAATTATGTTCAAATCATTCTCTCATATATTTCTCTAATGTGTTCCTCAAAACTCTAGTATGATCCCTTGCGTCGCTTCGATAATATAAGTCTCGTATACCTTTATCGATAATCTATCATGCAAATCATATTTCTGATTCATACTCATCGACGTAATTAACCGTTTGAACTATTTCTCAAAACCCAAACACCATTTTCTGTTTTCGTCTTAGCGTTGGTCCGATAGCGTCTCTATCGATATACACTCTAAGTCTAACTTATTCTTGTCCGAACGATATTCAATCTCGCTCGCAAACTCGCTCATACCATAAGGTTTAGGTGCACGACACTCGGCATAACTTAGCCAAAAAGCTGTGTGCATAGCCATCTCGTTTGAACTATACTCTGCGCTCACACACTCATTCACTAATATCCACGTAAGGTTATTCAGGTATGCACACCACTTGCTAACTTTAGCATGGGTTCCTTTCAACTCAAGTCCGATACAGCTTGGCACAAAGGCCTTCGCATATCGATCCCGTTCAACTGAATACTTGCATGAGCTTTTAAAACTATTAGACTTATTGTATGGAACATCTTACAGAATATTGAGCACTAATAATATCTATTTGCAAAGCGACATTTAGTACGAAAAGAACATCAGAGTTAAAGAATTCAATCAAAGTCCAAGGACGAAAAGCCATGCGCTGATACCATTATGTCACGCCTCGCTCACGGAAGAGCGAACGTCCTCGCTAGGGCATGATGCTGCGCGAGCCTAGGTTGCACTCGTACAAGGTGGGTTCCGTAACGGTCGATTACAACAGCTTGTGACGGGGTCTACGTACAGAAGTCCCAGGAAAAGAAGTTGAATAACATCATACATGTACAAAATGATACACTTTGTTGATATTGAAACAAGATTACAAAGGCACGAAGCCAAGATTACAAGTCCCTCATGCTCACTTTCTCTCTGATTACAATCACTTAGCACTCTCTCAGAATATAAGTCACTCTTCTTTCTCCCATCTTTCAATACAATAATGACCCAATGGATGCTTCAAAAGGCGATGTCCATATATTATGTATCGTATAAGTGAAGTCTAAAACATAGCCGTACGTCTCGAAATGTCACGACCCGCACCCAGTGTAGGGGCACGAGAAGTGGGTACGTCCAGCCTACGTCGCAGTATCGACGGTAGAACATTGTTCTAGGTCACAATCACAACTGAACACGATATGATATACTCTCCAAATGGAGGACAATCACAGAAGGATACAACTCAATCACAAAACTAGAGGTAGATAATTAGCACGAGAAGATAGATATGAATCACAAAGTGAGATACACCCAGAATGAAATAGATAGAAGGATCATAGTATTTTAATATAACCAGATTTGTAGAAGTTTAAGTGTTATCATCACCACAACCACAAAGTATGAAATAAGTACAACTAAAGACAACAACTCAACCATAAGCTAGTAATCTACTCCAAGCTCTAGTGTGACTCCTCTAGGCTAGCCTAGAACCTCTGAGTTATCTGTAAAATTTATCAACAGGTCCAATCAGGACAGGAACGAGCACATGTCTCTCAAACAGTTTATATCATGGCAGAAAATATAAAACAAACAATAGAATAAGATACATAAAATGCTGTAAGAAATATATATGAAAGGTAAGAGAGATATCTGATAAACTGGAAATATATATATAAAAGTATGAACTATAAGTGACTAAGTGATTTAGAGCACAAGATGGTTATGTAAACGGCATGAATTTGCATATGAATAAGCTACAAAGTTGCACATGAATACCTACTTTGGAATTGATCACATAACCACTTCTACTCTCCCTATCCCAATCAATACACAAGAATCCATTCAAGTTACGTTATTGCAAATGAATAACTAATTTTATACATGAAGCTCATGTGAACATAAGAGTACATGAAAGTACATGAGTTTACATGAAGAGATACGAGTACAAGGAGTACATGATGCACATGATAAAGTATATGAATATAAAATACCCGATGCACCCGAGGGGGATAACATCTCATGAAAAGATCCATACAGTACTAATCCATGACAACAACATGACAGCATCAAGTAAAGTAGTCTAGAGCAAGAATATAAGTCCTAGCAAGTATGAAATGGTCAGAGAATGTACTCGCCTGATAACCTGAACAACTGATAAGTACTGATGTCCAAACTGAAGCCACTGAGTCCTATTTAGAGCAGTACATGTTATAATGTATTCGAAATATAATAATTAAAGTTTACAATATAATCTACATGATTCTAGATCATTCTAGGTCAAAGACAATCTTTGGTCAACGTTCAGTCAACCAAGTCAACATCTAAGGCTAATTTGATCAATTGTCTAGGATCTGGTCAACTCTTGGTCAACTTGTTATCATCTAGATAAGGCTAGCCAAAACTAAATCATAGGCCAAAATAACTAGGATAATGCGACTTCAAAACTTATTTCCTTTATATCTAATTCCTTATCAATCCACTAAGACTTACCAAACATATACAACTATCATACATATAGCAGTATATACCACTGTTATATATATTAGCTTATAGCTATACCCCTCAAGTTCCCTCATTACCTACATAGACTGAATCGTCTGATTTGGGACATATTTCTTAATACCAAAGGGACTAAAATTTAGGAAGGTTTAGACTAACCCAACAATAGAGTAGGGACCGAGCTATAATAGGAATGATGTAAAATATATTGATACATGTAAGGCTCCCTACAGACTGAAACATTATGATCATTAAACCCCAATCAACCTATGCCTGAGTTTCCTTCCTCTTTTAAATTCTTACAACACTCATGAGCCAAAACTCTACATAACTGCTATCAACTTTTCTTAACTTGTATATGACTAAACTACATAATATCCTGTTTAATAGACATAGACACACTTCCATATGCATCTGATGCAACTCTCATATAAGTTTCCATTCTATAGTTGATAGATACCTAAGAAGCACCCTTCCCCTATTCTTTCTAAAAATCAATAAATCGTAGGCCCTGACCATCTTGCTCACAGGAAGACACTAGTGCACAGGCCAACATGGCCTGTGCTACACCTGGTTCCTAACACCATTATCTCTCACTCTTATGGTACATGACTCATATCCATATCTATTCATCTAGCTATTCCTATCTATCCAAGTATCTATGTGTGCAACTATGACTTAGGTATACACTAACTGAACAATATCTGTATACTAAGCACAACCCTCATATGCATGAATACTTACAAACAATTAGGTAACCTATCATGTTGGACACCCTCAATCTAAGGATCTGATACTTAACCACACAAATCCAAACCCTCTACACTCAACCACTTATCAAGTATGCTACCCAAACTCTCCTCTAACATACAATGAACTATCTATATAATATGTGTACATGCACTATATACTACTGCTAATGTTACTGTTGCTACTACTTCTTGCTGCTATGCATTTCATTGTTGTAAAGGATGCATGCAGAAATACAAAGCAACATGGCCAAGGGGCCATGTCTGTTGCTACCAAACCTTACCTACACATACACTATGACACACCAACATGTCAAGACACTAACTTATCACTCAATCTACATATGGCCCATGCCACTCAAACCCTTACTGAAACTCAATATCACAAACATTCCTACTGATCTCAGGAACTGAGAATCAAGCCCTCTATCATACAATTTACATATACCTATATCAACTGATACTTAAACCCTCACTCTATCTAACTGTTAACATTATATATATATATATACATAGGCCTGTCAATGGTAGCTTATTGGTCGGATATTGGCATTACCATATCCGAACCATTAACTATCGGATATATCCGATAACTATCCAATATCCGATCGGCTAGAAGTTTTGGCTACCGTATCCGTTACCGATAATTTTAACGGATATCGGATAATATCCGAACCAATAAGATTACTAAAAAAATATTTAAAAAGGGAAAAAAAATTAAAACCATCAGATTTTGTTAGATATATGTGCAGATTTTTACATTAAAATATCATAAGCAGCAGATTTTCATGCATACATTGAATACATTTGCACCAAAAAATTCTCCACACAAGCATATATAACTAATAGTCCAATGCATACATTGAATATATTTTAAATTTATTAAATAATTTAAATATTATTGGTTCGGATATTATTGGTCCGGATATGGCACTTACCGTATCCGTATCCGATATCCGATAAATATCCGATATGATATCCGAATCCGTATCCGTATCCGAAATTTCGGATATTTTCGGTTCGAATACGGATCGGATACAGATTTTTGGTCTACCATTGACAGGCCTATATATACATAACTTTCTAAAACCTAAAACCCACACGAACACAGGTAGCCCAAGCCTATAACCAACACTAAAAGTATAGCCCTATCCTAACATGTTCCAGAGTGTCAAACACGTGTCCAAGTTGCCCCAAAGTGTCAAAACAGTGGTGACACAAAACAGTCAACTGTGTACATATAAATGTAGAGTGTATACACAATATGTTAAGTACGGGATACATGTGCAAACATGTGTAAAACCTGTGTGCAATCGGTCAGCTAGATGTGTGCGAAACCAAGTGTCCATGATGTGTCCAAGACGTGTCCAAAATAGTGTCCTAATAGTGTCCAAAACATGGTGTCAGGATAGTGCAACAAGCAGTGCTCGTGCACTTGTGTCGAGTGCAAATGGACACAATGTGTCAAACCTCATGGTATGTGTTCATGTCAGTGGATAGGAGGGTCATAGGGGTGCGTGTAGGTGTGTCTGCATCGAGTCCGATCTGTGTCGTGTCAGAGTTAGAGAGGCGTATTAGAGGGGAAAATCGTGCTTATGCTGTCAGTGTGCGACCACTGCGATCCTGATTCCTCTCAAACTACTTGATAAAATTTCTTTAAATTTTGTGTGTGGGATTTCAGACATTGCCCTCCTTTCCACAAAATCTCGTATCAAAACGTATCGTGTCCTAGGAGTTCTAGGGGTCGGGTAGCAGGGGATGTGTCCAAGTGTGCAGTAGACATTCCCGTGTCCGATTTGGACACAAAAATTGTGTCAAATCCATCTCAGTATTCAAGAAACCCAATCCAAACATCAATAGCAACCAAAATGTGAAATTAGTTTTGAAAATCATGAATAAACATTCCATTGAGGCATTTCATCAAACACTTAACACTACACTCCGATACGCATCTGATACGTGTATCAAATGGACACAAAATTCTATCAAACTTGGTCTACAGGTGTATGGCACCTAGATGCATGCATCTATGAAGAGAAATTAGAAGAACAAATGAGTTTAGAGCCATTACCTATTGAGAGTTAGAATCTCAATGCAAAAGCACTAGAAATGAGATCTACACCAATTTTTTATAGTCCAAGAGCCTTCAATCCTTGCTAGCTAGCCTCTATAAACCTCTTCTACAGTAGGGGAGTGTGTTGCAAAAGATTAGGCTCAATTTGGAGCTGATTTGGAGAACGGGATGGATTTGGAGAAGAACACAAATTAGGGTTTAAGAAGGCAATGAAAAGAGACAAGATGCATTGATGTATGGCTTATATAGGGGGGAGAGGCATGCTTGGCCGGCCACATTAGCTAGGGTTAGGGTTTAGTTCATTAGGTTGGTTATGGGCTTCTCTCTCAAGTGAATAATAAGCCTTCTAGCTAAAGGCCCAAGTGAAAATGGGTAAAGCTAAATATCTTAACCACAATATCTAGATATTACTAACCTTGTCATCTAGTTAGAAACTTCTAATAAGACATCTAAGCTAATGACTAACATCTAGATTAGGGCAATTCTAGGTTAAGGCCTAACATATCAATTAGCACATTATTAATTAACTATAATTTAAATTAACACATGTCACAAATGACCAAAATACCTCTAACCTAAAAAGTGGTATTTAGCTAATCTAATCACATGGTTAGGTCCCCATGGATATGGTTAGTCTCTAGGCGAAGTAGCTCTAAGGTTATACTAGTAAAAATACCAAAGTCACAATACACAAAATTAAATAGTATTAAATTAATTAAAAAAATCACCATTAATCATTAACGTAATTTAAATTCTATTATTTAATGATAAATTTTACAAAAGTTCAAAATTACCCTCATTTTAGAAAAGTGATGGTTACACAAAACGCCAAGAAACTCTATAGCTCAGTGCGTTCAAGAGAGCTCCATCCCGACGAACAAGTACCTGTAACCTACGTATAAAAACTGTTGGGTGATCAGTACACAATCGTATTAGTGGTGTGAGCTCCTCGTTCACTCATACAAAACCAACATGTTTATTTAGTTTGTGCAACTATTCTTTTGATTGTCTTTCTATTCTTGCCTTAGGATCAATTTTAGAAAATAGACTTCGGGCCTATTTGGTGTCTCTAGACCATCACCGTGTCTCATACCGATAACTTATTTATCCTCACGTGCTTATAGACCATTATCGTGCCAACAATATCAATGTACCGAGTCATGATTGCCTTTTTACTTATATTTTGAGATACAACAAAGTGGTCGTGCCATAAACTATGTCTATGCATCAACATCGAGGCTGTGTCTTACAACTCAACATGACTTAACCAAACTTTGTCTTACGGCCCTTCTTGACTTAAACTCAAAGTGACTCAATCCAAACTTATACAACTTTTATGTCAATAACTCAAAAATCGACGTCATACCTCGTGCCGAAGCACGTGTCTTTGCTATAGCCAAATCTTAGGCTTCATAATTGTATTGCATAGTATGCACACCTTTCTTGCCTCATTCGTGTCGTGCTTATATTTCTTGTGACTCAACCGACAGTGTGCATGTGGATTGCCGTCCAGCACATCAACTCATCTATATGAAAGATCACGGCCCAGGCCTACTTCAACTTTCTAGTCTTGTATAGACATGGTCGTCTAGCATAGATAGCGAGCCCCGTCAAAAGCCTTGAATAGCCTGAGCAGTACAATCTAGTTTAATTACTTTACTTTCCTCCTAGGCCAAAATGGTCATGTGGCCCCAGGCTTCCAAATCGAGATGCAAAACCTTGTCGACAAGTTGTCTAATGGTCATGCAATGGTGCCTACCTAACTCACCATATAACTCAAACAATATTCTCCCTTGCTCATAAACCATACTTTCCATACTATACTGGAGACTCCCAAACGAGGGACTGTCTCGGCGACAAACGATCGCGTGAACTTTCAGTGTTACCACGCTCTTTTCTGACTTAACTCAGGAATGACTATTTTGATAGCCCCCTGCTCAACATGAACAAGTCTGTTCTTTTGAAGTGCCCCATAAACTGTGTTATACTCCACACGATGTGCCTTGATACCATGGGATCGTGCATGTGTTCAACTTGAACAACCGAGTTCTTTGGGTGCCGTGACTTGTGCCAAAAATTGTGCAATACAACTTAATCTATGGGACGAGCAGAGGCTATGCCAAGCTTTACACCATGAAAACGTGCATTGAGACTGTGGGACAATTATTCTGTACAAGCATTGGACAGTGGGTCCGTGCATACTTCACCAAACATTTATATTGTGCGATGCCTATGACTATGCTAAGTTCATAGCCTTATGGCACCATCGACCAACTTTTCCTTATCTTATGCCACGGGACGAAAGACCAAGTATCAATTTGAAAGCACATTGTACAATATTTAACCGTGGCAACTTTTCACATTCTAACTCAATCTGACCCAAGTTAGGATTATTCCCTTAGTTATGTTGATTCATCTCTTTTTATTATCAAGCCTAATTAGTGCAATTGAAAACTTTTGTTTTATTAATATGAAGGCTAAGATGAGGTAAGTTCACCGAAGCCACCCACATGAGCGAGGAGTTGCCTCGACCGAGCAGGACTTTGAGCAAGCCGTTGCATGGCTAAGTCCAATCACCGTTGCATTTCAATTCCTTCGGTTGAACTGAGCTAGACGGGGCATTACAATAGTGAGCCTTGAAGGTCCTGAATCACTCATATTATGATGCACCCTCCCAATTTAGGTACCTGGTCCTACTGTTGGTCCCACAATGCCAGTGCTACTATATCAGCACATTATCCTTGTTTCCCCTAAGCTAAATTGATTTTGTGGCCGCAAAAATAGTTCGAGGACCTAAACCCTGTGCGTAAGTTGTTCATGACCATGTAATATGTGTGAATAATTTAACTATAAAATACATGCATGGTACATAAACTGAATAAATTAATATAATTATCTACTTTTACAACAGTTTATATTCTTATTCAATGTTTTGATTGGCAACCTATCGGTCCCAAATATTTTGTGGCACCAAACCAAATTCTATCATTTTCTAACACCAAGCTACATCCGTCAATAAGCACCAAGCCACATCCATATCATTTTGTACCAACAACCTGTCACGCCTAAGTCCCAAAATTTATGGGACTAGCATGTAACACAGCTAGTTTGTACATACTCAATGGCAAAGCCAATCGATGGAACCCTCAAGTTTGCACTTAAGCTGTCTATAAATGCCTCAAGTCCAAGTCATTATCACTAATATGGGTAAACAAAATTTTATCAACAGTAATAAAGATAAACCGATTCCAAATAGATAAATGTAGAATGTAAATATGATCCGATTTTATCAAGAAATAAATTCATGTCCGATGGAGACAAATCTAGTACTAGTAGACAAAAAATAAAATAAAAATAGAAAAATAGACACTAAGTCCAGATCCCAGTAAACTAAGCATCAATGATGTTGTCAACTGTAGTTGTACCGCTTTCTGGTGTCAGTCTGTAAATCTCTGGCTATACCTCATTTGCACCTAAATATACCTCGTCTAAACCTGGAGAAAAGTCCAGGTCCTTAGGGGACATAGCAAGATACATAATATACAAGCCTACTATAACACAATAAATAACATGCATGGATAAAGATAGAAATATGGTACTCTTCTAACCAGTCTACATGAAAATGCAACATCAAGGACAATGTTCAAAACTTGGCTAACAAATATGGGTACCATCACAATCGTAGCTCATCCGAAACTAACGGCCAACAGAATAATCATCAACCCAACTGAAGCTCATCGAATCTATCGGCCAACAAAATACTATCATATAGCCTGCATTCCTAGTGATTGT
Organism: Iris pallida; assembly: GCA_029216955.1. Classification (NCBI taxonomy): domain Eukaryota; kingdom Viridiplantae; phylum Streptophyta; class Magnoliopsida; order Asparagales; family Iridaceae; genus Iris; species Iris pallida. The sequence continues at coordinate 585,975 of JANAVB010020800.1, read as the reverse complement.
CCTCTGTCTAAAATGAACTATACGGGTGTCCAGTTAAGACAAGACAAGGCAAGGAAAGTCGCATAATATGCTCAAGTAATATGAATGTCTAACAAACAAGATCAAGAATCTAATATGAGACAAGTGAAACATGTGAGACAACAAATATATGAAAGCAAGTAAAGGCACAAGTGTCGTATAATGTGCATAAGGAGCAGATGATAACAGATCGAAGTACATGACAAGCAAGTAAACGGGAACAAGGAAAAATAAGCATGCATATAATATTTTACAAATTGGCAAGGTATACTTACTTGTTGTCCAAGTCTCCGTTGAATACACAGTACCAAGGTCTAACCAAGATTTCACATATAAATAAAAATTATTGTTGATATTCTAATTATATATATAACACATGAGTTTCCTAAAACAACAAGTCTACATGCTTCTAGAGAATACCTAGACCTAGTTTCATAGATTTTGACCTCCAAAGTTCAAGGTTAAGTCCCCAACACAAGGACATGCATATAAATTATATAAAATTATAAGAGATATAATTTAAATATGATTTATAGTCAATTTAACCTCTGAATTCTAGATTTAGGTTTTTAGGTTTTAGGATTAGGGCTTTGCAGTATATATATATATATATATATATATATATATATATATAAAAAAAAATATATATATATATATATTTATATATATATATATATATATATATATATATATATATATATATATATATATATATATATATATATATATATATATATATATAATAAAAATAAAATAAAATAAAAATATGGGTTCCTATAAGAGAAAGAAACATGCATAAATACAATATAAGTTTAGTTAGGTATACTTGCCTCAAGTTTTGTCCAATCCGTGCTGAGACTACAGGTAGCAAGTCATATCCAGTTTAGGCCTGCTAATGGTGTTATATCCCGCAGAAATATACCAACCCATAAACAACCAAAAATTAACAGCAACACATTTATCACAACACCGTTTATGAATACCATTACTATTATTGTTGGATAACACTATGGTTTAGTCATATGTGAATATACAAGTCTATTTATATTCACGTACACGAAATGACTTATTTATATGAGGCTAACTAATTATTTTTATGGCTATTATTTTAACTTCCTACAAATGAACAAGGATCATACGACACATGAGCACATGGACACATGAACACAACAAGTTCACATACTTCCAAAGGCTACCTAGACCTAGACCTAGTTCCTAGACTTTTGTCGGCCAAAACTTGAGACTAAGTCTCCAATACAAGGATATGAGTATAAATCATATTTAAATCATGAAATCACATGTTTAACCATGATTTATGTCCATTACAACTCTGAATTCCAGATTTGATATTTTTGGGCATGGTACATGGAAATCACTACTTTACACCTACTAGTTGATTATGGAATTGACCTAGAATGTTACTGACACCTAATCGTGCTATTTTCCTATCAAACCATGATCACAAAATATCTCTAAAAATGATTTTATCATTGAAAATTTACTACTTTTTAGCCCTAAATTTCAGCACCTACATATGTGCCAACACATGTCAAAAACACACATAGGAAACTAGTTTCATGTCAAGCCAAGTTTTGGTTCAGATTTAGATGATTAAATATCATAAACGCATGATAAAATTGATAAACACAAAATTATTATGCATGTTTTCTCATATTTATATCTACTACCTTTGCTCCTAACCTATTCACAAACATCTATCAAGCATGCATGTTTATGACTCCAATTCTTCCTCAAATTAACATACATGCACATTATCAACTCTAACTTCACGCATGGTTATAATTAATCAAAAATATGGTTTTATGAGGAGGTTTGATTTAAATTTGAGAATCACATGATTTGGAAGGTGGAGGAAGAAAGGGGTTTGGAAAACTCACCAAGAATTGTGTGATGGAGATCATTGACTTGTGATTCTTCTTCCTTGCCTTAATGTACTCCTTGCTTGGAAAGAGGGTGTTGATGATGGTGAGGGTAATGATAATGGAGTTCTTATTACGATGGCAATGGTGGTGGTTTCTTGGAAAATGTTGGAGAAGAAGGATTAATCGAAGAGGTAGATGAAAGATTGAGAGATGGGAACTTGTGATGGAGGGAGAGATGGAGAGGGTTTTCGAAAATCTAAAGGTAACAGGCTAGTCGGTCTTGGAGAGGACAAATAAATTTAGTTAGGGTTAGGGTTTTGGTTAAATTATATATATATATATATATATATATATATATATATATATATATATATATATATATATATATGGGAATTCTTCAATACATTCATGTATTGATACATGACAAAACAAGTGCATTGAAAAGTGTGAAAGTTGTCTCCTTGACTTGGAAGTTAACTTGGTATAGCAGGTCATATTAATATGGTAACTTTTTAAAAAAAACCTCCTAGATTACCGTAATTTGGTTGTCATTGAACATTTAATATTTTCATTCCCCACCCTACATTAAGTTGTATTTAACACTAACTTTTTAATTTGCAATAGCCTATACAGAAAACCCTTTCTTCTTCTTCTCTTAGAATGGTAGAAGTCCCTCCCCCCTTTCGTCTCTTCCCCCATTTTCGTCCACCTCCGCCTTCTCCTCCTTCTCCTCCACCTTTACCCGACTTCATTTGAACATGTGCCCTTTTGTCGGGCACATGCGAGGGCGGAGGTTCGATGAGCGTGAGCCTAGACCCGGCTTCTTCGTCGCGATGGCCGAAGTCGGAGGTAGATGACATTATAAGGGGGAGAAGCGATCTCGACTCCAGGTACTTCAAGAAAGTGAATAAGAGCAACATGAATCGGCCTAAGGACGCCAAGACCTGCCCCTACTTCCACCAGCTCGATGCGCTCTACCGCAACATGCTTTCCAGCAGCGGTGGCGGTGGCGGAGCTAGCCCTCTAAATTCGAGCCCAATTGCAAACCCTATATCGGTCATGCCACCATCCCTACAACAACAGCAGCAGCTACCGCCGTTGATGAATCAAGGAGAAATGGATACGAAAAAAAAGCAGTGGGCCAATAAAATGAGTAATGCATACCACTTTCTTCGGAGATGACAACGGAGCGGCATTGGAAACAGTAGTACTAGTGGCATACGTAAGAAGGTTAGTCGTGACGATTGAAAATCTAGTATTCCAAATTGTGAGCTAACGATGACTAGCGGCAACGAAAATGATATTACTAGTGGCACACGACGACAGCGATAGCGAAAACATTAATACTAGTGGCTACGTTGCTTGATTATTTACTTGGATTTTTGTTACTTATTGAGTTTTTTCTACTCTTTGATTATTGCCTTTATTTAATTTTTCTTCTAAATTTAGGATAATTTGGCAGAAATAATCTGTACGATAAGCGATTTCACTAGACAGTATAATTATCTCCCCCAAATCACGTTTAATTTGGTTATTCTTTACTTAGATTATAGGCTTTCTTAGCTGTCTCAGCGATTTTGTGGCCGATGCTCTTTTCTTAGCTATCTCGACAATTTTTTACCCTTTGATTTCTCCGTAGCTCTAGTTTTGATACTTGCCTATTTGATTGTATTTGTTATTGTTTGATTTTATTTGTTGATTTCTTTGATCTCTCGGCGGTTCCAGTTTCGATGGTTGTTTATTTGCTTAGATTTTAGTTAATGCTTGATTTTTGGCGATTTCTTTGATTTATGGTTCCACTTTCCGTACCTAATTATTTGTTGTTCATAGTTTGGGCGATGTCAAAGTATGTACTCGACTTAGATTATGTTTGTTCATAGTTTTCTTGGAGATTTCATGTCTGATGCTTGGATTTTTAGTTTCTATTTTTTTTAGTTTTATTTGGCGGCTTGGTGGTTGATGCTTAATTATTTGCCTAGTTTTTTTGGTTTTTGTTGTGTTTGATTCCTTCACACTTTTATATGATTTGGCTACATCATAGTCACGAATTTATACAGTTGCGGATGACTACATCGTAGTCACGTATATTGTCTTAAGTGGTCGTGGTGGTGTAATTGAAGAATAATGACGATTCTATAAATTTATGAAAATGGTGCACAAAGTGTTATAGATTAAATTTTCATTTACAACAAGACTCCCCATAGTGGATTCGATAATCTTTGTTCTCTACTGCGATTCTTACTGAATATTACTGAATATGTTTCAATCCTATGTACTAATTTCTTTTCCAGAATATGTCTGAAAAAATGAAGGAGGTCTTCTAACTTGCAATGAACCGTCTTATGAACTGGGTAAGACCCGGTTGAGGCTATAGTTGTGACGGACATATTACATCCATGTTGAAGTTATAAAATTTTACAATCTTCAATCTAATCATGACCAGACCAACTCCATCATCAACCCCTATTTAGTCAATAATACTAAAATAAATAATTTCATCCACATAAGTTTCATAGTGCCTCTCATACTATTGTCTATGACCTAGCAGCCCTTGGTTACATTTGTCTCAAAGTTGAGTAATTGTTAACTTTCGTTTGCATGGAGCTAGAAAAGTTGAATTTCAATGAAACACTACATTGGTAGAAGTTTTAAGCTATTAAAACAAGAATCAGGGTTCAACAAGAACTTTCATAATTGAAAGTTTTAAACTGAAAAAAGTAGTGGATTTCTACTCACCATAGACCCTTCCCTTCTTTGAGCATCATGATGAGTCAACATATAAACATTTTTCGGTCAAAGACAAAGTGTCATCCTTTCAGGTTTATTTCATGTGTCGCTATTTATTAAACTAGAGAGTGAATCTCAGACCCGAGCAACAAACGCATATTTTTGAGACAAGTACTAAAAATAAAACAGGCGTTAAGATTCCATCGAAATATTCTTGATGTCATCGATGTACTGAATCTTTACATAAATCAAACCGCAGGTAAAGAATCAGGCGTTAAGATTCCATCGAATTATTCTTGATGTCATCGACATAGAGAAAGCATATTTTTGGCATCTACATTACGCTAACATTCTGAATTTGTACAGAAAGCAAAAAATAAAAAATATTACATTTTCATGTCCAACAGTCTTTTCCAACAATATTACATTTTCAAATATTACATTACAAAATAAAAAAAATCAAAAGATTACTAAAATTGATCTAAAATCAAAGTAATCTTCTTCTTGACCTTCTTCTTTTTTCCTTCTTCTTCATCTTCTTATTCTTTTCCTTCTTTTCTTCTTCTTCAAAGTCTCCTTCACATACTAGGGTATAGATGTGTATATTAGATTACAGAATCATCAAGAGGAGTAGAATAAGAGAAAAAAAATTCAAAGTAGCACAAGTTGGGGCTAGCCACATTCACCTTCTTCACGTTTATGTGTTTTCTTAATCTTCGTCAGTCAATTCCACCTCTAGCTGGTTAATATTCTCCAGAATCAATTTCTGGTTGTCGAATATAGTTTTCATCTCTTTGAAGACATTTTCAAAGTTTGCAGCAACAAAATTGTATAGATCATCAACCTTCTTCACGTTTATGCTTTTTCTTAATCTTCGTCAGTCAATTCCACCTCTAGCTTGTAGGAACGCAATCGTAAAGCAGAATACTCTAGAGGGGGTGAATAGAGTAGGCAGCAGAATATTGCTAATTAAAAATCTTGTTAGCAGTTAGATCACAGATCTAATAATAATCACAAAAGTAAATGACAGAAATTAAAAGTGATCAGAAGGCAAACGCAAACACCGAGATTTATACTTGTTTCGCTCTTGTGAGGACTAGTCCAGTCGGAAGAACTCTAGCTTCCAGTTGAATCCACTATTGAAAATCACCACAAGTTTTCATCCGAAGTTCTTGCAACTTCTACAACACGAGCTTTGATCCGAAGTACTCGACCAACTTCAATTGTGAAGAGTCTTTCTTCAATCAAGCCTCTGATTACAATCACTCTGAAACTTTTAGACCGTACCGCACTGGCAAATCGACTAGAGGATTGTAACTGGCTTGGGATTTGAAAATGAATAGCTCAGAACACTTTGGAAGAAGTAGTAGGCTTATAGAGAAGAGATATGAAAGTGAATTGGTGTATGAGTGAATTGAAATGATCAAAATCCTTCTCTATTTATAGTTTTTCCAAAGGCAGAATTCTGACAGAATTCGGGCAGAATTCGGACAGAACTTTATGAGAAAATCTCGTTGGGATCCGTAACTGCGGGAAGACCAAGTTCAAAAAGCAACGTTCACTAACCGAACTCTGGCCGAACTCTGGCCGAATTCGGGCTGAACTCTGGCCGAGTTCTGTTGGAGTTCTGTCAGGATTTTTGCAAATTGGTTTTTGGACTTTTTGAAAAGTCAAACAGTTAGGAAGTAGTTTGGGCTTTTGTGAGTGGGCTTGTTTTCAAAATGAAAGGATAATTTAAAAATGTTTCTTGGGTAGCCTATTTGCCAGTACGATGCAGTATACATCGTATTCCTAGACTCAATAAATATAAAAAATTACATTGATAAAATAGAAAAACCAAGAACCCTTTGATGACGCCTTTCTTTAAATATTTGAGTAGACTTGAAGACGCCTTTTTTACTTGACGGCGGTCGTCCAAAGAAATCTTCTTGTATAACGCCGGATAGGTCGTTAGGCGGTTCAGAGAAATCTTCTTGTATAACGCCGTCTTTGGCCCATCAATAATACTCCATTGCATATGTTCTGGTTTAACAAAGCTTGATCATGCTTACTGTATGTCTAAGAACATGTTAGACAAACAAACCAATAGAAATATGATATAGAACATTTAGGATAATGCTAACATTAGGACAATGCTAAGTTTAAGTAGTAACATGATAGTGATTACATGAATATTAGTGATGTCATTATGGTAAACTTAATTGATTAGCCATATTCAAAAATATGATATAATCATTGGGCTAACAATCTTCCCCTTTTTATTATGGCAAATCCTTTAAGTTTAATATATATACAATAGATGCATGTATCACTAATAAACACATAATACTAAAATATCACTAATAAACACATAATACTAAAATAGTGTGTGCTAACTTAAACTTATTTCTCCCCCTTTGACATGATCAAAAATAAGCTCCCTCGTAATTAGACGTAATTAGAGCTAAAATGAACTCAAGCATAAGTAAAGAAGGAAAGCAAAAATAATCATGATTAAGGATTAGGAGAACAGTGTAACGATTAGTTTAGAAAATTGCATAACTATAGTAGAAAAAAAATTTGTCAAAAATAGTTGGTTGAACTTAAAAACATTGAAATCAATCAAGACATAGTTTACCAACTAGAAATCCAAAAATAACATTCAAAACATATTTTGTTCATCATATTGTGTTTGGAAAAAGACCAAAATAAAAATATAATGAGACGTTTAACAATGATCACAAAAAAAATAATTCATAATTTGTCCATACAAATTAGTGAATCAATTCCATAAGAGTATAATCATCGAAAAAGAAATAAAAATAAACTAGAATCTATGCAAAATCTATGCCAAAGTTCATGTATTTGAATTCAATTACCTTAGCATGATATATGAATATCCATTAGATAAACATGAAGGTAATGAAGATAGATTACTTGAGAAGAAGAAATCCAGTCGACTTGAATGCTCCCCCGCAAAGTATGATCAGTCTAAATATAGATAATCATGAACTTTGAGATAAAGTCTCAATAAGAAATGTCAAATCAGTTTAAAACCAAAAGGATTATCAATAAAGTAAATTAATTTTGGCAAGATAATTTTTAGAAACTCAAAAATGAGATAATTAAAAAATAATAATAATCATATATTCTCTCATAAAACCAATACAAATCCAAATATCATGAAAAACTCAGCAATATATTTAACGTAAAAGAATATATGTCCATGATGAACTAGTTATACCACATATTAAGGGCTTAAAAGAATTGAAACAATTAAATTTGCTCCCCCTTAAAATATGCGTATATAGTTCAAAAATAATTTATATGCATAAAATAAAATAATCACAAGATCTAAGGGATATTCAAGATATGCATCTTTTCTTTCCTTTGATCAAATGCATGTAAAGTTCCAAACGTAAAACAAATATCATTTTTAGGCAAATAAAAGAGATATCCAATTAATAAATGCTTAAAGATGAACAAACAAAATATATCTCCAATATATATATAAAAGAAATATTTCAAGACATTAAAATATTTTAAGACATTAATTATATTACTTTGAGATTTAAAATTACTAAACTTTGAATTAAACATTTGAAACGAATTAATGAAAAAGACGTGGCCCCATTTCTATTATTATATATATATATATATATATATATATATATATATATATATATATATATATATATAGCCAGGCAACCCTTGGTGAATTCGGCCCGAGTTCGGTCTGAATTCGGCCAGAGTTCGGCTGGGTATATATATGTGCCAGCCAGAACCCGAGGCCCCCATCTTCTTCATTCTTCTAAACTACATCAAACAGCAGCTGCCGCGCCTCCAAACCCTAGTTTTTCTCCATCCTTGTTCTTCCAATCCGCGTGGAGATTCTCGTCCAAACTTTGGATTCGTGTGAAGAACTTCGTCCTCATCAGCATATCCAATTCTTAGAAGGTATAATTCCTTCTCTCCTCCACTTTTCAATACTTAGGGTTTCTAGAAATTTTAGAAAAGAATGCCTAAGTTCAATCCCTTCAAAAGGAAGAAGACTAATGCCAGTGAAGAGGCATCATCTTCAGATCCGCATACGGATTGCCTCTTTTCTCTGGTCCAATCGGACGACGGTATGTCGGACGAGTTTTACTTTAAAACTTCCGATCAAGCTTTATTGTGGTACGCCGATTTCATCATGCGTACTATTTGCACCGGATCGCCGATTAAATGGACTGTCTTTCCGGATCACCGCCCTTATTTTGAGGCATTAGGGTTACAACACTTTGTTACCTTATAATTCCCCATTGCCACTAATGCCATTAGATTATTCTATTGTAATTTCGTGTTAGACACTTTTACCGCGAGGACACGTGTCGGAGGAATCGATATCGAATTTACTGATAAAACGTTAGCAAAAATCCTTGCTATCCCAAACGAAGGTGCCCCGCTCGATGACATCACTGATTTTGATTTTCCCGATGGCACGACACTCGTTATTTTTAAGAATGAGCTTTGTGCGCCCGCACGCGCTCGTCCTGGAAAGTTCAAGGCTAATAACTTGAAATTGTTTAACTACGAATTACATCGCATCATCTATTCTACTTTACTTCCAAAATCTACTTCCAAAGATGATGTCATTGCACTTGAGCTTTCTGCTCATTATCATATTCTTAAGGGGATTCCTTTTTCTGCCCCTAAGACTATCATCCAGATGATGGGTAGATGTCGCGGGAGAAACCGCAACCTATCTTATGCTATGCTTATTCCTCGCATCTTTCAGAGATTTGATATTGACCTATCTACTTGTGCTGTCGACCTCGAGCCCAAGTTCCTCAAACTCTCTCGTCGCAGCATTGCCATTGTTCCTCCACCTACTACACCTGCTCCTCCTACACCTACTCCCACAGCACCTGTTCCTCCTCATTCTTACCCTATAACATTTGAGGGTATTCATCAGCACTTATCAGATCTGTAGTCCTTTTATGTTGAGACTTCTAGGGAACACGAGTTCCGTGATGTGACTCGCTTCCAGGCGATTGCCAACTTCTTCGTCGATCGGAGGTTTGCGCAGATGGGTCATTCTGCTAGCTCTCTACTCTCTACTTTTTATTTACATATTTGTAATATATTATCTGTGATCTTGTTACTAACATTTTTAAATAGTTAATTTCTGCTGCCTACTCTATTCACCCCCTCTAGAGTATTGTGCTTTACAACTCGTTCCTACAATCGGTCCTACATTTGGTATCAAAGCCAGTACTACAACTAGACGTAATATATTCTGATCCCAATTATTCCTACAATTGGTATCAGAGCTGGTTCTCTTTATATAGGTATTGCTATCATACCAATTGTTCCTACATAGCTGGTTAATCTTCTCCAGAACCTATTTCTGGTTGTCGGATATAGTCTTCATCTCTTTGAAGACATTCTCAAAGTTTACAGCAACAAAATTGTATAATCATCTATCTTGTCCTTAGTGTTTGGGATTCCATACGTTGATAGTTTTCCAGATGTTGATGGTCTGCTTGCTGCTGCTGCCCGTGTTCCAAATATTCAAGTGAAGGTTAGTTTTCTCATGGAATCTTTGTTTTTAATATAAACATCCCCTGCTAAGCTTGGGACATAATGTTTACTAGCCATTGAAAATACAAATCTCCCGAAAGGGAAGGCTGTCCTTGCAGTTGGTCTTCCCAAGAGATGCATCATTCTACTGAATATGTAAGAACCTATATCCATCTTTTTTTCTTTCCCATATAATAAAAAAAAATTACCCTCTCGGGATGGATGAAAAACTCATGTCCAGTAGGGTTGAGTGTTTGAGATATGTAGGCATGCAACAATTTATATAAAATTTTTAATTGATCTTTATATACATTTTGTGGGGTCTTGGCACCAACTGATACACCTATAATCTCATGAATTGCATCCCTCATGATAACATTATCAATATCTTTCATATCAAAATCAGGAACTGGATCAAATCCATAAAATTTATTAATGACAGCAGCATTTACCTTTATCAGTTTCCCTCTCAGAAACACCAGTTCTTGATCGTCTTCTTTTTTTTCAATTTCAGCCCTAAGATTTGAGTAAAATTATCTTACTATTGTTTGGATGATTTTCCCAAGACAGAATTTGTTCAGTTTTTTCAACTGATAGAATTTTAATATATCCAGAAAACCTTTGTCTTCAACATCAGCCATCTTAATTGATCTTTCAGGCATAACAGCTATATTTTTAAAATATTTATTATAAGTCTTCTTAGATTTAGAGTTTGAAAAAAAAAATTCCTCCACTTCATCCTTGGACTTATTTTATGACGGCTCTGCCTCTTCATCTCCCTCTTCTGATGAGGATTCAGAATCCTCAGAGTACGCTGACGATCTATATTCGTTGCCACCTTTGCCTTCGCTTTAATATGCCTTCGATCTTTATAAGTTGAGTCTTCAGACTCTGTATCGAAGATAGATTTTTTGGCCTTCGTCGTTCCCTATAATTTTTTAGCCTTTTTTGCAGGTGGCTCAGCTGCCTCTGGCTCACAATTATCTGATGCCTATGCCAGTGATGCCTCTGTCGATTCTGTCGCTACCGGAGGCACTGCCGTCTCCGTTGCCGCCGCCGCTGCTTCCGTCGCTGCCGCCACTCCCATTGCGACCTCTTTCCAGGCAGCCTCCTCTGCCCTAGCGGCCTGTCTCTTGGCTGCCATTGCCCTTTCGGCCTCTGCCCTAACGGCCATAATTTGTCTACCGTCGCCCTTGCGGCCATTATCGCTTCCCTTTGTGGATTCTTTCCCTTTGGAAATAGTAGTCATTTCATCGACGACATTAAGCAGTCAATTGGGGGAGGATTTGAAGAGAGTTTGGGAAAAGAAGAGGAAAAGGTACAGTACTAAAAAAAACTTTAACAATCGGTTGCTGGATTCTATAAGAACATCCACAGTAGAAGTAGTTTCAAGTGCTATATGACCTTGGAAAGTGGAAACCTATGAGTATTGAGACTCAAATATCCTTGGGATTCTGAGACCCAAATTTTAATTTGGAAGGTTTGAATTCCTTATGAAGTGGAAACATATGAGTAGTTTTTAGAACATATGAAGTAGGAAATGAGGGAAAGTGGGAGGAAGGAAAAAATTAGAGAGGAAAATGAGAGAGAAATTTTAAATGGTGTTTGGAAAGGGGGAGGGAAAACGGAAGAGGGAAATGAGAGGAAAAATGGAAGAGGAAAATGAGAGAGAAAATGTTTACTCCAATTAAATTTAAAATGACCGATATTATTTTTGTTATTATTATTATTTAATACACGTTTAGCAAACGTGCCCTTTTACTATAGTATCTAATTTTTTATTTCCAATTTTCAATAATATTTTCACCAAAATAATTAAATTGTTGGTTATTTAGTAATAGGGTCTCACATAATAATTGAAATTATGGTTTAGGTCTCCAAAGTGTCTGATAATACTTTGGAGACCTAAACCCTAAAATCTTAAATTAATTGGTGTATATATTATAATGAAGAAAACTAAATTATTTAATTTCTTACATTCCAGACAACCACAATTTGGAAAACTACGGTCAAAAATTAAATTTATTATTAATATTATGAATAAAGTTTGATCCCAGCAAGAACGTGTCGCTGGAAGCATAAACCAAATTGACGTAACAAGAGACTTGATGGCCAAGAGACTTGATGGGGATATCGTCACGGATAGATGGATTTGACGGCAGACCTGATAAAGCTATGAGTGCTAGTGGTTATCCCCTTAATAAGTCGATTGCCTTTTTATTTACATTTTTTTGTCATTTTTAGTAATATTTTTATAATGGTTGTTGTAATTAAAATTGTTAATTCAAAAATAGATAAAATAATTTGTCGCGGGCAGCACAAAAGAAATTAACTTAACAAAATATTAGATTGCATCATTATCCCAGCTTCTTCGTCGGAACATCCTACGGCGAGTGATACAAGAGAAGAAAAAAACATAAAAGGAAGAGGTCTAAGTAGACCCCTCACTAGCCTCGCGAAGGACCTCCGCAAATTCTCTAGGGTGCGCAAACCCGTACGATGGCACAAGTGGCGTAACCCTGCCCTCTTCTCTAGAGAATCCCGTTTCTTTGGAGTGATCGACAGTAGGTCAAAGTCGAGCGCCGGAACTAGAGGTCGAGCAATGACCTCTAGTGACAACCCGAAAGAGGCCAGGAAGTCCTCAGCCTCGGCCAAGCAATGAGTTTCCCGTACCGTCTTCCGTCCAATAGGGACCGGACGCGGCGCAAGGTGAGGACAACGCGGAGAGGCTGGACAACGACTGGATGAAGCTTACGGCCATGATTTCCAACTTCAAGATTTTTTTGTAGCCATGTTTAATGTACCACCTACCCATATGAACAGGGATCCCCATATGTATATATATACACGATAATCTGACTCTTCGTATTCCTATTTGGAAAACATGGGGTATTCAATGACCTCCAGTGACTCTTCTTATTCTCTGTCTCCGACCTATTTGCCGTGTAATCTAGGGGTAAGCAATACGTTTTACCATTATTTATAACATTTTTTTACGATATCTACATAAAATGTTATAATAAATCCACATAACACTATAACCAAACATATTTTAAAAAATTATTATTTACGATACAACCAAACTTATTTGATACCATATTATGTAGCAGACAAATACTATAATTTAAATTAAATGGCCAAATTTATTTATTATTTATATTTGATCTAATCCATAGTTTCGAATTTATATAATTAAAATCTAATAAAATATAATCTACCATAATTTAAATAATATATATATACAAAATATTAAACCTAATTAACAACCTAATCTTATAAAAATTAAGTCTAATCTATGTAAATGTTTAATGAAAGCGAAATCAAACTAACAATCTAATCTACGTAAAGATTTAATGAAAGCCATTATCATGGAATTTTGAGTCTAATTTATAGACCACACATTAAAAATTAAATCTATTTAAATTTATTTATATCCACTAATTTTTAATTTAATTTAAATTAATTTAGTGCAATAAATTTAATCTAATTTAACTTAGTATAAAGCAAATTTTAGATTTATTTTAATTCATAACTTAAATATAATTTTACTTTTTTGCATACAAAAAGATATAGAACTCCAGGATTTTAATTTAGTTCAATAAATTTAATCATACCCGGATCATTTGGAACCCCTAACAGTCGATTGCCTACGATTGCTACCAATTTGAACCAATCTCTTTTCATCGAACCATACCGAGCCGAACCAATCACTTTCAGACGAATATATGGTCCAGTAACATTAATGTTAATTCAATAAATTACTTTCAACGTTAATGAGATTTTTTACTTTTAGTTAATAAGTCTTCATGATACCTCTGTCTTTGTTTGTCATTTAATTTTACTATTTGTCATATAATCAATTCTATTGGAGTGCACAATAGTGGGTCAAACCAAACCAAACCAAACCAAACCCAAGTCTTGAGTTAAATGGCAGTATGGCTCGGGATGTGTTAGTATTCGTCCGAACGCGTATGCTAAAAGTAGTCTCCCCGGATCATTTTAAGCCCCTCGATTGCCTACGGTTGCTACCAATCCGAACCAATCTCTTTTCATCAAACCATATCGAGCCTAACCAATCGCTTTCAGTCGAACATATGGTCCGATAACAATAATGTTAATTCAACAAATTACTTTTAACGTTAATGAGATTTTTTACTTTTAGTTAATAAGTTTTCGTGATACCTTTGTCTTTATTTGTCATTTAATTTTATTATTTGCCATGTAATCAATTCTATTGGAGTGTGCAACAGTGGGTCAAACCAAACCAAACCCAAGTCTCGAGTTAAATGGCAGTGTGGCTCGGAATGTGTTAGTATTCGTCTGAACGCGTATGCTAAAAGTAGTCATCTCCGGATCATTTTGAGCCCCTAACAGTCGATTGCCCACTGTTACTACCAATCTGAACCAATATCTTTTTATCGAACCATACCGAGCCAAACCAATCGCTTTCAAACGAACATATGGTCCGGTAACATTAACGTTAATTCAACAAATTACTTTCATCATTAATGAGATTTTTTTCTTTTAGTTAATAAGTTTTCGTAATACCTCTGTCTTTATTTGTCATTTAATTTTAATATTTGTCGTGTAATCAATTCTATTGGAGTGTACAACAGTGGGTCAAACCAAACCAAACCAAACCCAACTCTCGAGTTAAATGGCAGTGTGACTTGGGACATGGTTAATGACATGATAGCTGACATAACAAAATTAAACATTAAACATTAAAACTAATATTTAAATTTAAATTAATATTTAAATAATATTAACATTAATATTAATATTAACATTAAAATTAATATCAGTATCAAATTACATTGATTATTAATATTAACATTACATTACATTAATTAACATTAACATTAAAATTAATATTAAGATTAGATTAAAATTAGCATTAGCATTAACAATGATAAAAAAAATTCGGTAATTAATTTTTTGGGTTAAAACATAATATGTCAGCTGTCATGTCAACTGTCATGTCAGATGCCACATAATGGGAGATTGTATCATCCAAAAAATTAGGAGCCAAATAGCATAATTGTATGAAAAGAAGAAGCTCAAACCCGGAAAAAAAAAATGCCCATTTTCTTCATTTTGGTTCGCCCGCGGGTAGGGCTGGGCATACGGGTCCAGGATCCGCGGTTCCAACCCGAACCGATCCGTAAAACACCCAAACAAGCCGGGTCTAAAATTTTAAAACTGAAACGAGGCGGGGCGGGACGGGTCCTGTTATATTCACGGTTCGGGGCGGATCACAATTTGAAAATCTGCGGGGCCCCGGCCCGACCCGTTTGGAGGGGTATTATTGTAAATTTAATCCAACATAACAACATAAGTATATATATATTTGTATATATAATTTTAGGGCTCAGAAAAGCCCATTCATTTTGGGATTTTAGCTTTGGTTATCTATGGCCAAACAAGTTCATCTTTGAGGATGGACAGAAAAGCCCATTCGGATCTGTATAGTTCATTGCAACTATTTTTGTACAAATGCTCAATTGAATTGCTTACTGCCATGACGTCTGGTGTCATTACATCTTAGAGGTTTGACTTGATAGAATTGATTATTTTGGATATGATAAATTTTAGGCCCGTTTGGACCCGCGGGTTGTTGCGGATTGGATCCGTTTCAAACGGGGCGGGTTAGGTCCGGTTCCAGAAAAAAATTGACCCGCCCCGTCCCGCCCCGTCAAAGAACGGATTAGGTCCGGTTCCTGAAAATTTCGGCCCGGCCCGACCCGTGCCCAGTCCTACCCGCGGGTCTATTTCCCTAATTCTCTTTATTCCATCTCTCTATTTCTCTCTCTCTCTCTCTCTCTCTCTCTCTCTCTGTTCTCTCTGGCAGGTACTCTCTCTCGCTGACCTCCTTTTCTTCTTCTTTTTCCTTCTTCCTTCCATTTTGTTAAAAATTTGTTACAAGACCATCTGGCTCATTTTTCTTCTTCTTCTTCTTCTTCTTCTTCTTCTTCTTCGTTAAGGATTTGGTATACTAGACCTTCTGGCTCGGTTAAGGACTGTTAAGGATATGCTTCATATGTTATTGTCGACAACCTAGTCTTTGTCTTTTTTATTTAGGATTTTTACTGATTTTATTTTGTTCTCATTGTATAGGACCACGAGAATGACGACTGTGCATCCTTCCCCAATATTTTGCAAACAAAAACGAGATCGACGGCCGCACCATGGGATAAAATTAATTTTTCACTAGCAGTCAACATATAAATGTTTTTGTATTTCAAGTATTACGGTGGGGAAGTGCTTCAAACCAATTCAGGACGTTCATCAATTTGGTTGATCATGTTGTTATTGACTTTTGATAAGTTATTTTTCTATTCTTGTCGTGTAATCAATTCTATTAGAGTGTGCAACAGTAGGTCAAACCAAAATTTAGTGGGTGTAGATCACAATTTTAAAAGCAAAAAATTATTCTATTAATTGTTTAATTGGTGTAGATAACATTTTCCAAAGTAAAAGATTACTTATTAATTGTTCTTAAACTTAGATCCCATCAAAAAAATTTACCTGGCAGCATAGTCCACCTTGAGGAATATTGTCTCAAAAAAGTGTCAAAAATATTTTGCTATAGTAACAAATATTAAAATTAAGGTAGTATTAAAATAATATTAACAGAAAAACAAATTATTATTAAATTAAACTTTAAACTTAGATCCCATCAATAACGTGTCCCTGGCAGCGTAAACCAAGTTTAAACCAAGTTGAAGAATGTTGTCTAAAAAAAGTTTCTTGCATTCATATAGTTGATGAAGTACATGATTTCATATTTACATAGCCAGTTCTTTCCCAAATGTTTTACACAACTGTTCTAAAATTGTGTTCACTATAATTTGCACAGGAATTCCAGACTCATCTTGTTAGTATCCCTAACAGTAGCCTCATTCACCCAGTGGAATGCACTATTGCATTTTCGGCATTGTAAGAATTTTCTTTCCTTGTTATGGCTCCTCTTTGACACAAAGATAGCTCTCTTTTCTCACATTTTGGATTAGGGCAAGTGGTTTCTTCCCAAGGGCAATGTTTCTTCCAATTACCTAAGTCACCACATGTGAAACAACCTTCCTTCGAATTGTTGATTATGAACTTCCATATTTGGCTTCCAATATAGCAACATCTAGCCACTTGAAATCCATGCATAAGGGGCACATCAGAAATTTTCTACCAAGATTTGCCTTCATATTTGACGTTGAAAGGTACCTAATCCCCTTGTAGTTTCTGATGTTGCAAGGTGAGCTCAAAAACGAACATTCTTCTGCAAGGTGAGTGTTCTTCGAACATAATTCACATTTCTCCTGAACCAAACAAAACAAAAAATATTAGAGAGCCACGTAACAGTTTAAAAATGGAAGAGAGAGTGGAAGATAGAACCACCACCATTACCTGTGTCGCAGAGTGCACCATGGAAACTCGGTGGGCTATGATTTCTAGTTTAGCATATAGATTAGGGATGGGTCTTTGTATTAATTGTTTCCTAGTGGGACTACTATGTAAGGAGGGTTTAAAGGGGAGGTTGCAACGGTAACTATTGTAGCATTAAATGATGTTGCAAGCTTTATTCTTTTGATAACCAAATTTCTCCAATGTCCTCATGTTTGTGGCATTGGAGAAGACGAACAGGTGGTTTGTTTTATCATTTTCGTTTGTTTGATAACCCAATTTCTGCCACGCTTCAGTCCAAAGCCAAAAAGGGAAGGGGCACATGGGGGTGAGGGGCTTTTTGCTGTCAATTTTTGTGGGTTGTTTATCACTTTTGTTTGTTTTATAAATTTGCATTTTCTCTCTTCGTATTGTATCTTCTCCTTTGCTTTACGACAATCTATGTTTTCTTCAATGGCGGGGTCAGAGGGTGAAAAAAAGCATCAGGAGGAACGATTAGATGGATGAAGTACTTGAAGTTGTTAACTTAGGAGACGATAAAGTGCCAGAGGAAGAAAACAACGAAGAAATACATCATGACAATGACATCAACAGAAACAATGATAAGTTATTTCACTTCACCATTCCTAGTGGATTTACGAACTACATTAAATTACAATTATTTCTAATACTAATTTTGTCTAATTTTGTTTTTTAGGGATGAAGATGAAACTCAAATTAATTTCAAAAAAATTGTGATGTGAAAAATAATGCAGTCTACCAACATTAACAAAGACACAAGGGACCTCGTAGATGATGTTATCGTTGGCTTATGCTTCAACTCTATTGAAGAAGCATATTCTTTTTACCGGATATATTCAAAAATCATTGGTTTTAGTGTTAGAAAGAACCAAGAGAGGAAATACAAATATGGGATGGTCAGAGGCCGTAGTTAGTGTTGTTCGAATGCTGGATTCAGACAGAAGAAATATAAAGAAGATCCTAAAAGGGTACGTGAACCAAGAAGTGAAACTAGGACTGGTTGTCGAGCAATATTCGGATTCTGTATGAAAGTTCTACAAAATTGTGGGTTGCCAAATTATTTAGAGTACAACACAACCATACTTTCCAAATAATTTTGAAAAGTTTTTTTGAGATCACATCGAAAGATATCAGATGCAGAATTGGAAGAAGCAAAGCTGATGAAACAAGCCAGGATGAAGAATTTAGCAATATGGAATTTATTGGTGCACAAGAAAGGTGGCTGAGATAATGTTGGATGGACAAAAAAAAGATCTATACAATGCTTTAGCGAATAATTACAGAGAAGTAGAAAATTTGGATGCAACGACAGCACTTACCTATCTATAATCTAAGGAAGACATTGACTCTGATTTCTTCTACGCATACAAGTTAGATGAAGATTCCAGATTGACCCATCTATTTTGGGCCGACAGTGCAAGTCGATTCGATTATGAATTATTTGGAGATTCACTAGCATTTGATTAAACATATAAAACAAATAGATATCATTTGTCGTTGGTGGTTTTAGTTGGTTCAAACAATCATGCAATGACTTATGTGTTTGGTTTTGCATTAATCCATAACAAGTCTGCAGATACATACTCTTGGGTTCTAAAAAAATTCCAAGAGTGTATGGGGGGCAATTTACCAGAGACAGTTTTCACGGATGATTGCAAATCCATGAATAAAGTAATTTAGGACTTCACGCCCCGCGTACCACATAGAACGTGTTCATGGCATATCCTATACAATTCAATAAAATATGTACACAGAAAAGGTTTTGTAGGAGAATTGAGGAATCTGATTAAAAGGTACATCTCACACTTGGTAGTTTAATTTGAAGTATGTTGTTACAATTTTTTAATAATCAAATTTAAAACTTTTATTGTTGTCCATGATTTTTAATCAGGTACTATTCAAAGAATGAATTCAAAAGTCGTTGGCATAAGATGCTACGAGATTATAATATTGAGAACAATTAGTGGACAGAAGCATTGTACAGTATGAGGCGTCAATGGGCAGATACATTCCTTCATGGAAATTATTTTGGTGGGTCTACTGCAACAAATAGATGTGAATCAATGAACTCTTTTCTGAAAAGATTTTTGACTGAGAAGCTACTACTATGTAAGGTCCTTCGACATATTGACCACGATTTGGCTGCCTTACGTTATGGCGAGATGAGTAAGCAATCCATTGATAAACTATCAACACCCAGTTTGAATCAAACTAGCATAGCCGTAATAGAAGATCAATTTGCATAAGTTTATAATAAAAATGTGTTATTAGAGGTAAGGAAGAAAATCACACGTTCTGATAAATATATTGTTGTCCAGCATGACAAGATAGGAGATGAAGAGGTCCGCACTATCAAAAAGTATTTGTTGAAGGACTATCCTAACCGCAAGGTTACACTTTCTGGTAACGAGAACAAAATAACCTGTGACTGTTCCTTGTAGGCATGTTTTTTCAGCCATGAAGAGTTTGCATCTATCAAATATTCTAAAGAACTTAATTAAACATCATTGGTTGAAGGATTGCAAAGACATATATCTCTCTGGACCTGGCGCAGAAAGAAAATTCATCCACCCAGACAGGATTGAGAGCACAAGGTATGGTGCTATTAATGAACAAGTTAATCAGTTTACATATTATTGTAAAAAATAAGCAAAATTCAAGAGAAGGGAACTGAGTTGATGTCAGCTGTGTTGATTGAGTTGCAAAAAATGGTTACCGTTGTTGACGAAAAAGAAAAATACGTAGCTGATGCAGTTCATCGAGGGCATGAAGCTTTTAAAGAGCCACACCCGGTAGCAACAAAAGGAAGGCCTTCTCAAGGGAAATCAAGCCAGAAAAAAGAAAGTCAGACTAATGCCAAGCCTAGAATCTGCAAAGTTTGCAAAAAATTGGGTCACGATTACCGTAATTGCAAAGTACGAAAGCGTTGTAACGAGGAAAGGTCGATGGAACCAAATAATATGAGCGACTAAGTGAATATTTTGTTGATTTATTTCTCGATATTCGTTATGTCCAATTTTTTCTTCTTCTTTTGGTTGATTTCATTCACGATTACCATAATTGCAAAGTCAGACTAAGTAATTTTTTGCTTGATTTAATTCACGATTACCGTAATTACAAAGTACGGAAGCATTGAAATGTTGATTTAATTCATGGCTAGTTTAATTCTCGACTAAGGGTAAAGGAAATGTTATATGCCAGCATGCTCCTAAAACAAGGTACCCTCTTCTCTTTAAATAAAATAATTGTCTAATCTTCGATTGTTTATTTGACATCAAGGATTCGCCGATGGCAGCATAAGCCTTTATAATGCAAGAAATATTTTTTATTACAGCGAAATCCTCGTTAGAATTAGATATGCTATACATTGTTTATTCTTCGAAGATTCTTTGATTTGTAAAATTTTATCGCTTGCTATAATTCTATAGTAAATATTTATATATTACAAAACATATCCCAGGAGATATCTTGATATAAATTTCATCGCACATGCTAAGAACTTTACAAGTCTAGAAATTTTTTCACATAATTTATGACTATTTGTTACAAAAAAAAGTTTTAATTGATACAAGAAACACAATTTCCATCATCCATGGTTGCGCAATTTGTTTACTTTTGAGTTATGCTTCGAAGTTGCAATCCACACAGCAAGTTTGTTTCTTTCAAATTCTGAATCAAACTGCATATAACAAACATAACATCAAAAATATTGCTCTAAAACTAGTGCAACTATTTGACTAAATATTTTCAGACTTAAATGGAAAGACTAGGAATCAAATTGATCAAATCGGCCTTGCATGAATAAAATTACTAAAAGACCACAATCATAATTATTTTTTGTTGAGGAACATCATGGCGCTTTATGGAGAATGTTAAAAAGTTGAATATGGCATTTTTTCCACTTGTTAATCTCTTCCTCAAGAAAGAGATCCAAACTTGAAAGCTATAAATATGATATATATATTAATATACCACGAATCTATTAGGTAATTCATAAAAATATAAACATAAGCTTACTATTGCTTTTATGATGCCTTTGTGATAAACCGGCTCATCCGAAAAAGCAAGGGAGTCCAAAATTTCAACATTCTTTAGTTGAATCTTAACTTTTGCAAGAATGTAATGTTCAGCCAAAAGGATGGGTATGTATATCTGACCAAAGAATTATTATTATAACAAATTGAACAATTTTCAGTAAAACAGAATTAAAAATTAAACCAAAACAAATTCATACCTCATTACAAGTTCTTAGAGAACCCATATAATCCTCGAAGTACTTGTGCTTCTTCCATTCTTCATGAATGACTTTATTAGAAGTCTTTACACTCTACATAAACATAAAATAATACATTACGAACGACAAATAAAGAAGAATAAATTGTTAATGAACAATCATAAAATAATAAAGTGCTAACTCATTGATTTATCTGTTGGTAAATACCATACACTAGCTTTATGGTCAGTTCTATTCCTTTCCTCCTCAGTGAGAATCGTAGACACCATGGTAACAATCTGAGCAATTCTCATGTAAAAAAAATTGTATAGAAGTAAAATTTGATAGAATCGAGACCATGCTAACTATTTCTCATTAAAAAAAATCACCGATCGCATCGAAGTAAACTTTGATGACATCGAAGAGAGAAAAAATAGTATCTACATACCATATCTCTAATTCCTTTTCGTGGGTATTTTCATTTCACCCCGAGTAACATACTGATGCTTGCAAGATGTTATTATTTCACTAAGACAAAAAAATGAAGTATGGCCGATTAAGGGAAAAAAAGTATGGTTGAAACAAAAAGATAAGTCATGTTACTTACTTG
This sequence comes from Iris pallida, assembly GCA_029216955.1. NCBI lineage: Eukaryota > Viridiplantae > Streptophyta > Magnoliopsida > Asparagales > Iridaceae > Iris > Iris pallida. Next base: position 563,564 of record JANAVB010020800.1, on the reverse strand, counting down.
TCACTTTCATCATTATCCAAAGGGATAGGCTTCGAGATTGAAGCTTCTTCGACTCTTAAAAGGGGTGGCCGGTAATAAATTCCCTTCCATTTCCTCTTAGGACTATGGTCAGGTGCATTGAGCCCCATAAAATCGACAATTTCATCGATCTTTTCTCCCGCTACTCTCAAGTCCTCATCATTGTCATCCTCCTCTTCAATAGTAATAACTATGCTGTTAGTGGCTGACGATGCCTTACTATTCTATAGATTCTTCTATTTTTTCCAGTCGTCGAGATATACGCAATTGTTCAACTCGGATTGAACCAAGCATAGTTTGTGTTGAAGAAAGTTGACTTGAAGTTCTGATACCTGTTCTCCGAACTTATGCATCATACATGGAATAAATGTTTCATTCAATGATGGCATCCAATCTTCAACATTTTTCATATGGTTTGACATCGTAATTTTGGGTCAAAACGATGTCCGTCGTTGGACCCGCTTCGCAGCGAAACGCGTGCCAAAGTCTATGGTCTCTAAAGTCGTCAAACTACATGTCTACGAATTCAGTTTGAGGAGAGAAACTCAATGGTATGTTCAGTTTTGGATTCCGATGAGTCGTGCACAAAATCGCCCGTTTGAGTGGGTCGCGGGCCCGCCAAAAAGGGGTTCCGATTCGACCTTCTCAGAATCGAACCAAACTTGGCACACAGGACCAGAATTTTGATTCGGACCTGTTGGCACAAGTTTCGTCTCGAATCGACGACTGTACACGAAGTTAGGGCGAAGTTTGCAAATTGGCGATACGGGGGTATCTTGACGGATACGGACTGATTTCGTCGCACCCACGCGACGAAACTGAGTCCCGTCAGTTCCCACACGTCAGCAACGTCCATATGCGCCTTTCGATGCGTATAGCGCACGGCCAGGTCGCCCGGTTTGTCGGGGCGCACGTCGTATCGAGAAAAATTCAGAAATTTTATATAAATTAACACAGGTTTTCCTCCAACTTCAACATCAACTTACTTTTTACACGTTAATCGAAACGACGATCCAGAAGATGCGTTGCGATCTCGGTTATGTTGTTTTTTACTGTTTTCGATTAGTTTCTACAAATCTTTAATGCACAGCAAGAAAATTGGTCGACAAGTTGTCGTTTTAAAATTGTTTTTAGTATTACAGAAAACAGGTTTTTCTTCAACTTCGTCTCGATTTTTCGAGCAAGTCGATAGGTTGTTTCGAAATCCACCTGGAGGATCTCGAAGAGGGTCAAGTCTACTTTCCAAAAAAATTTACGGATCGAAAATCGGTGCTACGAGTAAAAAGTTACGTCGTAGGAAAGTAGGGTACCTTGAGTGGGAAAACTGCTCCGTGGATGACGAGGGGCTGACTTTCGATGCTCCGTTCGTCGCGCACACAACTCCGTCGCTGGTGAAATGAACTCGTAGGCGAAGAGGGTATGTTCTGCCGCAATTTTCGTTTTGGAAGTCTAGGGTTTTGAGGTCTGTTGGAGAAGTTATATATAAAATAAATTTGGGTAAAACCTAGTACTACTAGGATTACCACTAAAGCCCAATTACTCTTTTTCCCACGGGTTGGTGTGGGTTAAGTCTAGTTAGCTTGCTTCTGTACGCAGCAAGCAAAGAATTGGGTGGGGCCCGCCCACTTTAAGTGGGTGGGTTTTGATTTATTATTTTTTTTCTTTTTCTTTTTCTTTTCTTTCCTTTGTTCTTTTCTCTCATTAAGAGGTGCTGTGGTCGGTCCCCCCTTGGGCCGACCACCACTGCTAACCTTTTTTTTATTTATTTAAAGATTTCTATATATATATATTTCTATATATATAAACATCTATATAAAACTCCTATTTAAGCCATTTTAAGTTTTAAAAAAAATATAGGAAAAGTATTATTAAGCAACAAAAATACTATAACTCAGTAGACTCTAATAAATGAAAAATTCAATCATGCACACATATAAATACATATAATATAACCACGCACATTAATTATACAATTAAACTAGTAATAAATAAATTCATAAAATAATAAAAAAATGTATCACATATATAAATAAATTATAAAAATTAAAATTAAAAAAAATGGGGGTTTACATATGGCTATGCGCCCAAGCCTGACTCAGTCAAAGCTATGATCAAAACATGCACCGAAGTGCGTGGCCACGTCAGTCTCCACGAGCAGTCTTACACCAAAGCATGCGGGCACGTCAACACCACGACCAACCCACGATCTCGCAGCCTGTATGCGCCTACATCCTATGCGCCCAAAGCAGGACTATGCGCCCACATAAGAACCAGCATGTCTCCTCATGTGGGTGCATAACATCATTTCAGCTCGAGAACGACTATAAAATGGGGGCCTCACCCCTCTTCAAGACAAGAGAACGGAGAGCATTTTCAAGAACCAAATTGCTGCACTTCTTGCCAGTGAGCCGAGAGTTAGCAATTTTCTTAGGTTTTCTTCCACTTTTGTAATCAGAGTGTCAACGGAGTAAAGGAACAACTGTCGCTCGATCTCCATCGTCCCATTCCCCAGAATTATTTTTTGTACTCGGGGATCCTCAGCGCAGGATCTCTCAGGCGTACTCGATTTGTGGTGTCTTGCGCCAATAAAAGAAAAGACAGCATTTTCTTCTTCTTTTTTTGTGTGTGTCCACAAAGATCACTATTGAGAATATATTCCTGTAAAAAAAACCTACGCCTCTCGAAATGGTCCTCCTTTTCTGTGAGAGGGGTATGTCGTGACCCTCTCGTCCAGAATTTCAAACCAGCCTTCATCCGCTTCAGCCTCTGAACCATACGAAATTGGGGATTTCCTCTACAAGAGTGCCCCAACCCCATGAAAAACCTTCGCATAGCCAGTCATGCAGCTCCATTTGTTGTTGTACCAGAAAGGACGTATCTTTGGGAGGTGACCGTCAATAGATGGGTGCGAACTGGCGAATGATCACTCGTGCCGGCTGTGAGGCATTCAGCAACAGTATCAGGGAACATTGTAAACCACTCACGATTCTCCAGAGCACGATCAAGTTGACAAGCAACTCGTTTGTGGGTAGATTTATTACGCCAAGACCAGATGTGACCCGTTCTCTCCACCACCTGTAAACTAGATTGCAGAAGGCAACTTTGAAAGTCCTACAAGACTCCATCTGGGATACGTCGACCTTCCACTTTTTCGTGACTGAAAAGTAGAATATTAAAGTCCCCCATCAATAGCAACGGTACGTGGAACTGATTCTCAGTTACAACACTAACTTGAAAAATCTCCTCCCATAAAGTCTCCCGCAGCCGCCTGTCGTTGTTGCCATACACCGCTCCCAAGATAAAAGCCATTCCCCCTTATTAGTGAAAGACATAGCAATCAGTTGATCTGACAAATGAATTACATGTCCAGACTAGCTTTTGTTGTCCCAACTCATCCAGATACGTGCCACCCCTCATACCTCCAAGTTATGCACCTGACAACATAAATGTTGGGTCCTATGTTGTAGCAGCCTTGGAGACTTAACTTTAGTCTATAATAGTGCTACAATGGAACATGCTTTCCGCCTCAACACCTCTCGGGTCTCCTTCAATCTCCCTATCGCACACGCACCTCGGACATTTCAAGCTAAGATAGATATTTAATATCCAGAAGATGACCCCTCAACAGCTCTAGAGTCGCTATTTGGGAGAGTAGCGTGCTCCATCTGATCTTCAGCCACTGTACCCTCTGGAGATGCCTCAAGGGGCGGGGTAAACCCGCTGAGATCACCACCACTTTCACAATGGTCCTTCCATCTGGGATTAGCTCAGAGTTCCCCTCCCCTTTCTAAATTCGTGCGACTAGGACAAGAAAACCTTTTCAAAAATGAAATTGGGTAGTTTACAAAGCGCATCTATCACGATGATATCCTTTTTGTTAGGTTAAGTAATAGCACGTAGTTGACCCAGTTTATTAGGTTTCGTGATCCAGGAACGGTACATAGAGATCTGAAGAGCCCGTAGTCAGTATCTCTACCGCATCCTGCCCTCCATCCTCTCTAGGTATCACCGCTCGGTGCTTCCTGCTTGTGCTCTCCTTCGGCTGATTGTTACAGTCGTCTACCACCTTCTTTCCTGGGCGGCCCCCCTGACGGCCTAGAGACTTTTGTCGTCTGGACTGGAAAATGATAGTCTATCCGGGAGTAAATTCGTTCACGACATCAGTCGTACCCTCTTCCAAGGTCTGGTCGTCTCTCCATCTCCATACTACTTCTGGTTCCCTCCTCAATGCCATGATGGCCTCCAGCACTTGTCATATCTCCATGAGTCTGTATCACCCGATTCGCCCATTGAAAGAAAGGATTAACCTGATCAGCAACAACCCCTTCCACACTGGGTTGAACCCCCTCCATCATTGAGGTGGCCGCCTCCTGAAGGTAGGGTACCCCACTACCATCATGTAGACCTCTACCTCCATGAGTATCAGTCTCCCCCTGTCCTCCCATATCACCGATGGGTCCCCCGGCCTCCCTTACCTGACATCCTTTTGAAGGATGACCAAAATATTTACAATGACTGCAGACTGGTGGCACAAACTCATACTGCACAGTATGGCGAAAGACCCCACCTGAAGGCACCTCATAATCAACGAAAGGCGGTAGATTAGTACCCGCATCTACTTCAACAAAGATTCGAGCATAGCCCATACGGGTTCTGTACGCCGTAGCTTCATCGACCTTGATTGGCTCGCCATTGACATTAGCAATCATCATCATCATAGAGATGCTCCAATGATTAGCTGGTAAACCTGGTAATCTTTTCCAGATCGGGACCGTAAGGAGTACTTCTCGCTCATAAGTCGACTCAGGCGTCCATCTTTCATGATAATAAGTCTGCCATCAAAGCTCCACGGTCCTCCTTGAAGAACCCGCTCCATGTCCTCCTGCAAGCAGAACCGTACGAGGTAGAAGCCATTTTCTCATGAGAAAAACTCCATACCACCTCTCGGCCTTCAAACTCGTGCCACATACGTCTGGATCTATCCGTAGAACGGTCTCAATCCAAGCACATATAGGATGACTGACACTACCAAAATATGTCAAATTAGCGACGAATTTAGCGACGCCAGTTGAAAACGTCGCTATGTTTTGTGTATTTAGCGACGTATGTAAATGACGTCGCTGAACTATCAGCGACGTTTAGCGACTGTAATTATAGTTTGGAAAGAACAAGTCGCTATGTAGTCGCAAAACGTCGCTGATGTATTTTATTTAGCGACGCTTGGCAACATTTAATCATGTCCGTCGCTATACTATTACTGAACAGCAACGTCTAGCGACGTCCCACTTAGACGTCGCTAAAAACTTTCATTTAGGGTTCTGGGAACCCGATCGATTTTATTTTACTTCCCAAATTTTCATTCTTCTGCCGAGCGCTCTCGTTTCTCTCCCTCTCCCCCTCTCGTCTCCGGCGACCGCTCCCCCCGACGAGCTCCTCCCCTCCGGCGAGGCCTCCCCCCGACGACCCCTCCCTCTGGCGTTGCCTCCCCCCGACGATCGCTTCCTCTCGTTTCTCTCCCCTTCCCTCCGGCGTTGCCTCCCTCCCTCTCGTCTCCGGCGACCGCTCCCCCCTGGTGACCTCGTTGTCGCTCCTCCACCGTCGACCCCCTCGTCCCCTGTTCTGCTCCGGCGACCCCTACCCGACCCAGTCCAGGTATACCTAACCCTAACCCTATCTCCCACTGACACGGCACAGAATTGGGCGTATGTGGTAAGAAGTTTGGTGCTGTGCAAGTGTTATTCTGTCTAATGAATTGGGCGTATGTGGTAAGAAGTTGGTCAAGCATGAAATGGAGTCTATGCTAACATTGGAGATGCACCTATTATGATACATGTGGATTTATTTTATTTAGGCCATTTTGTTGTGAATTATGTTCTAGAAAGAGTGAACAATGGCTATTGTCATAAAAGGATCATTGTCAGGTCTGTTATTATCAAACTTGAATTTGGATTTGCGAGGGACTTTATTTCATTTGTATTCTACATCACCAAGAAATGCAACGGGTCTAATATAATATGACGGTGGTAGTGTACAAATTGATTAACCTTTTGAATGGGTCGACCTTAAAAGTCCTCCTTGTACTTGGGAAGATTATAACCCAGGAAAGTATCGTATTCTTTGGAAGACCGTGTCTTACACTTTGGTGGTATCTAGCCCTTTTTATACACTTTAGCAGTATTTGACGAGTTATCTATTGCAAGAATCATACATGTATGAAAGCTCGAAGTCTTGAATAAGGAAATTTATTTATTTTTGTCTTTTGAAAATAATGTATATTTGTCATGCGCCACCAATTCTTAAGACTACCACATTAGCATGGGACTCGCACAATAAACAAAGCTCTTTCGCATACGAAGCCCCCATGGATAACAGTTGTCCCCAATGCCCAAGGTGTAGGGGGTAGCTGCAAGATAACATGCGACATAAATGTTGAGCTTCCAAATTACAATCGAACATTTCAGCTCTAACATTCTCCAAATTAGAGTCAAAGAAAGTTGAATTCAAGATAATAGGCAGTGTTCATATTCATCTACATCTCAGAATTGATCGTATATACAAAAATCAGGCATGTCCAACCCTGGATCAAGTGAAATCAAAGTGAAAAAAATGGATGTACTTGACAAACGAACAATGTTATAAGCAGTTAAGCACTAAAAGCTAGAAAGAAAAGAAAAAAAATCGATATTCATAGGCTACCATATACACATGTTATACAGTGCCTATAATATGTATGCAAATGGGAATACATGGATATATGCAAGTTATAAATGCAATGTTTGGATAACATATGAAATGTAATGTATAGGTAAGCATTAATGTAGGTAATGAAATGTAATCACCGGTGGGGCTGGCTCGGCTGGGAGAGACTGTACCCTATGGCTCGACAACCAACTGGAGAGGATACTCTGAGAGATCCATCTGAGTAGGACGTATACTCTGAGAGATCACCTTTACAAGAATGATATCAGTAGTGGGATTGAGTGTTGGAGGAGATATTATCAGAGTATACGGCCTACTCAGATGGGTCTCTCACCGTTACTATTTTTTTCTGACAGCATGGTGGATGTGCTCCGTCAAAAGATTCTTGCTCTGAGCCAAAACTTTGCCCCGGATCTCAAGTGGACATCCTTCGTGTAGAGCTCGAGTGAGAGGTTCCTGACAGCATGGTGGTTTCCTTTGTTAAAGTATCCGTGCTCGTCCCACAACCAATCAAATTTTTTTTCATTTCTAATCTCTTGAATATGAAGCTCTGCTTCACATTTGGCTCTACCTTCTGGTATATAAGAACCAAATGTGAAACAGAGTTTCATATTCAAGATATTATAAATGAATAAATTTTCGATTAGTTGTGGAACGAGCAAGAATCATTTGACAAAGGAGACCACCATGCTGTCAGGAACCTCTCGCTCGAGCTCTACTCAAGGATGTCCACTCGAGCTCCGGGGCAAAGGATTGACTCAGAGCGGATTTCTGGGCAGAGATGACGAAGAAGATGGCTGCCAAAGCTTATGTAAGTTTTCTAATTCTTTATACGTATTATATTTTTGTCATTTTGTATTACTGTAATTAAAATCAATCATTGCATCGTATCAATAGGTGATTTTGTACATTAGTTACAAGTGCTACTTAGTTAAAGTTCAAGTGCTACTTAGTTGTGTCTCCCATTTATTTGTCAATTACTGTATTTCAGTTCTAGTTAGTTTTATGTGATTCTCTGATAGTTCTCTCATTCATTTTCAACTGCTCTCCCCTGTGAATATTGATTTTACCAGATAGCACCCATGACCCGAGCAGCGGCACGTCGTTTGAGGGAAACACAGATTGCTAAGGTGGCTCCTCCTACTGTTAAGGAGGAAGTGGCACCGGTAGCTAGTGAGACCGGGAGTTCCATTCATCCAGCACCGGTAGCTAGTGAGACCGGGAGTTCTATTCATCCAGCACTTGCAATGGACTACATCTCTCCTGCCGCCGTCGATCCCACTTATTCGAGGTGGTTGCTTGATCGTATCACTGAGCGTTTGCGTGAGCTGCATGGTTCTCATTAGCTATTAGTACTTATTTGTATTGGACTATTTGTATTGGGTTGTTTTTTATTAGACTATTTGTATTGGACTACATATATGAATTAGTACTGTGTCAATCTCTGGATTGTATTAGGTTGTTTTTGTATTAGACTATTCGTTTCATTTGGATGTTAATTTACCGGTGGTGTTGTTCCACCGAAGGGGTCGGCGAACCCAGGGATAAAATGTGCTTGTGTATTGTGTTTCAGATTAAACTGCAGGAAGAAAATGATTCTGTGGCGAAAACTGTATACTGCAATTTATTTTTTTTATTTTTTTCAAAATTTAGTGACGTCTACCGACGTTTACCGACGCTTTCCAACGGCACATAGCGTCGGTAGTCGTCGCTAAACTGGCATATATTTCCAGGCTACCGACGTATAGCGACGTCAGTTTCGTCGGTATGCGTCGGTAAACGTCGGTAGACGTCGCTAAATATCCCAGAATTTTACCTCATTTACCCAGGATATACCGACGTATAGAGACAACACAAAACGTCGGTACTATATACCGACGTATAGCGACATCAAAAATGTCGGTAATTTTTCCAAGAAATACCGACGTATAGCGACATCATAAACGTCGCTATTTCATCGACGAAAAGACAGTAAACGTTGGTATATTACCGACGTATCTTTGCTTCGATAAACGTCGGTGTTGGCGACGATCAGCGACGTCTTTCCAAATAGCGACTAAGGTTTTCGCGACAAGAGGAAGACGTCGCTAAATACGTCGCTACAATGGTTTAGCGACGTCTTTTGGCGTTTTAGCGACGTCTTTAGGCGTCGCTAAAGTGCCTTATTCGGATAGTGTGAGTTGCGCCAGTAGTCTGCGGTCTCAGCAAGATCTTCCTCCATCAGAGTCGTCTGAAGTGTTGTGCCCACCACCTTCGGCTGAACATAAGACATATACGATGGCAAGCTAGCCACCCCTCCACTCAACATATCCGCATAGGATTTCGGAACCCAACTTTTCGCTGTTCTCCAGCAACCTGCTTGCCCTTATCCACAGTCGACCATCGTTGTTAAGGCACTAGTGGTATGGACACGTTATTCGGCCTAGAACTCCCATCCTGTCTCCTAGCCGCCCATGAGCCTGCATCGCTAATGTGTCTCCATAACACGTACCGATGGTCACTACCCCTATGGTGATCGCCGCACAATGCCCCACCTAGCCGACGAGCTTTGCCATCCCCTTTAGGGGGCGTTTGGTTCAAGTTTTTGAGGCTTGGGAATGGGATTTGAATTCCTTACCCATGTTTGGTAAGTTTAGGATTGGGAATGAGGAGGGAATAGGAGGGGGTTAGGTGGGAAAGCTATCCCCATATATGTGGGAAAGCTATTCCCAAGTCCCCCCTTGGGAATAGATTTGCTTTCCTAGGAATGATGTTTGACTATTTTGTTTGGATGGTTATACCCTCGCTTTATTTTCAAATTTTCAACTCTCATCCCAAACATGTGAATCATCATGAAATTAGTGAAAGGGTATTAAAGTAAAACCAAATAAATTAAGATTCCTATCCATGTGTGAACCAAACATGAAAATAAATTTTTTTTAAATTTTGAACTACCTATTCCCAACCTAACCAAACAAGGGTATGGGAATGTTGAATTCCTTTCCCATGGAAAAGGAATTGAAAATCTATTCCTAGGAATCCAAAAACTTGAGATCCAAACAAGCCCTTAGGGTTACGCCTTCTAACCACCGTTGTCCATCCTGCCTCCTCCTCCGGGTCATCCCGTCGATCACCGCCGCCTACGGTGCCTTCGACCCCGGCCAGAGCCCGACCCAAGCCACCACCGGTAGGAGCCCGACCCGCTTTCGGTCGTGCCACCCCTAGCCGACTCGCCGCCGTTGGCCCCGTCCCTGACCGACCTGTTCCCGGCCTCGTCGCTCCCGGTCGTGCTGCTCCTGGCCAACCCAGGATCGTTTGCTCCGCCCCTAACCGGCCCGCTCGCAGCCGCGCAGCTCCCGCACACGCTGCTCCTGGCCAAACCACTCCCAGCCGTGCCACCACCGCCCGCGCCGCCACTGCCTGCATCGCCACCGCCTGCGCCGCCTCCGCCCGTGCCGGTCCTAGCTAAACCAATCCCTGCCGCGCCGCCACTGCCCGTGCCGCCACCGCCTACGCCGCCCCTAGCCGGCCCGCCCCCGGCTGCTCCGTCCTTGGCCGACCCACCACTGGGCACGCCGGGATCCAGGCGAAGGAAACCCTAGTTTCCGCAATCGCCCGTTGGTCGCCCGCTCCCGATTTTATTTTATATATATATATATATATATATATATATATATATATATATATATATATATATATATATATATATATATATATATAATCAGTTTGGTTTTCGATACGATATTATACTCTAACCGATATCACTCATTATACCATATTTGAGTCGGTTCAGCCATTCGGTACCGATTCATTATTTCAGTTCAATTTTTTATTCGATATTCGATCGATTTTTCGACAGCGGTCGATATTTGCTCACCCTTATCAGCGGTTCTTTCTCGTTTAGTGGTTCATCAGTCCCAATCCAATACGGACACCATTGGTTTCTTCCAACAATCTTGATAGTTCTGCTCTGCTCATTGCAACAAATCATTCTTTATCTGCTGCAGTGACAGCACCAACTCTATCCCCTCCCCTCCCTACCTAGCCTCCCATACCAATCAGTCCATCACAAGTCAATAGTATCCATATTTACATTTGGTCTTGCTCTAGAACTCTGCAACTCATATTGTTGTCCCTGCACAAGTTACTAGTTCTGCTGCTGCAAACAAAAAAGGCTTAATTTTAACTTGATACCCTCAACTATTCTAGTTTTTCAACTTGATACCCTAAACTTTAATATACGTCAACTTAATACCCTAAAAAAATTAAGACGATTATTTCTGCCTCTATCACCCCGAGCTCTCTCTTCGCGGGCGCTAGTGTTGTCGCCACTTTGTGCGGAAAGAGGGGGGAGGGCCGGGGTGGTGCAGCCGGGGGGTGAGGGTGCGAGTACTGGTGGTGCAGCCCGAGTGGGGGGAGGAGGGGTGGGGGCAACGGCAGGGGAAGGAGATGGTGTGGGTGGTGCAGCCGGAGGAGGGCGGGAGGGCAGCAAGGGGTAGATGAAGGGAGGAGGGTTTGGTGGAAAAGGAGGGACAATTTGTCCTTTTTTATGTTTTGGGTATCGAAGTTAAAAATATTCAATAGTTGATGGTATTAAGTTGATGCATATCAAAATTTAAGGTATCAAGTTGGAAAAAAATAAAATAATTGAGGATATCAAGTTGCAATTCGGTAAAAAATAATATAGTGGTTAAAAAAGTACCAATTTTTAGTATTTGCACATAGCCCTTAGAATGTCAGTGGCATTTCTGCTTAATGTCTTATGTTTTCGAATAAAGGATTCTGAAATGAATCCTACAGGATACATGTTGAAGTGTGAGGTCAACATTAGTCCCGACGGCACAGAACAGAACTGAATCGAAGAAAAGGATTCAAATTGCCAACTGCAGAGATTTGCGCTAAATAATGGTATATAATGTTTAGTTTACTCTCATTATTCCGTAAGTTTGATCGTAGTGAAGCCTGTAAAACTTTTTTCCATTTACTCGGAAGTAATAGTACATGTACAAGTAATACAATTTCCACCTGGAAGTGTATAGACTGTACTCATGATGGTATATAAATGTTCAGTTTTAACAGGAAACAACAGGGAATGGAAAATTTTACTACTCCGCTGGCGGATCTACCCATCGTCCATGGTCTTTAATTAACTGGATCAAAGCTTCGGTGGCATGCTCCATAGCAATGGCTCTCTTTACCACAGTCTACAACATGGAGGCAATCATGTCAGCTTTAGAAGTACCAGCAATGTTCGAACTTGAAAATTAAAATTGTTAGGAACTAAAAAAGAAATGTCGAGTATCATGATCAACGTACAAAGAATAAGATCATGTGAAACAAGATAAAGTTGGCTTTTGGTAGTCGAGAAAAAATTGGCAACCATATAACTTTTTAGAAACTACCATGAAAGAACAATTGAAGCCAAAAACTAAAATTCTAACGTCTTTCCATGACATTTAATGTCATAAGCTTTAACCAAGTTAACAAGCCAAGGGTCTCTTGGGCTACAGGAGATCTCTGTGGATGTCATGGTTCCCTGGATGTTCAGTTCATGGATTTGAGATCCATATATACATCTAATATACAAGAAAATTGTGTTTGATAAGATGGATTTTTATGCTAGGATCTAAACATTTTTTCTTACGAGTTGTTGGCACTTAAGAGAGAAAGAGTTGTTCCCATTTCAAGGATATGAGATTCAGATGGTAAAGGCTTACCTCAAATTCGATATTTTTAAGGAATATTGCTTACTTTTCAGATGAGACCTGGATTTGTTGGTTTAAAAGCTTGAACTCTAGAATTGTAGCATGAAAATTTAAGGAATGTTTTCCCAAGAATTGATAATATGCATTAACACTATCTTAGTGCCAACTTAGCTTCACAAATCAAACAAGCATTGATACAAGTTTAGCTTCAAGGATTGACAATGGTTAACCTCATAATTCCGTTTGCACCATACAAATATCGGTAGTAAACAATACATACACTAGTTTGAGGTTCGATGAGAGAAAAAACTTACCTTCCCCACATAGAGGTCAATCTTTCCTGGTGCACCACCAACATAACCAAAATCTGCGTCTGCCATTTCTCCCGGCCCATTCACAATACAACCCATAATAGCAATCTGTCATAGGAGCCACCAAAAATCTTGGGTGTCATTCCTGATAAAAGTTAACAAAATAACAATACTTCAAATGATGGAAGGAGAACTTACTGAAACACCAGGCAAGTGTGACGTCTTTTCCCTAATCTCAGCACTTATTTCTTGAAGGTCAAAGAGGGTACGACCACAGGATGGACATGACACATATTCCTGCATATAATAATATAAACATTAGAGATTATTTAAAAGAAGGGAATGAGAGAAGAAAATAGGTAATGATTCATTAGTTCAATTAGCAGTGAGCTTTCCCAGCAAGAGGGAAAATGGCGAAGACATAAGTAACGATATCTTACAGTTTTTGTGTTGCGCATTCTGCAACCCTGGAGTAGGTTAAAAGATGTATTCCTCAAGAAATCGAAATCCTGATCATAAGCCTCGAGCAGTAAACCATCTCCAAGGCCATCAACTAGAAGAGCACCAGCATTGCTCCCAGCACCAATTACCAAATCATCTCTGAGAATTGGAGGGGCTAGTATGAGCAAGAACATTCACATAAATTTGTAAGCTACAAAATAGCTCTCTTCAAATCCATAAATTACCGGTTCATCCCTTCAGGAAACTCTAGATGGTGAATTACTGGGAAATTCAGAGTATTCTCTTCTAGATACTCGAACAGCCTGAAATGTGATTGCACAAAGGACAAACGATATGATGTATCATATAATTGATTTGCATTTTCATTTAAGAACCTTGCGGTCGTGAAATTAGATAAAGGACCCAAAGACGGATAAAACAAGTAATAGAGAAGACGTCATTGACGATCCACCAATGGAAGAACAAAAAAAGAGAGCTAGGTATGTGCTGAATGGTTTGATAAATTACCTCCTTGCTGCATGAACCCTGCTGATTTTCTCTTCACTATATGGCAAATTATGTAGCAACATTATGATACCATTCACATCTTTAAGAATGTCTAGCTCTTCATAGGGCTCATCCCCACGAATGGTCACAGCTAACCGATTGCCTAATCAGAGAAGATATAAGAAAGTAAGTTCATTTTAGAATTACCAACAGTTGTTACAATGTCAATAGCATACCTTCAGGCAGAAGCTTGTAGGCGCCAGTTGAAATCTCCTTCAGGTTTAGGAGGACAATAGCATTGGGAAGTGGTTTGGTAAGTTGTTCGGACAAGGGAGTCAAAACTCCCATACTGATGTCAATCAACCTTTTAAGAGCTAACCTCTGAGAAATAGAGGGAACATATGTAAGCTGAAAGCTTGCAAAATAACTCTAGGTTTTCGAAAAAGTAGGGCTGTATTCTACTGAGAAACTTTATAACTCATGAATAGAAAGGAAAAGTAAGATGAAAAATAATTCATATTTCATAATTGAGGATAGTGTTCTCACGGAATCAATATCTTCTACTGCAGGAAGCTCTCTCAGAAGAATAGAGTCTACTGTTGCTAGATCCTGATAGTCGTATCGGATATGTCAAACAACGCAAGAATTTCTGGATTTTGCCAGATAATAAGTAACTGGATAGAGAAAGTTATCCTCAAAGGAGCAGGAGCAAACCTTGAATGGCATGCCAACCACAAGCTTTGCAGCAAGAGATTTATAGAGAATCTCTGGTGTCTACAAAAGAGTACAAACTACAGTCAATATAAGAATGATAAGTATCATAAATAAATTCATTAGGCAGCATACTACTGTCAATAGTTATTCAACACTACTAATACCAATTTTAGTTTTGGGTTGTGGACTGGGCTGGGCTGGGCTGGTATCTGTTTTAAAAAAAGAAGTATATAAAACATGAGTCGATCCGAGTCGAATACTCATCAAGCTTTGCTAATCGAGCTTGTTCATGAGCACATGAGACGAGCTTCCTAAGTTGAAGTTTGGCTTGTTAAGAAATTGAGTGTTCAAGCTAGGCTCGAATTAACAAAGCCATGCCGAGATATTATCAAGCCGAGTTGAACCGAGCTCGTGAGCTTTGTTCATTTGCATCATTATTCCAACAGAGAGCATTATAAACATATAAAACATCCATGCCAAATTTCAAAGCCAAACCAACCTTCAAGTTTTCCAAAGACACTGACATAAGAACAGAGCCATCCCGATGCAGGACACCTCGGTAGTCCACCTCTTCACCCTATTGCATAAAGAGAGGCACAATTAGGTAATGTAAATGATTTACTTTCTAACCTAGCCAAGAAAGAACTAGACTAACCTCTTTCTGCAGTGGTAGTTGACCAGTTCTCCGCTGGAAGTCAAAATGATGCCTATGCTTCTCCTCAAAAGGAGCCTGCCGAATAATAATGACAGAAAATAGGAATCAAAGCGTATACTATAACTCAAAACAAATAGAAGTAGTTATGTCACAGCAAGCAATCTTCCTCGTGCCTTCTAAGCACAATAGAAATGACGAAGATAGAAAGCAGAATGAGCATTACCACCCCCTTTTGTATATTTGCAGCTTCCGTACCAAGATTTGCCAATCTCCTGCAAGGATCAATCTCTTCTTCAGGTGGTTCGGTGAGAGAAACTCTAATTGTATCCCCCAAACCATCCTGTAGCAAAAACGTTTTAGCATCACTCTCCTATCATTTTGGAAACTGCAGTTAAATGGGAAAACAAAGTGCTGATAAATATAGTTTATTCCTCCAAGATATCCTTTAAGAATCCCATGTGTCGTAATATGAACTGTTCTAAGAGTAACAGGAAACAAGAAACTAGGCTGATTCTATCAGGAGAGGATACACAATGCATGTTTTTTTTGTACAGAAAAGAATGATGCCACAGGAATTTCTACGATATTTGAACAAGGAGTTATCTTAGTTAATATCAAAACACCTTGTATTTCTTAGTCCTTGGTACCAACCGAATGTTATGAGACTAAAAGACTTGCACTTTTAGCACCTAGAGGCTGGACATCAAAAGAATCTTCAGTAAGGTTGAACTAACTACTCTGGAAGGAAGAAAAAAAGAAGAATCGCACCAGTTGCTGGAAAAGATATTCTCCATCGAGGTATACTCTAAAATTTTCCCCTTCTTTGCTAAATACACTTCTTACAACATTTTCAGATTAGAAAATAATTCCATATGGTTGTCTAGGCTTCAGTTGGACATAGACATAATAGTAGTACAATCGTGAGTGTACAAGTGTATAACATTCTTCTTCCCTACTTTGTTGACGACCCCTAAAATGCTTAGGTTAGCTAAATGCACACTATTTAAAATAAATTAAAAAACAACTGGAGGAATGGTAGACTGGGGAACCACATCCCTTCTCAGGTGGTGAAATCCACAATTCAATTGAGTAGGGTGAACTTATCACTTATGCTTTATGATGCTCACTATTGTTGTTAATGTGTTCATTTTATGTATATATTAATTTACAATCAAATTTTCTATGTACAATGCATCTTTCGACCTCTGATATCTGTAACGAACCGAAGGGGAGAATTTACCTTACAAGACACTTATTCTATCATATGATATGATATTGACCTTCTTCTTTTTACATTTTTTGTTTATTTTCTGAATTTCTTTAACCTTCTCTATCTTTTAAGATTCGCAATATTGGCCGATAACGATAGTTAGATACATATCGGTTCTATGAGTCTATGAATCATATCCCATCTGATACTAACCATATTAATACCGACTGATACTGGCTGATACCAAAATTGGGGTCTATGAACAATTGAGTAACCGAATTATTAAAAGAAAAAGAGAAGTACGTCAAAAGATATTGACATGCTGATTTCGTCGCATCCAATCTTATCTACACGTTATAACCATTACCATTTGTCGAAATTGTATATCTATAAATTCACAAGATTCATTCGTCTTAATATTATTTCATGTAAAACCATTTATTACGGGATAATTTGTCTAGAAGCAAGTAAATAAATAACAATATCTCAATGAAGACTATTTATTATCTAGAACAGAAATCAACAAATAATATGTAAGTTTACGCCTAGATGTGTCAAATATATATATTTTTTTCAAATCAATAACAATGAAACTCTTATCCCAAACTACCAAAACCATCGATACTAATACTCGTAACAAGGATCCTAAACCAATTCCAACTCCGATACTGCGACCCTTGATCTTTTCTTCGTAACTTTCATCTCTATTTACTATGATCTTCCAAGTTAAACATTGTTTAAAAATTATAATGCACAACAAAATATTTATTGGACGTGACTATATTGATTGTTAAGAGTCAAGTTCTTATTGATGGAACAATAAGCTAGTCTTATTAAGAGTCGAGAGTCGTAAACAATATCATGTCGTACAAGCTACATCTTTTTTATCCTAACTTATGATGAACTTGTCACTTAATGTTTGACAATGCTTCCTTATTGTTGCTCAACATATTCATTTTATCCATATATGTAGGATTGTATTAATTTCCAATCATGTTTCCTATGGAACTAAGAATCTTAAGGCAGACAATACCATACAAATATACAATACATAATAGGATAATCAAGTGGATCATACACGATATATATCTCTACATGATTCTAGCTTTATACATGATACGAGAATCAAGTGACTAAATAGTCGATACAAGACGGAGTATCTCAATTCAACAAGCTAGCTCATCAAAAGTTTCGGCTCAAATTACGCAACGTAGGCAAGCTATACTGGTCTTATGCACTTAAATGTAATTCCACAAAACAGAGTCCCAGACCCGATCCTCACTGCTCGAGCAGTGATACTGTAGACCACGAATCTCCACTTAAACATGGATTTAGAACTGTGAGGCCCTTCTATGATCAACCACATCTATCATGACAGGACTCTAGCAATCAGCCCTTAGCCTGACCATGACCACTATTTTGAGAGAAGCTTTTGTAGAACTCGTAGGGTTGCAGTATAGACAAGACATCTTTCAAGTTCATAGTATCATGTACCCTTAACATTGAAATGATAGAAACTTTCAAATGTACGGTACAATAGAACTTGGCGTTGATCTTCTTCTTCAACTACTTTAAGATGAGTGTTGTTGAAAAACTTAAGAATCTTATTCAATTATCCATTGAACATGGATAATATGAACATGATTTAGATTGTCATTTTATTAGAAAATAGATATATGAGAAAAGTAAGTTTGCAAAAGCACCCACCTGAAGAAGAGTTCCAATGCCAATTGCTGATTTCATCCGCCCATCTTCACCTTCTCCAGCTTCAGTAACCCCTAAGTGCAGTGGATAATCCCATCCTTGTACATACATTTCTGCAACAAGTAATCTGTATGCTTGCACCATGACTACTGGGTTACTTGCCTTCATGGAGAAGACAAAATTGTGGAAGTCCAGCTTCCGGCAGATTCTTGCAAATTCGAATGCAGATTCAACCTGTTCCAGGATCGATACACATGAGGAACATTTCACTTTTCAAGAGAAGGGCCAAAGTCTAGCAACACGTAGAGCAACCAACTACCATTCCCCTAGGAGAATCACCATAGTAGCTCATTATACGGTCAGAAAGACTTCCATGATTTGTTCCAATGCGCATTGCTCGCCCATACTTCTTACATTTCTCAACCAATGGAGAGAAAACCTGTTTTCGATCAGCAAATAGCATTAGAATATGTATGATCGGCATAATATATGTATTAGAAAAAGTTAACCAAGTACTAGGGTAAGTTTGAGTGCCATATGTCCTACTGTCACATGTTGAAGACGTGAAGAGTTCATATAGGATAAAATATATAATGTACAATAAAGAACATTATGCAGACTGTCATAGTCACCATATTCAATTGGTGGTAATTTCTCCTATGGGGAGTCCATGTATCAAAATCTTATTGGATACCTATGTCGATGTGCATCGCACCAAATTCCATCCAAATATATTAGAGGGACGTTAGTTAGGGAGAAGATATGATGGACCATCTGGATTTTGACAACATGTATATATATATATATATATATATATATATATATATATATATATATATATATAGAGAGAGAGAGAGAGGGTCTCAACAGTAATACGATAAGAGATTCAAAGGGCAATACGGCATTGGTAATGGATCTTTTCACTATCATCTAGGAGGCCTAAATTACATTGGTTACGATATGGTGGTACTAGCTACTGGCTAAAAAAGCCCTAGATGTCTACTGCCTGAAAGTTTGGAGATGGTCACAAGATGTCTACTGCCTGAAATACACGTGCAATCTATTGAGCCTATGGGAGAAAGAACTAGAACAATTTTTCTCACCTGTTCAATATGCTCAAGCTCCTTTTGATAATCATCATCAGTATACTCTAGCTTTTCAAATTGAGCCCGCCTATCAGCTGCAGAAAGACTTCTCATAATTCCAGAAAACCAACCCAGTTTTTCAATGGTCGATTTATATTTCTATGAGAGCTAAGAAGTAGATTAAAGGTATACCTACCAAAATTTCCTGGATTGACACGAATCTTGTCAAAACATTCAGCGACTCTCATTGCAATCGGAGGAGCAAAATGAATGTCAGCCACTAGAGGAATATTGTAACTGTACAGCAGTGTTGGCAAACAAATAAGACTGTTTAATAACATCTTCTTTTGTAATTTACAATAAATAAGAGACTAATCACATACTTTTTCTGGACCAGTGCATTCTTTATATCAAAGCAAGCATCTGCTTCTTTCTTTCCTTGAACTGTTATACGGACCAAATCTGCTCCCTTATCTGCTATCCTCATTACCTACCAATTGGATAAATTGGACCCATCAAATTGTATAACAAATATCAAATAGACAAAAATTATTACTCCTATGATTCTTATATGAGAAGCTTTTGCACAACAATACTGGAAAGACTAGGCCAATCCCAACAAAAAGGTTCTGCTGATGGGAAGGAGTCAATCCAGTTTTTGACATCACAGATACAAAACATATACAGAAAGTGAGAAGGATAGTAATCATTCCATGAGCAAGACTTGAAGGGTTTCATTTCATATACAGAAAGACTTGAGCAAGACTTGATGGCAAGGAGTCAATCCAGTTATTGACATCACAGATACAAAACATATACAGAAAGTGAGAAGGATAGTAATCATTTCACGAGCAAGACTTGAAGGGTTTCATTTCATTCTATCGGTGTTTCATTGTGCTGTCAGGCCAGTTAGGATCTGTAAGTGGGCACCAAGTTGAACGCTAATATCCTCTGTGTGCATGGACTGTCTAACAGAGTTTACTCTTAACTGTTTAGTAAGCCGATACGGAACATGCTCTCTCTCTCTCTCTCTTTTTAAGATGACTGGATATAGTGATTCAAAACCTAAAATTGAAGTAAAGAATAGGTGAAGTTTATTTGATATGAACTAAAAAAGAAACAACAAAAAATTGGAGCTAGCTTTCCAATCTATCCATTGAGAAATTTGAGTCCCCAAACCTGACAAGTGATTATCATTTTGCTATGAAAATTCAATCTTTCCCAAGCAAAATGAAACATGCTTGTGGTCTTGGAAAAAACAAATGAGTTGCATATTGGCCAGATGGGATTCCTTGTTAGCTAGACATTTTTCTTTATGCATCTTGAACATGCGTCAAAATTCACGATATTAGATTCTTTTTAGTAGATTACCCCTAGGGGCGGCCCTGGCCCAAGGCAGGCCGGGCGGCGGTCAAGGGCCCCCAGACGAAAGGGGACACCAACATGGTTCTATCTACAATAGAACTAGTATGTATCAAGTGCCATTTTTAACCAAAAAAAAAATTGTGGTGTAGTGGTTATAATGAAGATTTTTACTTAAGAAGTCCTTGGTTCAAAACTTGGTGGTAACAAATTTTTTTTATATTTACATTTTTTTTACATTATGTACGGAGGGTCCATTTTGAAAGTTTCGCATCGGGGCCCCCATCAGCTCAGGGCCGGCCCTAATTACCCCCAAACTGATAATATGGTATGGAAGCATTTTAATTCATTATAAACTGGAAATTGCTGAGAAACCCAATTTCGGGGTGGGCTTTTATGAAATGCCCACCCGCTGGATAAGTTTTATGAAATACCCAGAATTAAGTATTTTCACGTTAAATATTCCAAGATTCCCTTTTAGATGCCACCCGCTAGAAACTGCTATTTTTATAATACCGAAACTACCCCTCCGTGCGAATTGGTCATCTATATGTATTTGAATTCAAAAAACTCAGATCTGGATTGCGATTTTCGTCTTCTTCTTCTTCACGGGAAATCTGAATTCCATTGCTCTCATATTCAGCAGAGATCGCAAAGATCGTTCGTAGTTCGGTGTGTTTTTCTTCAGTCGAACTCAGATCATCGCTCGTCATCATCATCACCATCATCATCATCTTCATCGTGGAGACATTTGAACTCAGATCTTCAATTGTGGAGAGAAGATCTTTCTTCTTCTTTTCCATAAGAATTATCATCGCTTTGAAAGAAGAACGAAACTCTTTATTCCTGAAAAAACTAAATTACACGTTTTAACACTGGAAATGACCATTCTCCGTCTTAATTAGGACGGAGAATGCCATTCTCCGTTTTATTTAAGACGGAGAATGCCATTCTCCGTTTCCGTCTTAATTAGGACCGAGAATGGCATTCTCCGTCTTAATTAGGACGGAGAATGCCATTCTCCGTTTTATTTAAGACGGAGAATGCCATTCTCCGTTTTATTTAAGATGGAGAATGGCATTCTCCGTCCTAATTAACACGGAGAATGGCATTCTCCGTGTTTCTAACACGGAGAATGGTCATTCTCCTGCGTTTTAACACTAGAATGACCATTCTCCGTGATAAATTAAACGGAGAATGGTCATTCTCCGTTTAATTTAGCACGGAGAATGGCCATTCTCCGTCTTAATTAGGACGGAGAATGCCATTCTCCGTTTTATTTAACACGGAGAATGACATTCTCCGTTTCATTTAACACGGAGAATGGCATTCTCCGTGTTTCTAACACGGAGAATGGTCATTCTCCTGCGTTTTAACACTGGAATGACCATTCTCCGTGTAAATTAAGACGGAGAATGTCATTCTCCGTCCTAATTAAGACGGAGAATGGTCATTCTCCGTGTAAATTAAGACGGAGAATGCCATTCTCCTGCATTTTATGGTTAGCTGAAACTTTGGAGGGCCATAACTTTTGACTGGGAGGTCGAAACGAGGTCCCGTTTGTCGCAAAATGAGCGTATCGTCGAGGAGACTGAAAGTAACAGCTTCACCGTTAGACGGCCTTCCGAAATTTTAGATTCGCAAAAAAATGATGTTTGGACCTCCGTTTTAGCACTTTTGTCGTTCGTCCCGGTCTTTCCGAAATTTTTCGACGAGTTTTTGAAGATTTTTGAGGAGAAAACCTAGATTCGAAAGTGAGCAGCGTATGGAAGAAGATGGAGTATTGAAACGTTTTTTTAAGAGCAGTTTTGTGGGTGTTTCCAATAAATTAAAAGGAAGGACAAAAGGGTCATTTGGAATCCGCTTTGGATAAGTTTCTCTAATTCTGGGCACGCGATGAAAGTTTTTTTAGCGGTGGGTTTTACATAAAACTTTTTTAGTTTTTGGGCATTTCATAAATCTTCCCCATTATAAATAGTAGTTGTTTGCAAACAAATTTTATAGTGTCATGGGAAGTCAGAAATTTTGTTATCATACCAATAAAAAAATACAGATTACATAAGATTAATGTATTCACAAGATGGAGAGTAAGCAGACCTCCTCGACGGTCTTGGCCACATCCTTGGTGTCCGACGTAGTCATCGTCTGAATTTTAATAGGATGTTCACTGCCAAGAGCCACATTTCCAACCATTACTGTACGAGTTTTTCTTCTGACGACCTTGTGAACAGATTCACAGTACTTTTGCCTGGGAACTACAGATTAGAGAACAACTAATTCAAAAGTCCAAAATTTTGAAAATCTATTTCTTTGATACTGCAATATCGACACATCATGCATGCACATCCAAACTTACGTACCTCTACCAGCATATTGCGCATTGAATTCATAACACAAAAATGTTATTATGAAAGTATCAGTTTAAAATCATGCTTGTATAAAAACTACAATTCTTTTAGTATTCACTGCATATATCAACATCCAAACCAATAACTATGTTGCATAGATACATCAATGAAGGTATCATACCTATGTTGGATAGGCATGAGAACTTGCAGACCATAATACTTCCAAGTATACATGGGTACTCTTCCTTCATTATCCAAGATTTCAAAACACTAACTGTAAAACCCACATTTCTTGTTAAGTCTAATTAACTAATGATTAACTTAAGCCCATTCGCTACCCGACCCAAAACCCGTTTGACTCATCTATCCATTACCCAATTCCCAGTCATTCTCCCCGATCCACTTTCTCAGCCCCCCCCCCCCCCCCCCCATGTAAATCTCTCCCCTTCACGTAATAATACCCAGAAACCTTTCTTCCCCATCAGAAAAAAAATCACAGAACCTCCCACCTTCCTAAACCCATCTTTCCTCCCTCCATACTCCTCCGTTTCCGAAACCGATCCCAGCCTGACGCTCTCCCGCGACGCCCTGGTCACGTCAGCACCTCACTCTCGCGTTCCAGACCGACCACCTCCCCGTGCCCACCGGCCGACCGCCCCGCGCCGACCGGCGACCACCCCGCGCGGCGTTCGCCCGCCGCCGTCAGCCCCGCACAGCTCTCCCCGGGCCGCCCGCGTGTCCGTACCGCCGCCCACGCGTCTACAGTGCCTCCGCGTGCACAGCAGCAGGCCCCCGGCCTTTTCCGGCGCCGCCAGCTCCGCCGGCCGCCTCCCCAGCCGCATGACCAATGCCCGCGCGCCGTCCAGGCCGCACCCCACGCGCCAGCAGCCGCGTGGTAGCCCCGCGCGTCCCGCCTCCCACATGTCCGCGCGTGTTCCACGTACCCGTGTGTGCTTTTACCGCGTGCGTTCCAAGTCCGAGGCCTCCCCTCGGTACTCCGTCATTAACCATCCGGTATGCCCCTGGCCCCCCTTTTTGTTAATTTTACAGAATATAAAACTTGTTCATGTTCCGACCGGAATTGAAAGAATAAAGCTCTGTCAATTCCGGAATAGATAGATAGTAGTAGTTTCCTAATTGCGAAATATGTTTGTAGTAAATCCTTGTAATCTATTAATATCGTGGATAGTTTGTCTATTAATAATGATTATGCCGTAATTTTATAGAGCGTTATATTAATTTGTAAATTATTAGGTTAATAGTTGCTAAACGTTCAATTACGAATATCGTAGAAAAAAAACGTTATTCTTAAATATACGATTAGTAAAATATTAAAAATTAGTTTCAAAAAAATAGTTTTATATCAAAAACCTATTCTTAATATAGGAAATATTAATTTTTTGGCAAAAAAACCCTTTTATTAACTATTTTGGGGTAAAATATTGATTATTTTCCAAAAAAATAGTTTCATTACCAAAAAGGTTTTTTAGATAATAAACGCTATATATTCTCCGTGGAATTCTTTGAGTATTTAATTAAATAATCTTCTCACCAATTATTAATATAAAATATTTTCGTAATAAAATCGTTAAATTATTTTAGGAAGCCTTTACCTTATTAAAAACAAAAGTTTAGACGATATTTTAATATAAAAAATTAAATACGGTTCTAAAAACCTTAAGCTTTATTAAATAAATGATTTTCGTAATTTTTACTATTAAAATGGTTTTCTTATTAATTGAAAATATCTATCAAAACATTTGGTTAGTTTATGTAAACAAAAAAAATACTATTTTAAATTCAAAGTTTTTTCCAAATATTTTTATAAAAAAAATCTAATTATAATATTAGTACAAAAAATTGTTTATTTTCTACTAATAATTGAGGTATAATATTTTTCGTATTATTTACAAAATAACCGCTTTATTAGAAAAATCGTTTTTATCTATTATTATATGCGATTTAAAGTATTAAATAATTATAGCCTTATTTCTCTGAAAATATTTTCTTATAACTAAAACGTTTGTTTATTATAAATATTAGTGGTTAGTTTAACCCTTGAAATGACTTCTAAAACAGAGTATTAATTAATGTAGGTTCAGGTTCCGGACTTTAGTCCAAATACTTTTCTGTCGTCACACTCAGCACCGACAAAACCCAAGACAAGTTTCATACTATTCATGCCCGCAGTTTATTTAATAATTAAATGTACTGCATCAGTAGAGCTATGTATATTGTATCGACACTGATTCACAGGGGATCCCTCTCGGACCCCAGATTGATTGCTTAATTGACTCATTGACTCGGAGATTGAGAGAGTAGTATAGCATCTGTGACCAAAGCCATTGTTACTGATATTGCCTCTCTCGCGCTAACCCCTATTGCACAGGGGGTTGAGCCATACCGTATAGTATCATTTGGCGAAAATGTTAGTATACACATTGAATCTACCAGCCGGTCACAGATCTGCTATATACTCAAAATCACTATTGACCCATTGTAGCTCTGAGGTTTCATTGCCCTGCTCTTCTTTATTTATTATTTAGTAAAATATAATAATGCTTTTAAACTGCCCTGCATCATTTATTATTATTAAGAATGTTGGATGTGAATTTATGTTCTTGCTCCCCTCCTGACTGGAGACCAATATTTTAGGTGATTGCGAAGACGAGGAGCTCACCTTTAGTTCCTTCTACGGACCCGATCCGAGTTTCGAAGAGGTAGCTGAACCTGACCAGGAAGTCCAGGACTACTAGTTATGCCCGTGGTTTAGTTTTTCCTATTTTCCTGTTGTAATAAAGAACAAGTGTAATAACCAAATATTTTATTTGCTTGTATGTTTGTTTCATCTAGACATTTACCTTTATTCCAAGTTTCAAATAAAAAGTTTTTACTTTCTCATTTAGAATTATCTGCTTTGTACTACCGCTTGATACAGCTTACTGCCGTCGTCTCACAACAGTACAAGCTGGACATGATCCGACCGGACCCAGTATATTGGAATCGGGTCGTGACATGTTATGACAACACTCGTTTTAGTTGTAAAGCATTTTTAAAGAAATAAAACTATAAATACGTTAATCCACTTATAATAATTGATAAAATGATTTTTCCTAATAAAATTATTATTATTATAGATAATGGGAAAATATTATACTTTATTCATTAGTAGATAATAAACGGTTTTTCGTAACTAATATTATAATTTAGAATTTCTTATATAAAATAATTTGAAATTAAATAGTATTTTATTTACATAAACTCAACGAAATATTTTAATAAAATTTTTATTTAATAAGAAAAACCATTTTATTATTGAAATTATGAAAATCATTTATTTAGTACAACCTAAGGTTTTAGAAACGTATTTAAGACTGTTATTTAAAATATCGTCTAAAATCCTTATTTTAATACAATAAACTTACTAAACTTATTTAACAACTTTGTTATGATACAAAATACTTTTTATTAATTATTAATAAAAAGTCATTTAATTTTACAAATAACTTAAGGATTTTTCTACGGACAAAACTAGTACTTATTACAAAAATCCCCTTTTTGGTAATAAAAACCATTTTTGTAAGATAAATAATATTTTATCCAAAAATAAATAAATAAATAGATTTTCGGCTTTGATCACTATTTCCTATATTATTAATAACTTTTGATATGAAACTTATTGAAACTACCTTAATAATTATTAACGTAAAAATTAATAGTGATAATACTATTAATCCTCTTAATCCTAAATAATGCGATTTCTATGATACTCGAATTTAAACGTTTTGTTAATCATTTAACGTAAACCATTTAAATCTAATAACATGTTAATATAACAATTTATATACATTACGGCATAATTATTATTAATAGTAATATATCCGTAATATTAATTAATTACACGAATTTATTACAAAACCTATTGTCTTAAATAGGAAACTACTATCTATGTATCCCGGAATTGACAGAGCTTTATCCTGTCAATTTCGGTCGGAACAGAAAAGGGTTTAGCATTCTGTAAATTAAACAGAAGGGGGTCAGGCTTATCGGATGGCGGATGACGGAGTACCGAGGAGAGGCCTCAGACTCGGAAAGCGCACGTATGAGGAATGCGCATGTGGACGGGACGGCACCGACGCGTGGAAGGCACGCAAGGATGCGGAACATGCACGCCGGCGCGGGAATGTGCTGGCGCAGCCAGGAGGCGGCGCGCGCGGGCGCTGATGCGGCCGGGAGGCGGCACGCGGCCGGGGAACGGCCGGCAGCTGGCGCGGCCGAGGAACGTCGGCGGCTGGCGCGACCTGGACAGCGTGGTAGGCTGCTGTGCGCGCGGGACGCGTTGCCGGGTCACGGAGGTCAGTCGCGGCAAGGGGTTCGACGAGAGTTGGCCGGAGGGTGCGGGGTCGTTGGGGGAAAGGAATGGAAAGAGAATGGTGATGGTGCTTTGAGAGGAAGGGAGAGGTGTTGTGGGGAGAAGGAAAGAGGGATGGTGAGTGTTATTGGAAGAGGTTGTCGTGGAGAGAAATAGGGAAGAGTGAGTGACGAAGAGGAAAAAGGGGGGGTTGAGGGTCTGCGTGGGAGAGGGGGTGAGGGTCTACGTGGGAGAGGGGGTGAATGAGTTAAGGGATTTTACAACCTGTCCTCCTTAGAAAATTTTGTCCCCGAAATTTCAAAGATAAGGGTCGGGGTACAATCAAAATCAGTTAGCCTTGATCAAAAACAGAATTTAAATCATCAGGCACGATCGGATTCTAGGCATGATCACTAGGTACAATGATAAAATATAGGCACGATCAGAATTGTCTAGATATGATCTGAGATAGAGTTGGAATATTGTTGTGATCGAAATCATTTTAGGTACAAGTAAAATCTAGGTACGATTAAAATATAATCAAATGATCATAAAATAGGGAAAAAGATCAAATGATGTCTCGTGAAACAGAAAAGGCAAGAAAAAAATGAATGCCAAC
Organism: Iris pallida; assembly: GCA_029216955.1. Lineage (NCBI taxonomy): Eukaryota > Viridiplantae > Streptophyta > Magnoliopsida > Asparagales > Iridaceae > Iris > Iris pallida. Next base: position 535,856 of record JANAVB010020800.1, on the reverse strand, counting down.
CGTTTATTGAGAAGGCATAAAATAATATAATCTTCTGAGATGAGGGACTAAAAATTCCAAATCAAATTGGAATGGGGTATAAGGGTTTGTGACTAAGGAAAAATCAACAAGTTGTATGATAGTAGGCTAGCGAGGGTGATTAGAATAATATAGCTATGATAGAAATGTAATCGGATAAGATATTTTCATTGAGGACTGAGTAATGATCAAAGGGGATAGAAATAATATCGTATCACTATTTCAATAGTCAGAAGATAGGATATTCAGGAAAAAATGACTTACAAGATAACTATCTTATTAATACCCATGCAAAAACTAATATCTAACTCACTAAACTAGCTGAACTCCCAGTATCTACAGAAAACTAAGATAGCTGCCAAGGTATTAAAACTAAATCTATTTGGAATTATAAATCATCTAAATTAAATTTCCATCTGTCGTTGTATGTAACTTGTATGCCAAATGTATTTCAAATTTCAAGTATTTCTCTCGATCAAATTATTTTACAGACATCAATTTCCAATTGTCAGCCATTCTTCCAAAATTGACTACATCAAAGTCACAATCTTCACTTGTCATAGTAAATTCTTAGAAAATTCTTTAAAATTTATCCATGATCTATATTCGAGAATTTTCAATTCTAGAAATCAACTGACCAAATTATAATCACTAATCAAATTTTAACATTTAACCATGCACCTAACAATCGTTCTGATCCAAACACATTAGCAAAATATCACCAAATCTCAATCATTCTTACCATAATAATATAAGTCTCCAATGTTTGGTAGAAATTGCAAACCCAATTGCTCATTTCCCAAGTTGCATGTCAATGGTATTATCTCAATTCCTTACTATTTATTCCTTCTCTAGAACCTATCATTCCATTGCTTGTGATATTCCTTCCATGGTTATATCCATCCCTTCTGGGTACAATAGTCATCTAATCATAAAAGCTGATCCCCGTCAAGTGTTTCTTTACTTGATCATCATATTCTCATTTATATATTATCCAAATTCATTTCCTCCATGGGAGAACCTTACCAAATCCTAAACTTTCCTCGCTAACTCTACCTATGTCTTCCTCTATCTTCCATAACTCTTCATTTAATCATAAAATTCAAAATTGTCAAATACCTTCATTTGTTCAAATCTAATACCCAAGCACTAGTAAGTACCACTAATGATTCTATCCTAAATGAACCATAATTTATAATTCTCTCCAGACTAACTTGCTTACCATGTGCCTTATCATACTACACTTTTCTATCCTTAGCTATCTAATCTCATTGGAAAAGTATCGATCCTCTAAGGATGCTCTTACCGGAATAATATAATAAGGTTGCTAGGTAACTATCTAGTTTTTTTCTGCATATAACTATCAACTAACAATATAGCTACAAAATATATAACTATCCACAAAATATATGCAACACTAAAAAAAGAGATTGAGCCAATAGAGATTGATATAGTCCTAATAAGTTCTAGGAAAATCAAGTAAAATTTCATAGAAAATCTATTCTTTCTGGCTGTGATAAGAGATTTCTGAAAATGGAGACAACCTCTAGAAATAAAATTTCTCTAATCGGGCAAAAGTCAGAATAATTTGATGGTGCTAAAAAGATAACTATGGTATGGATATAGTCTTAATAATATTCGAAAACCAAATATATCCGAAGTCACTTTGCCTCAAATTCATGCCTCGCCAAAGTGCATCTGACTGCAGTAAATTTTTGGCTCCATAACTTGAATAATGATAGGTTACCGAGTAGTCAATCAACTTCATCCATTTTCTGGCTGAACAACATAGGAGACAAATATGATACATTTAGGACACAGTCTCAATAATATCTAAAAACCTATGAACACCTGAAATCACTTCAACTTAAAGTTTATGCATTGTCAGTGCGCAACTGGCTGCAGTAAACTCGCAGTTTCCATAATTCAGATAAATGTCTGCAACGCATATGTGCGAAGCCATATTAGGTCACTAATATTTTTTCAACTTTGTCCATGGAAATCTCAAAGGGATAGTTCAACAATTCAAAAGTTTTCCAATGACTAAAGGAAATTCAATAATACAATGGAATCAATTCTCTGACATTTCCTGCTTCATGATACTCAAGCATTAAGTTTAGAAGCTTTCTAGGCCTTGAATTGATCAAGAAGTTGCATAGAGAGAGTAAGGTTTGAAGTTGAGTGGAGGAAGTCAACAAATAAAAATATTCTCGGTTCTTGGAATAACTTAGGAAATATCAATCAATATTGGATTTATTTTGGAAGATTCGTAAACCAGCTAAGTTGAACCAATTCTTTTGGTAACAATTAATCTTGGAGCTTTATAGTTCCAGAAGAATTCGGTTTAAAATTGGTTCCGAGAAAGTCGATTGAAAATAAGGTCAAGACAAATTGTTGGATACACTAGTCGTAGAAATACTTTGGGTAGATAAGAGTTTATTAGGTTTGCTAAAAGAGAATTTAAAATTCTAAATAGTGAATGGATCTAGATTCTAAATAAAGATAGAGAAGTAAGATTAGATCAAACTAATAGAGAAATTAGAAATAGGTTTGCTGAATAAGGAGATTGAAAGATCTAATATTAATCCATAAATAGCGAAAGAGTATAGATCCTAAGGGATGCTAGAATCTGATAAAGATATGGAGGAAAATAACCCCCGAAAGCCATAGGACACTAAAAGATACATAAAATCTAGAAAATAATATAGGGAGTAAAATATACCATCATACAATCGGCCTAATCTGGGTAGGGTTTAGGTACAAACATAAGCAAGATAACCTACGAAACTATAAGCAAGCAAAAATAGATATTATAAATAGATAATTTCGGCCCTATGTTGTGACAGTGTGAATATAATCTAAGTGTTCTAATTGTTTCTAGAGTCTGTTTTCCTAAAGTCATACTTAGACCTGAGTCAGATTGCTGGACTGCATGCTGGTCTAGACTAAGTTGACTAGACCAATTTTGCAGGCCTGACCTGCATGGGCCACCACTGAAAACATATCACGACCTGATCCTAATATATTGGGTCCGGTCGGATCATGCCCAGCCTGCACCATTGTGAGACGGTGGCAGTAAGCTGTGTCAAGCGGTAGTACACAAACAGATAATTCTAAAATGCGAGAATAAAAAAAATATTTATTTGAACTTTGGAATTTAAAGCTAAATGTCTAGGTGAAATAACCACACAAGCAAATAAACATTTAGTTAAAACATATGTTCTTTATTACAACTGGAAATGGGAAAAACTAAGCAACGGCACGACTAGTACTCTGGGGCTCCCTGGTCAGGTTCAGCTACCTCTTCAGGACTCGGATCGGGTCCGTAGAAGGAACTAAAGGCGAGCTCATCGTCTTTACAATCACCTAAAAATGTTGGTCTCCAGTCAGGAGGGGAGCAAGAACATATATCCACATCCAGCATTCTAAATAATAATAAATGATGCAAAGGGCAGTTTAAAAGCATTATATATTTTTCTAGATAATAATAAAGAAGACAGCAGGCATAAAATCTCAGGAGCTACAATGATGCAGTCTACAATTAGTCAATAGTGATTTTGAGGGTATAGCAGATCTGTGATCGGCTGGTAAATTCAATGTGTATACTAACATTTTGGCCAAATGCTAGTATGCGATACGGCTCAACCCCCTGTGCAATAGGGGTTAGCGCGAGAGAGGCAATATTAGTAACAAGGCTTTGGTCACAGTTGCTATACTACTCCCCCAATCCCGAGTCAATGAGTCAATCAAACAATCAATTTGGGTCCGAGAGCGATCCCGTGAGTCAGTGTCGATGCAGTATATGGTCCTAATAATGCAATGCATTTGATTATTAATTAAAACACGAATATGAATAATATGAAACTTGCCTTGGGTTCTTCCAGTGCAGAGGGTGACGACAAGAAGGTATTCGGGCTAAAGTCTGGGACCCTGAACCTACATTAATTTAACACTCCACCTTAGAAACCAATCCGAGGGTTTAACTAAAAATGCCAATAATTATAACAACACTCGTTTTAGTTGTAAAGCATTTTTAGAGAAATAAAACTATAAATACGTTAATCTACTTATAATAATTGATAAAACGATTTTTTCTAATAAAATTATTATTGTAGATAATGCGAAAATATTATACTTTATTCATTAGTAGACAATAAACGATTTTTCGTAACTAATATTATAATTTAGACTTATATAAAATACTTGAAAATATTTTGAAATTAATAGTACTTTATTTACATAAACTCAACGAAATATTTTAATAAATATTTTTATTTAATAAGAAAAACCATTTTATTAGTGAAATTATGAAAATCATTTATTTAGTACAACCTAAGGTTTTAGAAACGTATTTAAGATTGTTATTTAAAATATCGTCTAAAATTTTTATTTTAGTACAATAAACTTATTTAACAACTTTGTTACGATACGAAATACTTTTTGTTAATTATTAATAAAAAGTCATTTAATTTTACAAATAACTTAAGGATTTTTCTACGGACAAAACTAGTGCTTATTACAAAAATCCCCTTTTAGGCAATAAAAATTGTTTTTGTAAGATAAATAATATTTTATCCAAAAGCAAATAAATAAATAGATTTTCGGCTTTAATCACTATTTCCTATATTAGTAATAACTTTTGATATGAAACTTATTGAAACTACCTTAATAATTATTAACGTAAAAATTAATGTTAATCCTCTTATCTCTAAATAATGTGATTTCTATGATAATCGAATTTAAAAGTTTTGTTAATCACTTAACGTAAACCATTTAAATCTAATAACTTGTTAATATAACAATCTATATACATTACGGTATAATTATTATTAATAGTAATATATCAGTAATATTAATTAATTACACGAATTTATTACAAAACCTATTGTCTCAAATAGGAAACTACTATCTATCTATCTATCCTAGAATTGACAGAGCTTTATCGTGTCAATTCCGGTCGGAACAGGTAAGGATTTAGCATTCTGTAAATTAAAGAGAAGGGAGTCAGGTTTACCGGATGGCTGATGACGGAGTACCGAGGGGAGGCCTCAGACTCGGAACACACGCGGAAAGCGCACGTATGCGGAATGTGCATGTCGACGGGACGACACCGACGCGCGGAAGGCACGCGGGTACGCGGAACATGCACGCGGGAGCGAAAACGTGCTGGCGCGGCCGGGAGGCGGCGCGTACGGGCGCTAGTGCAGCTGGGAGGCGGCGCACGGCCGAGGAACGTCGGCGGCTGGCGCGGCCTGGACGACGTGGCAGTCTGCTGTGCGTGCGGGACGCGCGGCCGACGTGCGCGGGTCGCGGAGGTCGGCCGCGGCATGGGGGTCGACGAGAGAGTTGGCCGGAGGGTACGGGGTCGTTGGGGGAAAGGAAGGGAAAGAGAATGGTGATGGTGCTTTGAGAGGAAGGGAGAGGTGCTGTGGGGAGAAGGAAAGAGAGATGGTGAGTGTTAATGGAAGAGGTTGTGGTGGAGAGAAATAGGGAAGAGTGAGTGATGGAGAGGAAAAGGGGGGGTGAGGGTCTGCAGGGAGAGGGGTGAGGGTCTACGTAGGAGAGGGGGTGAGTGAGTTGGGGGGTTTTACAACTAGCTTTATTAGAAAATTATTTTTACCAAATATTATTATACGTAGTTTAAAGTATTAAATAATAATAGTTTTATTTCTCTAAAAATGTTCTATAACTAAACGAATGTTATTATAATTATTGGCTGATTTAGTTAAACCTGCGGATTGCTTTCTAAGACGGATTATTAAATTAATGTAGGTTCAGGTCCCGGACTTTAACCTGAACATATCCCCTGTCGTCACTCACAGCACCGGAAAAATCCAAGACAAGTTTCATACTATTCGTGTTTGTGTTTTATTTAATAACTAAATGTACTGCATCAATAGAACTGCATATATACGTATCGACACTTATTCACAGGGGATCCCTCTCGAACCACAAATTGATTGCTTAATTGACTCATTGACTCGGGAATTGGGGGAGTAATATAGCATCCGTGACCAAAGTCATTGTTACTAATATGGTCTCTCTCGCGCTAACCCCTACTGCACAGGGAGTTGAGCCGTATCGTATACTAGCATTTGGTCAAAATGTTAGTATACACATTGAATCTACCAGCCGGTCACAGATCTGTTATACGCTCAAAATCAATATTGAATCATTGTAGATTGCATCATTGTAGCTCCTGAGATTTCATTGCCCTGCTGGTTCTTTATTATTATCTAGAAAAATATATTAACGTTTTTTTGAACTACCTTGCATCATTTATTATTATTTAGAATGTTGGATATGGATGTACGTTCTTGCTCTCCTCCTGACTGGAGACCAATATTTTAGGTGATTGCGAAGACGAGGAGCTCGCCATTAGTTCCTTCTATGGAGCTTAGAACTACTAGTTGTGCCCGTTGCTTAGTTTTCCCATTTTCAGTTGTAATAAAGAACAAATGTATTAACTAAATGTTTATTTGCTTGTGTGGTTATTTCATCTAGACATTTAGCTTTAAATTCCAAAGTTCAAATAAATGTTTTTCTTATTCTCGCATTTTAGAATTATCTGCTTATGTACTACCGCTTGATACAGCATACTGCTGCCGTCTCACAACAGTGCAGGCTGGGCATGATCCGATCGGACCTAGTATATTGGGATCGGATCGTAACATGTTTTTAGTGGTACGGAACCGTACGGATGTGCATAGACTAACGGGCATTGAACAACCTCACCATCAAGAACAAGTATCCTCTGGCCAGGATTGACAACCTCTTCAATCAGCTGAGCGGAGCAAAGGTTTTCTCAAAGATTGATCTCAGGTCTAGATATCACGAGGTCAAAGTACGGAAGGAGGATATTCCAAAGACGGCATTCAACACCAAATATGGACAATATGAGTTCTTGGTCATGTCCTTTGGACTTACAAATGCCCCAGCTGTATTCATGAATCTCATGAACAAGGTCTTCCATGAGTACCTGGACCAGTTTGTCGTTGTCTTTATTGATGACATTCTGATCTACTCGAAAACCCAAGAAGAACACAAGAAGCACTTGTGGATAGTCTTGGAGACATTGAGGAAGAAGAAGTTGTACGGTAAGCTGTCCAAGTGCGAGTTCTTCTTAGACAAAGTGGATTTTTTGGCCATGTTGTCACAGGAGAAGGCATATCTGTTGATCCTAAGAAGATAGCAGCAGTGGAGTCATGGTCAACCCCCAGTTCAGTTGCAGAGATCTGTTGATATATATATATATAGTGTTATTGGGCTTTAGTCCCACATTGGCTAGAATGATAGGAGAGGAGGCTAGCCTCTCCTATATATATGTTGTTACTCCATTCAATAAAATCACTTCAAGTCTCAACATGGTATCAGAGCCTAAAATTGCTTAGCATACCGTTAGAGACCCCTCCTCCACACAAACCCTAACCCTAATCCCCCTTCTACGCCGCCGCTGCCGCCCGCTGCCGCTGCAGCTGCTGCCGCCCGCTGCCGCTGCAGCTGCTGCCGCGCCGCCGCCGCCGCAGCGCCGCCCCGCTGCTGCTGCAGCTGCCGCGCCGCCGCCGCCGCTGCCGCGCTGCTGCCGTTGCTGTGCCGCTGTTGCGGCTGCAACTGCTGCTGCTGCTGCCGTTTTTACGGCTGCAGGATTCATTGTACCGCTATTGCGGGTACAAGATTCACGCTCGTTTCTGTACCGTTTTTACGGCTGCAGGATTCATTGTACCGCTATTGCGGGTACAAGATTCACGCTCGTTCTTGAGATCAATCTCAAGGAGATGCCTATAATCCCTAGATCCGATGAAATCAGACATATTCGGATTTAGGAGAGGACGGCAAGGACGAGCGTGAGTCGTGGAGCAAGTGTGAAGTGATCGAGAAGAAGCATCGATGGAGGAGATTCTCAAGAAGCTGGATGCTGACGATGTAGCGACATTGCTGAAGTTGATAAAGGTGTCGGCTGGTGAAAGCACGACACGAGCACCGCCAAAGTTAGAACTACCCTCCATCGATCTGAAGTTGGATGGACCAGCCACCTATTTGAGTTGGTCACGGCGGGTGAGAAGAACCCTTGCAGGTAAGAACCTGGAGGGATTCTTGACAGGCGAGAAGACAGAGCCGGAAGAGGGCTCGACAGGACGCGACGAGTGGAAATCCACTCATATGGTGATTTATATCTGGCTTCTCAACTCCTTAGTCCAGTCTATTGCTTCCACAGTAGATGGCATTGAGATGGTGAAAGACGTATGGGAGAAATTGAGAAGAACCTATGATGGCATAGGTAACAATCTACGGATCTTCCAGATAAAAGGGGAGATCGACGACACCGTACAAGGCGAGAAGACGGTGCAGGAGTACGCTACGGAGTTGGAACGCCTCTGGCTGGATTATGATCACCATTCCAAACGGGCAAGCTGCGGGGACCCAAAGTGCAAGGAGAGACAGGTGTGTCTGCAGGAGAGGACGATGAAATTCCTTAAGGGACTGACTGCAGCATTCACACAGAGAACAGCCTTACTCCTCGCCCAGCCAGCGATCCCTAGTCTCGAGGAGGCTATCTCAGCCATGATTCAGGAGGAGACGCGGATCAGATTACAGACAGGGACAGGCGCATCATCGACAGGTGCTTTACCCGAAGTGAAGTCAGCACTAGCAGCTACCGGTTCGGGGGATACAGGATCCAAGGGAGAGCTCTGGCAACAGAATCGGCAGTGCTACAACTGTGGGGAGATGGGCCACCATCGATATGCTTGTACCAAACCACCTAAGGAGGGAGACTCAGGTGGTGGACGTGGACGAGGATATGCTGGACGTGGACGTGGTCGAGGAGGCTATCGGGCAAACCTGCTGGTGGCAGATGGGAATGGAGGAGCTGGCGGCGCCTTTACTGAGGAGGATCAGGCGCTACTGGATCTGCTGGAGAGAAAGCAAAAAGCGTCAATCGAAGGAGACAGGAGGAGCGTAGCAGAGGAGGCATCCACTCCATTCTTCAACGCCGCTATGTATGCCCATCCATCAGAAGGTACTGACGAGTCTCACGCTCTTGCATCTATGTCTTCCCTTAAAATGTCAGACTGGATTATCGACTCAGGAGCATCTCGGCATGTGACCGGAAATGCTAGTAAGTTTTCCTCGTACACTCACCTAGCATCGACAGACACCATTCAGACTGCGGATGGTACTTTCCAACCAGTGGTCGGTAAGGGTACTGTTAATTGTACGGGTTCAGTAAGGTTATCCAATGTTTTGCATGCTCCATCCTTCCCAGTCAGTCTCTTGTCTATTAGTTCTATAATTCTCCAACTAAAATGCATTGTTTCTTTTGATATTCCTAAGGTGATCTTCCAGGAGAAAGGGACGGGACGAAGACTTGGGACTGGCACTTGGCATGATGGACTGTGGTACCTAGATCAAGACGGACTGGACTCAGCATTGGTGTCTATGGCAGAGAAGGCTGGAATGGAGGAGCTGCAGCAGAAGACTGAAGACACTTTGATACTTCATCATAGGAGGATGGGGCATTCTTCCTTTGATACTCTAAATAAGTTGTATCCAGATATGTATGCAAAATCAAATAAAAGGAAATTAGTATGTGATGCATGTGAGTTAGGAAAACTTACTAGGAGTTCATATGTTGGAAATGGTCATAAGAGTTCTTCAGTCTTTGAGGTAGTTCATTCTGATGTTTGGGGCCCATGTGCTACTAACACTATGAATGGGTATAAGTATTTTGTTTCGTTTATCGATTGTGCATCTCGTGTCACCTGGCTGTATTTGATGAAGAACAAAAGTGATTTATTTGCTTGTTTTCGGGACTTTCATAAATATGTCCAGACTCAGTATAATGCAGTGGTGAAGATACTGAGATCTGACAATGGGACGGAGTATACCAATAGGACACTTGCAGAGTACTTGTCAGCACATGGAATACAGCATCAGACCTCTTGTGCATATACACCAGCACAAAATGGAGTAGCAGAAAGGAAGAACCGACATCTTCTGGAGACCGCAAGAAGTATGATGATCGACATGAATGTCCCACAACACCTATGGGGATATGCGGTGTTGACAGCAGCTCAACTTATAAACAGGATGCCTTCAAAAGTCCTGGGATGGAAGTCTCCATGTGAAGTATTACAAGGTAATAATAGTGGAATACTTCCACTAAAGGTGTTTGGATGTGTGTGTTTTGTGAAGGACAACAGACCATTCGTTGGAAAACTTGACCCTAGAGCAGTCAAGTGCATCTTCGTGGGCTACTCAGCAACTCAGAAGGGGTATGTATGCTGGAGTCCAGTAGAGAAGAAGAAATTTGTTAGTATGGACGTCCACTTCCGGGAGCATGAGCCATATTACCGCCAGGATGGAACTTCGTATAACACGCCTCATACTACAAGTATAAGGCGAGAGGGGGAGATAGAGAACTTGGAGAACCTGGTGGTAACCGATTTAGAAGTTTGGCATAGAGACACGGTTGAGGAGGAACATGAAGGTGAAGCGGAACAGAGGGAGGAGACGAGAAGTGTTACACCTACGGCTCAGGGGGAGTTACTGACCTACAACAGGAGAAACAACAAGCAGACTACAGGACCAGTACCTACAGTGTCAGTGCCAAGTCCCTTGCCTGCGCCTGTCCCAACTCCTGAGACACCTATACCACCATCCTCCTCATCTACACCACCATCCTCCTCATCTACACCACCACCCTCCTCAGGTGATATCGTTCCTCCCATACCACTACCTACACGAAGGACTACTCGCAGCAATGCGGGAAATCCTCCGGACAGATATGGTTGGGATCTTGCTAAGTTTGTTTCTTATGATCATATATCTTCTTCTCATGGAGCATTTATAGCATCTTTGGATAGTATTACTGTACCTAACAATTGGCAGGTTGCCAAGAACGATCCAAAGTGGAAAGCGGCAATGCACGAGGAGTTGGGAGCTCTTGAGAAGAACCACACTTGGGAGCTGGTGAGACTGCCAGAAGGGAAAAGAGCAGTTGGATGTAAATGGGTTTTTACTGTGAAACAGAACCCAGATGGACAGGTTGAGCGCTATAAAGCTCGACTGGTGGCAAAAGGATACAGTCAGACGTACGGCATCGACTATGACGAGACCTTTGCACCAGTGGCGAAGATGAGCACTGTCAGGACCTTGATCTCCCTGGCAGCCAATGGAGGGTGGAAGCTACACCAACTGGATGTGAAGAATGCATTTCTTCATGGAGATCTAGTAGAGGAGGTGTACATGGAGATACCACCAGGATTCGGCACAAAACAGACAGAAGGCAAGGTCTGCAGACTGAAGAAGTCTCTCTATGGACTGAAGCAGTCTCCTCGGGCATGGTTTGACAGGTTCAGGAGAGCAATGATAGGGATGGGATATCAGCAGATCAATGCTGATCACACTGTCTTCTTCAGACGGAGTGGAGGCCATATCACCATGCTTGCAGTATATGTAGATGATATGATTATCACAGGCAATGATGAGCAGGAGATCGCCCAACTCAAAGTAAAACTTGGCAAGGAGTTCGAGGTGAAAGATCTTGGCCCCCTTCGATACTTCCTTGGGATTGAGATTGCTCGAGATAATGAGGGAATCGTTCTTTCTCAAAGGAAGTACGCACTGGACCTGCTTACGGAAACAGGGATGATGGGATGTAAACCAGCTACGACACCGATAGACCAGAAATTTAAACTGGATGCTGAAGCTGGAGAACCAGTTGACCGGGATAGATATCAGAGATTGGTGGGCAAGTTAATCTACTTAAGCCACACTCGACCTGATATCAGCTTTGCGGTAAGTGTAGTAAGCCGCTACATGCATGACCCCCGGAAGGGTCACATGGACGCAGTGTACCAGATTCTGAGGTACTTGAAGGGAGCCCCCGGGAAGGGACTGATCTTTAGAAGAAATAATCATGTAGGCATTGAGGGCTATTGTGATTCTGACTGGGCTAGCTGTGCTGACGACAGGAGATCCACATCGGGATACTGCATATTTGTAGGAGGCAACTTGGTCTCTTGGAGGAGTAAGAAGCAGTCAGTAGTGGCCAGATCAACAGCTGAAGCAGAGTATAGAGCGATGGCCTTGGGAGTCACAGAACTATTGTGGTTGAAGAATATGCTGACGGAGCTAAAGCTGGACCAGGGAACAAAGATGAAGCTATGGTGTGACAACCAGTCAGCTATTAATATTGCCAACAATCCAGTGCAGCATGACAGGACCAAACATATTGAGATTGACAGATTCTTCATCAAAGAGAAACTGGATAAAGGAGAACTAGAGCTGGGCTATGTTCCAACCAAAGATCAGGTAGCAGACGGACTGACAAAGGGGCTTAGTTCTATCAACATGATGAGAGGATGTGACAAGATGGGCTTAGTGAATATCTTTCGCCCATCTTGAGGGGGAGTGTTGATATATATATATATAGTGTTATTGGGCTTTAGTCCCACATTGGCTAGAATGATAGGAGAGGAGGCTAGCCTCTCCTATATATATGTTGTTACTCCATTCAATAAAATCACTTCAAGTCTCAACAAGATCAGAAGCTTCTTAGGTTTAGCTGGGTATTACAGGAAATTCATAAAGGACTTCACAAGGATTGCTGAGCCCATGACAAAGCTAACCAGGAAGAATGAAGAATTCCTCTGGACCGAGGTGTGCCAGGCATCATTTGAGGAACTGAAGAGAAAATTGACATCAGCACCTATATTGTCGCTACCATCAGGATCAGGTAGATTCTCTATCTATAGCGACGCTTTCGACAAAGAATTGGGTTGTGTGCTACAACAGCATAAAAATGTAATTGCCTATTGTTCGACATAACAAAAGGTTGAACGAACTTTTTGATTTATTGAACGTATAACGTATCTGTGTACAAAGAAGGAAGTCCTAAACAGGATATTCTAAGTACAGGGAGAAGAGGTTTCTGGGAAAGTGCGACGGTGGAGATCGAGCACTGCAGCGGCTCCTTTACTCCGTTGACGATCTAACGACGAATCAACCTTGCTATGGCTCTCTGGCGTCTTTGATGGGACTCGGGGGTCGCCGATCAAGAGGCTGTCTGGAGGAGAAGATCCCTTGAAGATAGTTGGTTGGTTGGTTCTTTGGTTGATTGGTGGATGAGGGTGGTCGACTCTTCATGGACAGAGATTCCTGATCCTTTGAAGATTATCGATTGTCGATTTTCCTCTGTCGATCCTTTGGTGGAAGAACTCCTATTTATAGAGAACCGAGCACATATGCGATGTGCATTAGGGTTCTTAAGATATGAAAGAATCTATCGTCATTGCACGGTGCAAGCTTCTGCGGCGCTGACACGTGACGGACATCGAGATTCCCCTCAAACGAGATCTCTGGTGGTTATAAACATAATCGAAGGAGGTGACACGTGGCGTGTGCCGATTTGCTTGCTCGGATACAGTCGAGTAAATCTTGGAATTTCATCTTAGATTTGGAGTCTAATTGATACTCGTCTAAGATTTAAATCAATCTGATATGATATCAATCATGATTTAATCCCAATCTTCTCTGCAAGAGGCGGTTTAAACAAACCAATTGGGGTGGACCCATGCTTCCTGCGCCTCTGGTGAGGACTAAGTACTGCTGTGCTTCTGGGGCGACGAGTAGACCGTGCTTCTGGAGACGACGGAACCTCTGTGCTTTCAGGCGACGAGTGGACTTAGCTTCGAATGACGACGAGACTTCTGCGCTTATAGAGCAACTTATGAAGCTGTGTTGCAGGATACCGGAGTCACTGTGCTGTAGACGACAAGTAGGCTAGTGCTTCAGGTTGGCGGGGTTACTGTACTTTTGGAGCGACAGGCTGACTTACATTGGTTGCGATGGGAGTTCCCAAGTCTCTTGTAGAAGTGACTTAAGCTTCTAAACCGGAGCAGACGACTGCGCCATGGGAATGGAAATGGTGTGAGCATATCACCATCCTGCACCTCATGCGGACGCAGGTAAGTAGTTGCGCCTCTGAACAGTGAAGGCGTTGGCTGCGAAGGGAAGGGTATGACACCCTTGCGCGTCTGAGATTGGCGCAGGCAAGTAGTTGCACCTCTGGAGTGAAGACACTGGCTTCTGAAGTAAAAGAAGGGGAGGGGGGTCTACCACCATCTTGCTTCTGAGGTTGGTGCAGGCAGGTGGCTGCGCCTCTGACTTGAAGGCTTTGGCTTTTGAAGCAAAGAGCAATAAATATCCGCTCTTTAAGAAACTTCCCTCTTAACTGCCACCATAATATGGGAAATTCCAAGAGTCTAAGACTAACATTCAAAGTGCTGAGTCTTAGGTTCGTCCCATTAATGCGGAAATTCTAACCGTCGGCCATGTGGCGTGCGCTTTGGGCCATTCTCGATCCTATAAAAGGGGAAGTTATCCTCTGAAGAGTCGTCGTCTTCTTCTCGGCATCCTTCACCACCATGCGAGATCCAAACTTAACTTCGAGTGGTGATCGGCCTTGTGTAAGTTGGCTGCTAGTTGAGGCTTTTCTCGTTTGTAGGAGCCATGTTCTTGTAGAACTCTGTGTAGAAGGAGCCATCGATGCCCTTAAGAATTATGCAAATGTCCTTCTTAGGGAGTTTGACTATGAGCGACGTCTGAGGGATGTGGGAGATCCGAGCTACGGGTTCGAGATCGGTTTCTCACCCGATGAATAGCCGGCCGTGCTCTGCCCTGATCTTTGGGAGCAACGGGGCTTCGCTATGCTGTTCTGGGTCTTCCACTGCTTCAGTATATATTGGAGCTCTAGCTTCTCTTGGTGACAAGAGGGTTGGTTCTGATGACGCTGTGAATCGGTGGGGAAGAGACTTTGATGGAGACTGTATATCTCTCTTCTTCCCATGACGATTACACAGTGAAGGTTGCCCATCGGAAGACGATCCTTCTTTTATGTTCATAGGAATTTCTATTCTCAATTGTGTAACAAAGACCTTGTAGTTGATCATTGTAAATGAGATTCGGGAAACTTCTTTCTTATGTACTTGCGATAAGTCTGTGTAATAGACCCTTGTAGCCACGATTAATAAGAAGAGTGCTTTTCTTAACTTTATCCTGAGAATGTCTTCATCCTTGGTTGGTCTGCGCATCTCACTGTCTGCGCCTCTATGATGTTAGGTCAGTAGTGGGGACACTAACCTGTGCCATATGTCATCTGGACCATGGTAGGAAGAGGGTGGGCGACGAGAGCACCCTCCTGCGCCTTGCATCAGCTGTAATTTTTCATGCTTCTACAAGACCCCCTTCAAAGTGTCCCGAACTTGGGTCAAGCTCGGAGCACTTTGAAAAGAAGCATGACACGTGTCTCCTCTCTTTTTTTGTAGAGGACATACCCATCACCTCCTACGGACAGGCTGACGACGTGCTTAGGCTCCAGCATTAAATGTGTTAAGCCATCTCCTCCTTAGGCGTGATTATAACTCCTCGTATCACGCGAACGTTCATCGTGACCTTTTTTCTGAACCCACGTCGTCCAAGGCGTTTTGTCTTCTCTCGCGAACGTGTCCTTTCTTAGAAGTAGGCATTTTAGGGGAGAGAGAAACCTTCATGCCTTCATCTTTTCTTCAGCAATCTATGTTATTGTTCTCTTTCTTCAGATTGCTATTGTTCTCTTTCTTCAAAACCCTAGCTCTTCGCCATAGCCCCCAAGAAATCCAAAATCCTAAAAACATCTGTAGCTGGCTCTCCGAGAACCCATGGGGGCGTAATCGGTTCTCCTCGATCTGCAGCAAGGGGTAACCTTTGAACAGACACGGAGCCGGCGAGGCCATCTGAGGTCTCTATCCTGGAGCAAACTAGCAAAAAGAGGAGACGAGCAGTCATCCGGCTCGAGGCAAAGAATTGGCTTCTGAGGATGTCATCGTCGAGCAACTCTTCATTGAGGAAGAAGTACGGCCTCCTGTTGTCGGTAAGCATCTGACTTCATTTCTTGATTTTACCATAAATGGCGTATTTTTTGCGATATGGTCTTGAAGCGGCATTTGGCGTTTTCGGCTTGTTGATGTTGCTTTTGAAGACGTACAGACTTTCAATGCCTGATTTCTTGTCCTTCTGGCGTGTCTTATGCAGTCCCTGTACCTTCAGCTTTCCTCAGGAACTTCCTTTTGGCTTTAACCGTAGGCAACGAAGGCAGTGGTGCCAAAGAGACACTTGCCCATTCTTCTGCTCAGCGACTCGCTTCAGGTCAATTAAGAAGTCGTCTGGCCATGATTAGGGAGCAAGGACTTACCTATCTCCGTCGCATGATCGATCGAGGCCGATTGTCAGATACTCGTAATACTGCTGAAATACTGAAACCTCGTTTCTTGTTTGGCGACGAATTGGTATTGGAGGACGCAGCGTTTTTAGACATTACCGAAAACTGGTATTTCGACAACGCCGGTGGCACTCCTTTGTTCGTGCCTTCCATTTCTAGTCATCTCCCACTTTCTGCTTTCTTCTGCCTATCTGAAACGCGCAGCATGCGCTGGGATCTGATACCCGAGTGCCAAAACCTGCTAGTTGGCCGTATTGAGGAGGAAATTTGCTTTGACCCAAAGGACTGTTTCTGTGCTGTGCCTGTGGGTCTGCCTACTACGCTACGCGTCCTGCTTCCCAGCCAGGTATCTGAGGAATTTGTTGCTGAGACGTACCCCTATCGTGCTTCTCGTTTTGCTAACAGGCTATTATTTGCCCGATGTACATACCCGAAAGGTGACTTTCACGCCGATGGCTGGATTCATCCTGAATTGGAGTGGAAGGCCTTGTCCCTCTGGGCAATAAGCAAGTCCAGGAAAGACTCGAAGGAAGCGAGTATTTACCGCTGTGTTAAAACTTCCATGTACGAAATTGCTGTCAACCGTGCTCTTTTCCTCGCCCTGCTGGAGATGTTCAATCATCATACGGGGACGTTCTTTACTCCCTGCTAGGAGTTGGGTTTAGCTCTTCACGAGATGCGCGCACTATCCAAGCTACCATGGGGAGATCAGCCTTATGAGGAGTACACTCTCTGTAAGGAAGAGTTCCTCTCCTTGGAGACCGAGCATCCTGCTATGATGAATGTGTACAAGGAGCTACTCTGTCATTATCATGTGTGTAAATATCAAGACCAGGCGCATGACCTGCCCAGATCCAAGCTTGGGTCAATTATATTTTCATTCGGACTCCCTCGACATCGGGATGCCTTACTATACCTCACACCCAGCGTATACTGCCGACGAGGTAGATGAGATGATGAGTGCCGCTGGGGTATCGGCTTCGTCTGTTGATGCCGAGGGTGGTCCCACTTCTAATATTCACAGCTTCTTCAGCCAGAATCTGGTCCCAGTGAGCCCGAAAGCGACCTTGGCGGCCTTCTTGATGGTATGGCTGCGGATGGTCGTAGTGCCAGGGGGCTCTGGTCCAGTTGGCCGGATTAGCCAGGCTCTGATCCTGCCCGCTATAAGGCTTGCCTTTAAGCAATCGTTGTCGTTGTTACCGGCGATGGTGTGCAATCTACTGCGCGGCTTAAGGGAATTTTCCCAGAAGATTCTTGATTGTGAAGGGAGTGGAGAGGACTTCCCGTCAGTTGAGCTTCCTTACCACTATCTGATGGGTTGGTTGGCTCTTCATCGTTCAGGTCTGATGAAGCCCGACACAATTTTGGGATATGAGGCGGGGGATGCAACTCTACGCAATTATGAGTGCGCGGAGTGGGTCCCTCGGGATCTTCCTACCTATCGGTGGATGCTGGGTCGGTTAGGCAAGTATGCCATCTACCGGGTTCCGCCCTCCTTCCATGGCTTCCGTTCAGATGAGAAGTTGGTGGACGAGAACCTGACTGCTGGGACATTCTTCTGGTTGCAGTCCATCCGTCCTTCTCACCTGGTGTATAGGAATCAAAACCGGGTGTTCTTAGAGCCCTATTTACCTAGTCGTTTCGCTCGCCAATTTAGCTATAGCCAGGCAATGGTGGGTAATCCGAATCTCTGTCTTGGGCATGAAGGTAGTCTCTTGGACGGTGCTCAGACTTGGTATTATTATAATGCCAGCCGTACCGAGGCAATATTTACCACCCCTCCTTTACAGGGGGTGGGAGTCTTCTATACTCAGCTGCCCAGCTCTACTGTATATACAACACCTTCCTACCGGAGTATGATCGTCAGCAGAGTCTGCTCGAAGGGACGAAGTTTGAATCCCGTCCTTCGCCTTTTCTGCTTCAATCAGGAATGACGCCCTCCGAGAGTGAAGCCAATGATGGTTCTAGCTCGTCTACAGAGGAGAGAGGAGGAACGAGCTCTTAGTAGCTTGCGAGGGTGTCTGACTTTGCCGGGGGGAGTTTCCCCTCCTGCGAAAAGAGCCAGAATGACTCCTGTGCCTGCAAAGGGTGCAACGGCTTGCTACGCTGGGTCTCCCTCTGGAGTAAGTTCTCTTATTCTTCGAACTTGTTCGTCCTTTTCGCATCTTATAATTGAGTGGTTTGAACAGGTGGGACCTTCTTGGTCATAGTAGGAATTTCCTGAAGAACCCGCGTCTGTTGCACCCCGACACTTAGGGACGGATGAGGGGGATGCTATCGCTGCTTGCTCTAATCCGGGAGAGATTCCTCCTCATGCCCCCTTTGACTATGGTTCAAGAGAGCTTTTGGACCTGTCGGATTCGTCTCTTCCATTGGTTGGAGAGGGACCAGCTGCGAAGGAAACTGTAGCCAGGGTGGTGCCAGTCGGAGGACTCATCTCCGTGCGGTTCAGTGCGGGGCAACTGACAATAAGACCTTCGAGGCAACGGCCCAAGGAATTGCTGCATGGCCGATCTCGACGGTAAAGGGGGCTGTGGAGACGGTTGAGCCTCCCGAACCATCGAGCGTCTCATCGGCAACTCCTTCTGCGTCTGCTCTGGTACAGGAGCAGCGTTTGGTCCTTCCGCTCCTGGTCCTTGGGTTGTAGCTTCTCCAGTGACTTCAGTGAGTCTTGCCGACAAGGAATACTGCGCCCAGCTTCTGTTGGAGGCTATCCGCAATGCTTTGACTCGCGGTACGAAGGGCGCCTCGCGTGGCCAGCCGCTGGCCGGGTGGATCTGGGACTTAGTGAAAGGTCAATTGAAGATCTTGTGCGATTATCCGGAGTACGAGGCTCAAGTCGTAATCGCGAGAGGTCTCCTGGCTGATTTGCATGCCATTACTTTGGAACTTCAGGGCCTTGATGACAATCTGCCGACCTTAGCCGCGGCAGCACTAGAGAAGATAGTCTTTGAAGAATCCAGCCAAGAGCAGATGCGCAAGGCTTTTTTTGATCGACTTGTGGAAGTCGAATCAAAGATTGCCGAGCTGGCCGATGCCGAAGGGGCTCGAGTCTGCCGTTGCGCAACCACGGAGGAGCACTGCAGAGACCTTCGTGAACAGATCCGGAAGCTGACGGATGCCTTGGCCCTTGCTGAGGGTGACCTGAAGGAATCAGATGACCAAGGAGAAGTCCTTCGCCAACGTTCGGAGGCTCTGACTCAAGAGAGGGCATATATTGGCACCCGTCAGGCCGAGTTGGCTCTTGCGCGTCAAGCTTGGACCCCTGTCGGAGACGAGACTGCCAGACGCCATGAGGCCGACAGGAGGACCCGCGCATGGATCGCACAGCGGAGGGCTCATCTGATGAGCCGGCTGGAAGACCTTCAGGACCAGTCTTCCCAGTTTTGATTTCCTGCTTCTTTTTGTCCTTCAACTTGTGAGGGACCATATGTGTATTTTGTAATAGAAAACATTGCCTTCTTTGCATCTGAAGTTTCTGTTTTCCTTTTCTGTTTTGTCTATCTTCACGGTGTGGATCCTGTACAGGTGTTAGAATTCCCTCAGAGGTGATAATTCCCTCAGGGGGGATAATTTCCCTGGGGACAATGTGTTTGCTCAGAGGTTACGTGGACATGGCAAACACGAGAGTTTTTGCTAGAGACACTTTTCTTACTCAGAGGTGATATGGACATGGTAAGGATAGACACTTCTGGGGTATAGAACGACTCAGAGGTAATATGGACGTGAAGAATTCTATAGATGACAATTGTGGGAAATTGTCAGGAAAAGGGGGCGTTGCTCAGAGGTTATATGGACATGGCAAGCATCCTTCTTCCTAGAATAATAGTTCAGAGGTAATATGGACGTGACTATTTTTTCTTAGGGAGTTATGACAACTTTGGGATTATCATAACGGGGTGAATACTCAGAGGTAATATGGACATGGTAGACACGATGTAGAATAACACTTCAGAGGTAATATGGACGTAAAATATTTTCTAAAGATTATGACAGCTTACGGCTATTGTGGAGGAGGTGACAAATCAGAGGTAGAGAGTACATGGTAGACACATCTTAGGATAACATTTCAGAAGCGAGAAGGTCATGAAATGTTTCCCGAGATATTCACGATGATCACTGGTTCATCGTGTCGGGAGCCTGGTCCGGATGGACCCTCGTGACTCCGTCTTGTGGTGTGGAGAACGAGACCAGCCCTTGAGCGTTGTCCCATGCTGGTGGAAGATTGACTACTTCTATCGTCGTCTTTGGAATCGGGGTGACGCCATCTTGCACTTCTGTGGCTGGAAAACTTCCGAACTAGAGAGTAACTATGTTGTTGTGACGGTCTTCTCTTCGTAATCCAACGATATGACGTTGGCGTTAATAAGGCGATGAATTTGCCTCTTCAACACAGCAGTCTTGTGTTGAGTAATGGACGTACTGGTGATAATGGCAATACTTGGAATGGTCCACCTTTCCTACCTCATCAGGACGCCTGGGTGCCGAGATGGACAGTTTGCCACTCTCCGTAAGCATCTCGAAGAGGTCCAGCGTATCCTCGTCATTGAAGGAGTAAGTCTCCCTCGGCCTCTGCGCTTCCGCGGACTTGGGGTTCACAGCTGCTGAACCTTTGGAGATGTTGACGGTCATGGCTTGCTTGCCTTTTCCGCCTTTAGGGTTGTTGCTAAACGAGCGCCTCCCCTTCTCTTCGGGCGCAGAAAAGTGTAGCCCCAGGAGCTGCGCATCCTGGACTTTCCTTTGTGCGGCATCCGCCTCTGCAATAAAAGGTGTCCACTCCGTACAGGGAGCACTGTGCCACAATTTTATAGCGGGCAGCATGTTCTTGCGGCAGGAGTCCATAAGCATGGGCTCGGACATGCCGGATGGTAATCTGAGGGCTGCCTGGCGAAAGCGCTCGATGCATGCGCAGACGGGCTCTTTCTCCCTCTGGACAATTTCCATGAGGGTCAACATGGTCATATCCATACCTCCTTCGTAGAATCGGTACACGAACCGAGTCTTCAGGTCTTCAAATGACGAGATACAATCGTCCGGAAGACTGCAGAACCACTCATAGGCTACCCCTTGCAGGGCTCCTATGAATATGTTGGACAGGAGGACGTCATCCTTTGGCAGGTGCCCTGTTACTGAGACAAAGTATCTCAAGTATTGTCGGGGAGACCCCTTCCCTTCATAAGGTGTAAGCGTCTGCGGTTTGTATTTGGAAGGATAGACGACGTTGTCCCACTCAACAGGGTATGGCTGTCGGATCCCCATCTTCCGGAGCGTTGCTTGCTTCTCCTTGGCATCATGACGAGCATACAGCTCCTTGATGGCCTACTGTATTTCGGCCGGCATTGCGGAGCCTGTAGCCGATGGAGTAGACGAGTATAGTCCTGCCCGATTGGCAGTAGGCAGCCTGCTAGATTCGCCATTGGTTGGCGGATCACGCGCAGGTGTAGAGGTAGCGGGGGCCATACTACTCTTAAGGTCGATTATGACCGAGGATAGGTCTTCATGGTGTCCGTCAGCGTATCTAACTTCATCTCGAGAACTTCGATACGTCTGAGAACTTCGTTGTTATCTTCCTCATTGCCATCGGCTATGAACACAGACCGAGTGTGAGGGTAACTCGAGGGAACCGTGGATCCTTCACTTTCTGGCTCAGATGCCTGAGCCTCGCTGTCCTGAGGATATGCCGTAAGATTGTGATCTTCTTCGGACTCAGTATGGTTGCTACCCCCAGTCTGGCGACTGGCTGCGCCAATGGAGACATCTGTGTAGTATTGCGCCTCCTCAGATTGGAACACAGGGTTGTCGTGCATGGTAGGAGGCTGGCTACCCCCCGTTTTTGACAAGGCACCCAATGCAGATCTGGAACGAGTGCCTTGGAACACACATGCATCGGGTACCTTAGCTTTACTGCTCTCTGACCTCCTCTTCGGTTTAGCAACCGATATGAAAGGATTCTGGGAGGGCTTCTTGAAAGCTCTGGAACCCTGCGCCGCGTAGCATGTGGCGATGCAGGGTTCGTCTTTTCTATGGCTCACCGACCTATTAAGCCTCTGGCGTGGGGTCGGCGTGGAGTAGAGTCTCTGGAAGACGGAACGTCTGCTCAGCGATGGCGCGGCTGTCTACTGACAACAGCAGTTGATGGTAATCTGGGTACAAGAGTGCCTTGATTTAGGCACGTTCTGCGCCACAGATTCTTCTTCCGCTTGGGAGAGGGTTGGATCTTCTGTCGTAGCACTCCTATTGTACATGCAGGGAAGCTGCATGTAAGTACGATCAAAGCGGGTCTGGCGAGGAAGCCTCTTGTCACTTCTGCGGGAACGCTGCTCGCGTAGCTCCCTCTCCGTGGGACGTACCCCCTGGCTTGGCTTACGCACAAGAGTACCCAGTGGAAGGAAGATTTGACTGGTTGAGGCATCGGAGCGCGAGAGCCAGTCGTGTATATCTTTATGTCGGCTGTGCGTGTAACTATCAACACGGGCCTCTGGTCTGCCGTTGGTGTCGCACGCTTGTTGTATGAAGCGCGAGCCACCTGGGATCTCTTCCTACTACCCCAGCGGGCGAGTAGTATTCAGAGTCCGCCGAAGGTTGACCTGAAGGGAAAGCGATTCTATCGAAGACAGATTTTCTTACCGGCAATACTCCCGTCGTGAGGGGTTGGACCGGTGTGCGCTTCCTTTGGCATCGTTCCTTCGTCAGATCAACTATGGAACCACCATCATCCTCGCCATGCTTTCCCAGGACGAGAATCGGACGAGGGAATAAAGCTGTAGCAGTCGGAATCTTCTCTGTGGCTTTGACGTTGAGGGGGTCCTGAGACGCAGTTCCCACCATCGTGCTGCTGGCTGCAGCCGCCTTAGGCCTCTTCGGTTGTACGAACCGCTTCGAAGACTTCGACTTTTTACCAGGGAGGAGATTTTCAAAAGCATGTTGGTCGAAGCGTACGACCAGCATCTCTTGAGAAGCTCCCAGCAAGTTGTTATCAGATTGCGTCACCGCCTTCTCGTTGGAGGAGAAGGTAGTCCCCAGCAGAGTCGTCATTTTGTTCGACATGACAAAAGGTTGAACGAACTTTTTGCTTTATTGAACGTATAAGGTATCTGTGTACAATGAAGGAAGTACTAAACATAAGTACAGGAAGAAGAGGTTTCTGTAAAAGTGTGACGGTGGAGATCGAGCACTGCAGCGGCTCCTTTACTCCGTTGACGATCTGAAGACGAATCAACCTTGCTATGGCTCTCTGGCACCTTTGATGGTACTCGGGGGTCACCGATCAAGAGGCTGTCTGGAGGAGAAGATCCCTTGAAGATGGTTGGTTGGTTTTTTGGTTAATTGGTGGATGAGGGTGGTCGACTCTTCGTGGACAGAAATTGTTGATCTTTTGAAGATTGTCGATTGTCTGTTTTCCTCTATCGATCCTTTGGTGGAAGAAGAACTCCTTATATTTATAGAGAACCGAGCACATATGCGATGTGCATTAGGGTTCCTGAGATATAAAAGAATCTGCCGTCATTGCACGGTGTGGGCTTCTGCGGCGCTGACACGTGGCGGACATCGAGATTCCCCTCAAACGAGATCTCTGGTGGTTATAAACATAACCGAAGGAGGTGACACGTGGCACGTGCCGATTTGCTTGCTCGGATACAGCCGAATAAATCTTGGGATTTCATCCTAGATTTGGAGTCTAATTGATCCTCGTCTAAGATTTAAATCAATCTGATATGATATCAATCATAATTTAATCCCAATCTTCTTTGCAAGAGACAGTTTAAACAAACCAATTGGGGTGGACCCATGCTTCCTTCGCCTCTGGTTTGGACCAAGTACTGCTGTGCTTCTGGGACGACGAGTATACCGTACTTCTGGAGACGACAGAACCTCTGTGCTTTCACGCGATGAGTGGACGTGGCTTCGAATGACGACGAGACTTCTATGCATATAGAGCAACTTATGAAGCTGTGTTTCGGGATACCGGAGTCACTGTGCTATAGGAGACAAGTAGGCTTGTGCTTCAGGTTGGCAAGGTTACTGTGCTTTTGGAGCGACAGGCTGACTTGCATTGGTTGCGATGGGAGTTCCCAAGTCTCTTGTAGAGAAGTGACTTAAGCTTCTGAACCGGAGCAGACGACTGCGCCGTGGGAATGGAGATGGTGTGAGCATATCACCATCATGCGCCTCATGCGGACACAGGTAAGTAGCTGTGCCTCTGAACAGTGAAGGCGTTGGCTGCGAAGGGAAGGGTATGACACCCTTGCGCCTCTGAGATTGGCGCAGGCAGCAGGTAGCTGCGCCTCTGGAGTGAAGACACTGGCTTCTGAAGTAAAAGAAGGGGAGGGGGGTCTACCACCATCTTGCTTCTGAGGTTGGCGCAGGCAGGTGACTGTGCCTCTGGCTTGAAAGCTTTGGCTTCTAAAGCAAAGAGCAATAAATATCCGCTCTTTAAGGAACTTCCCTCTTAATTGCCTGAGTCTTAGGTTCGTCCCATTAATGCGGGAATTCTGACCGTCGGCCATGTGGCGTGCGCTCTGGGCCATTCTCGGTCCTATAAAAGGGAAAGTTCTCCTCTGAAGAGTCACTGTCTTCTTCTCGGCATCCTTCACCACCATGCGAGATCCAAACTTAACTTCGAGCGGCGATCGGCCTTGTGTAAGTTGGCTGTTGGTTGAGGCTTTTCTCGTTTGTAGGAGCCATGTTCTTGTAGAAGAACTCTGTGTAGAAGGAGTCATCGCTGCCCTTAAGAAGTATGCAAATGTCCTTCTTAGGGAGTTCGACTCTGAGCGACGTCTGAGAGATGTGGGAGATCCAAGCCACGGGTTCGAGATCGGTTTCTCACCCGATGAATAGTCGACCGTGCTCTGCCCTGATCTTTGGGAGCAATGGGACTTCGTTGTGCTGTTCTGGGTCTTCTACTGCTTCAGTATATATTGGAGCTCTAGCTTCTCTTGGTGACAAGAGGGTTGGCTCTGATGACGCTGTGAATCGGTGGAGAAGAGACTTTGATGGAGACTGTATATCTCTCTTCTGCCCATGACGATCACATAGTGAAGGCTGCCCATCGAAGACGATCCTTCTTTTATGTTCATAGGAATTTCTATTCTCACTTGTGTAACAAAGACCTTGTAGTTGATCCTTGTAAATGAGATTCAGGAAAGTTATTTCTTATGTACTTGCGATAAGTCTGTATAATAGACCCTTGTAGCCACAATTAATAAGAAGAGTGCTTTTTTTGAACTTTATCCTGAGAATGTCTTTATCCTTGGTTGGTCTGTGCATCTCACTGTCTGCGCCTCTGTGATGTTAGGTCGATAGTGGGGACACTAACCTGTGCCATATGTCATCTGGACCATGGTAGGAAGAGGGTGGACGACGAGAGCACCCTCCTGCACCTTGCATCAGCTGTAATTTTTCATGCTTCTACACTTATGCTTCTCGGCAGTTACGAAACCATGAGAAAAACTACCCGACACATGACCTGGAGATAGCAACGGTCATCTTCGCCCTGAAGCTCTGGAAGCATTACCTATACGGCGAGAAGATAGATATATACACATACTATAAAAGTCTCAAGTATGTCTTTACTCAGAAGGAGCTCAACATGCGCCAGAGGAGATGGTTGGAGCTTATGAAGGACTTTGATACCAACCTGCAGTACCATCCGAGTAAGGCTAATGTCGTTATTGATGCGCTTAGCAGGTACCCGATGGCTATATTTTTAACGAAGGACCGACATCTTCTAGAGGACATGGAGAAGCTTGGGCTGGAGATTGTGCTACCAGAAGCAATAATGTTGAAGCTTGGGAAAGAAGCTATTGTAACAGTAGTGGACTCGCCCATGATGCAACTACAAGTGCAGTCCAGCCTAATCAATAGAGTCAAGGAGACTCAGTTCCAAGATCAGACGCTGTGCAAGCTGAGAGACCGAGTGTTAGCTGGAACACTTGAGGGTTTCTCCATAGCTGGAAGATGGAACTTTGAAGCATGGCACGAGGCTTTGCGTGCCGACTGACGAATTGAGGAATGAGCTGATAAAGGAGGCACATCAGTCGCATCATTCTATTCATCCAGGAGCAAACAAGATATACAAGGACAGGGCACATGTATGGTGGCTTGGAATGAAGAAAGACGTGGCAAAATTCGTCTCCAAGTGCTTGATCTGCCAGCAGGTGAAGGCAAATCGTCAGAGGCCAGCAGGTTTGCTGCAACCGCTTCCCATTCCGGAGTGGAAATAGGAGCATATTACCATGGACTTTGTATAGGGACTGCCTAGATCCCAAGGAGGAAAGGATGTCAACTGGATAATTGTGGACAGACTGACCAAGTCTGCTCATTTTATTCCTTTTAAGGTTAGTTTATCCACCAAAAGGTTAGCAACTCTCTATATGCGGAACATATACCGGCTTCATAGAGTTCCAGTCAGCATTGTATCAGAGAGGGATACCCGGTTCACTTCACATTACTGGAGGAGTTTGCAGGAAAGTTTGGACACATCTAAAGTTCAGCACTGCGTACCACCCACAGACCGACGGACAGTCTGAAAGGACTATTCAGACGCTTGAGGACATGCTGAGATCATGCGTCTTACAGTTTGGAGGATCTTGGGAAGATTATCTACACCTGGTTGAGTTTTTCTACAACAATAGCTACCAGGCCAGCATTCGGATGACACCGTTTGAGGCGTTATATGGACGTCGTTGCCCCACTCCACTAGCATGGGACAACGTTGGAGATCGAGTTATGCTGGGGCCAGAGATGGTAACAGATGCTGCAGAGAAGATGAAGATGATCAGAGAGACGCTGAGGTTGCACAGGACCGCCAGAAGTATTCGACGGATAGTAAGCGCCGAACTTTGGAGTTTGAGACAGGTGATCAGGTCTTTGTCAGGATTTCTCCAACCAGAGGCACTATCAGATTCGGCCAAGCTGGGAAGCTTAGTCCCCGTTATATTGGTCCATTTGAGGTACTGAGCAGGGTTGGAGAAGTAGCTTACAGAGTGTCTTCCATCTAGTCTCGAGGACATGCACAACGTCTTCCACATATCGCATTTGAGACGTTATGTATCGGATCCGAGCCACGTTGTGGATCATTCAGAGCTGGAAGTTGGACCAAGTCTCACCATGCTAGAGCAGCCAGTAGAGATAGTAGATCGCATGGAGAAGAGACTGAGGCGCGCGGTGATTCCACTAGTCAAAGTAGCTTGGTGTCACCACTCCCCAAGCGAGGCTACCTGGGAGTGAGAAGATGAGATGAGAGAGAAGTATCCTTATCTTTTCTAGGTATGTTCTAAACCCTCCCTTTCATTACTGATAGAAATTTCGGGAATGAAATTTTTCTAAGGAGGGAAGGTTATAAAACCCACATTTCTTGTTAAGTCCAATTAACCAATGATTAACTTAAGCCCATTAGCTACCCGACCCAAAACCCGTTTGACTCATCTATCTGTTACCCACTTCCCAGTCATTCTCCCCGATCCACTTTCTCAGGCGCACCCCCCCTGCACGTAAATCTCTCCCCCTTTACATAATAATACCCAGAAACCTTTCTTCTCAATCAGAAAAAAATCACAGAACCTCCCACCTTCCCAAGCCCATCTTTCCTCTCCATACTACTCTGATTCCAAAAGCGATCCAGCCCGATGCTTCCTGCAACGCCCCGATCGCGTCAACACTTCACTCGGACGTCTCACCCGCGTTCCCGACCGATCGCCTCCCCGTGCCCGACGGCCGACCACCCCGCGCAGCACTCTCCCGCCGCCGTCAGCCCCGCGCGGCTATCCCAGGGCCGCCCGCGCATCCGCAGCGCCGCCCACGTGCCTGCAACGCCTCCACGCGCACAGCAGCAAGCCGCCGGCCTTTTTCGGCACCGCCAGCTACGCCGGCCGCCTCCCCGGCCGCGTGACCACCGCCCGTGCGCCGTCAAGGCCGCCCCCCACGCGCCAGCAGCCGCGTGGTTGCCCCGCGCATCCCGCCTCCAGCGCGTCCGCGCGTGTTCTGTGTACCCGTGAGCGCGTTTCCCGCATGCGTACGTGTTCCGCGTGCATTCCGAGTCCGAGGCCTCCCCTCGGTACTCCATCATCAACCATCCGGTATGCCCCTGACCCCCCCCCTTCTGTTAATTTTACAGAATATAAAATATGTTCCTGTTCTGACCGGAATTGACAGAATAAAGCTCTGTCAATTCCGGGATAGATAGATAGTAGTAGTTTCCTAATTGCGACCATAGGCTTTGTAGTAAATCCTTGTAATCTATTAATATCACAGATAGTTTGTCTATTAATAATAATTATGCCGAAATTTTATAGTGTGTTATATTAATTTGTAAATTATTAGGTTAATAGTTGCTAAACATTCAATTACGAATATCGTAGGAAAAAAAAACGTTATTCTTAAATATACGATTAGTAAAATATTAAAAAATAGTTTTATATCAAAAACCTATTCTTAATATAGGAAATATTAATTTTTTGGTAAAAACCCTTTTATTAACTATTTTGGGGTAAAATATTGATTATTTTCCAAAAAAAATAGTTTTATTACTATAAAGGTTTTTTAGATAATAAACGCTATATATTCTCCGTGGAATTCTTTAAGTATTTAATTAAATGATTTTCTCACTAATTAATAATATAAAATCTTTTCATAATAAAATCGTTAAATTGTTTTAGGAAGCCTTTACCTTGTTAAAAACAAAAGTTTAGACGATATTTTAATAAAAAAATTTAAATACGGTTCTAAAAACCTTAAGCTTTATTAAATAAATGATTTTCGTAATTTTTACTATTAAAATGGTTTTCTTATTAATTGAAAATATCTATCAAAACATTTGGTTAGTTTATGTAAACAAAAAAAAATACTATTTTAAATTCAAAGTATTTCCAAATAGTTTTATAAAAAATTCTAATTATAATATTAGTACGAAAAATCGTTTATTATCTACTAATAATTGAAGTATAATATTTTTTTGTATTATTACAAAATAACTGCTTTATTAGAAAAAAAGGTTTTTATCTATTATTATATGCGAGTTAAAAATTGAATAATTATAGTCTTATTTCTCTGAAAATATTTTCTTATAACTAAAACGATTGTTTATTATAAATATTAGCGGTTAGTTTAACCCTTGAAATGACTTCTAAAATAAAGTATTAATTAATGTAGGTTCAGGTTCCGGAGTTTAGCCCAAATACTTTCCTGTTGTCGCACTCAGCACCGAAAAAATCCAAGGCAAGTTTGATACTATTCATGTCCGTGTTTTATTTAATAATTAAATGTATTGCATCAGTAGGACTATGTATATTGTATCGACACCGATTCACAGGGGATCCCTCTCGGACCCCAGATGATTGCTTGATTGACTCATTGACTCGGAGATTGGGGGAGTAGTATAGCATCTGTGACCAAAATCATTGTTACTGATATTGCCTCTCGCGCTAACCCCTATTGCACAGGGGGGTGAGCCATACCGTATACTATTATTTGGCTAAAATGTTAGTATACACATTGAATCTACCAGTCGATCACAGATCTGCTATATGCTCAAAATCACTATTGACCTATTGTAGATTGCATTATTGTAGCTCTGAGATTTCATTGCCCTGCTCTTTATTTATTATTTAGTAAAATATAATAATGTTTTTAAACTGTCCTGCATCATTTATTATTATTTAGAATGCTGAATGTGGATATATGTTCTTGCTCCCCTCCTGACTGGAGACCAATATTGTAGGTGATTGCGAAGATGAGGAGCTCGCCTTTAGTTCCTTCGACGGACCCGATCCGAGTCCCGAAGAGGTAGCTGAACCTGATCAGGGAGCCCAGGACTACTAGTTGTGCCCGTGGTTTAGTTTTTCCTATTTTCCAGTTGTAATAAAGAACAAGTGTAATAACAAGATGTTTTACTTGGTTGTATGTTTGTTTCATCTAGACATTTCGATTTATTCCAAGTTTCAAATAAAAAAATTTTACTCTCGCATTTAGAATTATCTGCTTGTGTACTACCGCTTGATACAGCTTACTGCCGCCGTCTCACAACGGTGCAGGCTGGACATGATCCGACCGGACCCAGTATATTGGGATCGGATCGTGACACAAACCGATTGCGTAGTGGAGAATTAAAACAACAAATGATCTCTTTCTCCACACCTTAAAGATCGATGTTTCATTTGTCGGTGATACAATATTAGAGTTTTTTCAAATCCCATTTCTTAATTTTTGTTTATTTTAAATAAAAACATCAAGTTTCTCATACTATCTTTGTTTTTCGAGTTCAACATCCGTTCATATCTGTATTGACATTAAGTGTATCCATAAAACATAACCAATGATGTTGCTTAGCACCAGTCGATTTTGAGCCTAGGATTCTTAAGTCAACCATGGGCTCGGTCCAATTGCAATGCCAGTTGTTCCATCCGGGGCTCCTT
Organism: Iris pallida; assembly: GCA_029216955.1. Lineage (NCBI taxonomy): Eukaryota > Viridiplantae > Streptophyta > Magnoliopsida > Asparagales > Iridaceae > Iris > Iris pallida. The sequence continues at coordinate 505,166 of JANAVB010020800.1, read as the reverse complement.
CGGCTCCTGCACAGAAGATGCAATGACCGAACGGGGCACTTGGTCGGGCGCCCCTCCGATGACTAAATGAGTAGACAAACGCAAGGAAAACTGAATATGGAAGGTAGTTAGGAAAGAAACTGCATACATGTCCCATATACCTATCAATTGTACGTACAGTAATAAGAGAGTTACTGGACTGCGCTTGGGTCCTTTAGTACGTGGGAAACACGCGACCAACCGACCGCATGGGCAGAATCACCTCGGGTCAGGTGGTCTCCATGCGACGGTCTGGTCCAATTGGGCTCGGCCCAATAGTGCATACCTCATCAAATGCCCCTAGCTGACCGGGATACTCAGGGAGTTGCTATGTCCGATGTTAGTGATAATATGGCCCTAGTCCTTACTCTCATGTAGAAGGGAGACAACTTTCTTCATCAATACTTCCTGCCATGTGGCACCTTCAATTGGTAGAATGTTAATCAGTGGGATACGCCTAGTAACTAGGGCAGATTCTACCAACTTTAGAACCGTCGCACCTCACGGGGGTGCGATCGGCATGCATTGGGGGAGAGAGGGACGCCTTTACTGCTTTTGTTGTTGTTTCCCTCTTGTGTGCCCATTAATCTGAGTGCCCCTTTTGTCTCTTCTTCATGTTCTACTATTTTCGACTGTTTGTTTTACTTATCGTTAACGATTCTTCTCTCTCTTCACTTCTTTGAAAATGTCGGACAATTCGAGAGGTCTTCGAGACCGGGAAACCTTATTTGGATATTGGTTCTAAGGTAGACCGATAATTTGGTCTAACAACACAGATGATGGCGACGAGAACGAGGAATGTGTTAACCAATCGATTACAAATATATCAATGGAAAAGGAGGACGAGGACGGAGAATCCAACAACGTAGAGACTTTGACAGAACGGAAGAGATGGGGATCAGAAGCTTCTACCTGTGCAGGACTATCGAAGTATCCTAAGGTGTCTTGTCGTAGAAGAGCGACTGATGGTATGACCATCGCATTGACTCCAGGCGAGGCTTCTGAATCAGTAGTGGTGCCCTCCTGCAAGATGAATAGGTCGGTCGTGCCTGTTGACGATGTAAACGGGTTCGAAGGCATCGACCTGAGCCCCTTAGTGACAGGCATGTTCACCGAGCTCGGGGAGTCCGAACTTCGTCTCTTCTATGAGAAGTACTTGATCCCTAACTTTACCAACCGTTTGTGAGTAACCGAAAGCGCCCAGCTGGTCATGCACTTGAGTGAGTGGCTCATATTCGCTAACGAGGAGTACTTGAGGAATGGATTAAGATTTCCAATCCACTATTCCACTGTAAAGTCCTCAATTTCTACAACCTCCCGGTCAGTCACTTGACCCCAAATGTTTGGCCGGTCATGATGGTCTTCTTAAAAGCAATATGCAATGCACATGTCTCCTTCTCGAATGAGTTGTTGGTGTCCTCTTTGATGCTAGAGTCCGAGGGTGGCTGGGTGACATCTATCGGAGTCCCCCAAAGGATTATCTCGGTATTCGGTACGTGAACCCTCAGTCGTTCCATAACTTGAAGGACATTTTTTTGCGGTGAAGTCGTCGGACCCGCGTGACTTCGACATGCCGACCGTTTGGAAGCCGCTTACTGAGCCTCCAAGGGATAGGAGGACGGACTTGAGCGAGGAGATGATCGGTGAGCTTCGGAAGGTCTCCACCTCTTTAACCAACAAGATCATTATGAAGGAGGAGGGCGTCCCCATAGGCGATACTGAGTAAGCGCACGCTAAGGGGGGGTCCCCATAGGCGCTCGAGAACTGGCCCGCTTCTTCTCCATGACATTTCAGGGGATAAGCATGAGGACTTCATTCGTGCTTGTTCAACGGACTTATCCAGGGTTGACCCCTCCAAGCTCTTTCGTCTGATCGTCGGCATGGAGGAGGGCGTGAGCTTCCTTCAGGGGATAGCCTCCAGCATTGACTGGCTCAAGGGAGTGATCCTTCCTACCGATCGTTCAGTCGTAGAGGTCATCTTCCTATGATGGTGTCCAGCCTAGATCTCCTTGTTGTTGAGGTGACATGTTTCTTGATGTGATGTTAGTGCTTCGTATTTCTTTTCTTAAGTCTTTTATACATATGCGGTCGATTGTTGCTTGGATCCCTTAGTAGCAGCCTGAGTGGTGGGGACTGGTTCCTTACTAGCGATTGATTGTTGATTGGTTCCACCTGAGTGGTGGGGATTGGTCCCTTATCGACAGTCGAATGTTGATTGGCTCCCTTTGCTCGGGATTCTTCAAGAATTGGGCTCGTTTTCCATCTTGGAGAAGTTCCTCGATCTTTCGTCAGAGGTCGGGGTAGTCGCTGGTGTAGTGGTTGTAGCCCTTGTGGTATTTGCAATATGGCCCACTGGTTGCCTTGGTCTGGACCGGCCGAGCGGGTATCGTATTTGGGTCTTGGTTGATATGAAAGAGGACGACTCGAGAAGTATGCGGGACTGGGGTGGAACCCAGCCGACACGTGGCAAGGTTGACTCGGTCCATGGTTACCATGTTTAGTGCGGTGAAGGTCGGGCCAAGGTTTAGAGAGAGAGCTACTACAGAAACCATAGGAGGCATGTGGGGTTGGGGGCGGGGGACAATACCACATAGGACACTGCCCCCGATAGGTAAATTGCTGCACGAGGAGGAAAATTGTTCGGTTGGACGCTCGGCCTGACATAACTTGGGTTGCCGAGGTAAGCAGCGAGTACAATCAGTTGACTTCCAACGCTCTTTTCGAAGCTCAGGCTAGAGAGATCCTTGGCCTTAAAGCTATGAATAGAGGTTGGAATCATTCCGACAGCCATTTCCACCACCAAACTTATTCTTCCTTCCTCAATTATAATTGCATCAAAATAAACAATCCAAACCAATATACTATGTCGCACAGATATATTAGAAGGTGCGATACTTGTGTACGATGCACACCAGTACATGGACACCAAGATACTTCAAGCATACATTAGTGATTCCAACTCTCTCACTTAATTATTTTTATCGTCTCAAAAAAAATCTTACTGTTTGTTTATATTCTAAGTAAAATAAGCAAATTGTTATTTGTGTTCCACCTGTACTCCCGCACTCTACTTTTTTATCTCACATAAAAAAGTTGAAGTGCTAGAGTACAGATTGGAACGTGAATAACATTTTCCTAAAACAATTCAAGTTTATTATAGTATCTTTGTGATTTCAAGTTCGGCATGTCTTCGTATCTATATCATTATCAAGTCATTTTGACTAAATTCATAAAACATAACCAATGTAGCTTTGTGATCAGAAGATATCTTTGAAGTTGAAAAAAATTATATAAGATGGATATAAGACTAGTCATGCTTTATGGATCAGAGTGTTAGGCAATTAAGAAACAACATGTTAAGAAAGTGAGTATAATAGAAATGGAAATGCTAAGATGGATTAGTCACGATACATTGAAAAAATATGATAAGACATGAGCATATTTGACAAAAGTTAAGAGGTGATGTCAATTGAGGACAATATGAGATAAAATCGTCTTACATTGTCTGACAACGTGCAAAATAGACCAATAGATACTCCAATAAAGAGGGACAAGATACTAGTTAAATAAGCTGCTTTGACTAGAGGTAGGCCTAAACAAACATGGAATGAGATTTTAAAGAAGGATGTGCTTTGTTAGTGTTACAAAGGGCATGGCCATTAATAGAGTTGAATGGAACAAAAAGAATCCATATAGCCAACTCCAAAAATTGGGGATAAAGGTTTTGATGTTGTTGTTGTTGTTGCATGACTATGAGCATTGAACAAATAAACATCAAAACAATGTCATGCATCATGTATATGCTAATTTATCGATCTCAAACTCCAAAAAAAATGCAAGCATTCTCAAAATCGTTTTTTGATTATATTGCTATTTGTACCTAACAGAGGGCTGCCTTGTGAGGCAGGCTGCAACTCCGCAGTATCGGATCCAGGGTTTGAGGATCCGCGAATCGCTGAAACCTTACTCCTCCAAGACCTCATCCTCTGCGGATCCGGAACATAAGCAACCTTTGCGAAGTCCACGCTCTTTGCGAAGCTCAGGCCGGAGTGATCCTTGGTCTTTAAGCCAGGAATGGAGGCTGGAATCGTGCCGACAGCCATTTCCACCACCAAGCTTATTCTTCCTCAATTCTAATTGGCATCAAAATAAACAAACAAGATCGTCAATGAATAAACATACAAAAACTGAAGTGGTTCATTAAAAAAAAAAGATGTTGCAATATAATTCATCACTTCGAATGTGTTCTTTTTAAAATCTTCCTCGCGAAATAAAAAGAAAAAAAAATAAACAAATGCAGAAAGCAAAATTCAAAAAAAAAAAAAAAAAAAAAAAAAAAAAAAAATCAATTTTTTTTATAAGATTTCCCAAAAGCTCCACTTTTATTTACATCGAAACGAAAATATCATGTTTGTTGCAAGCATTCCCCCAAAAGTCAACACAATCAAATAACAATCTTTTTTAAAGCAATTGATTAGAAAAAAGCTATTGTAATATAATTCATTACTTCGAAATGGAGTGTTTATTAGAATCTTCCTCATAAAAAAATTACTGACTATTACAAGAATCCGACAAGAATTTAAAAAAAAAAAATCATACAGAAAGAACCGAAAAGAGAAACTCCACTTTCTTTAATCGAATTGAAAATTTATTATCAAATCACAAAGCTTTTCCAAAAAAAAAAATCAAGGGAAAAAGGAACCAAATTCGAATCCTAGCGCAGACTAGTAGGATTAAAGAACCCACCAAAAATTCGGAAAAAAAATACTTAGAAAAATTACAGGAAAACCAATAAAATAATGAACTAAACGCCATGAAAAAGAAAACTACGATATGGGTTGAATAGAGCTCGGAGAGATACCAAATGGGCAGTGAGCAGAATCAAGAAGGAAGAAGAGGAGGAGGAGAATTTTGTAAGGGAAAAAAAAGGCTTCTTCTTCTCTTCTTTGTCGTGAGCTCAAGGTATCAAGTGATGAGTATATCGACAAGGTCCTTTCTGATGGGAATATAAATAGAAATATACTGCTGCCGGTTGTGTATGGTCTTTTTATTACCAACAATGCTAAGACTACTACCAACCCGTTGCAACATGTACCAACCAATGACTTGGCCGGTGACATGGCACAGTCAACCTAACATATTGTACATGTGAATCACAAAACCAAAGAAAAATGCTAAGCATCTCCAACCCTATTGTCTTGTTAAGTGTTGTGAGTCTTAGGTGGCTCCTATATGGCATGAGCCACAAGACAATGTCTTGTTTATGTGGCAAAATTTTATCTCAAAAGATAATGAGATAGAAAAACTCTCTCCAATGCAAAAGTATTGAGAAGACAATAAAAAGTATTTTTTCCAACTTCCAAGACAACTACTCATCTTCTTTCTTCTTTCTAATATTTTTTATTCATAATTGATGACATGGAAGAGAAGACATTGTCAAGTGCATTGTCTAGAACAAGACAATCAACTTCACAATGTCTTCTTTAATTTTTGCCACATAAGCTTCACAATTGACTTGACAATTGCATTGGAGAAGAACTTTTGAATAAAATTTGTCATTCCTATGTGGCATTAACTTTTTTCCAAAGTCACAATAGGGTTGGAGATGCTCTAAGTCCAACCAAACCATTGGAAACTAATGTACTCTCTCTCTCTCTCTCTTCAACCTGACACTACAGCCAGAGAAACTAGGATACGATGGCGACCTCACTCCTCGACGACGACGACGACCTCCGTCAACCTTTTTTAAACCTAACAATACGGTCAGAAGAAGAAACAGGTACTTCTTTTTATTATTATTCTCTGTATCACTCTCTTTTCCTTCGTCTACCAGTGAAATTAGGGCACGATGTACTGTAAACTACTGAAAATTGAAATTAAGGTTATGGTTTTGGACTTTTCATCCTGAAATTAGGGATTTTATTTCCGAAATTAAGATTTTTGTTTTTGAAATTAGATTTTTTTTTTAATTTCTGAAATTAGGGCACTATTATTTCATAACATGGAGGGTTCTCACCCTCCCTTTCATGCTATATAGTTACCGGGATATGATGAAAATAGTTTTTTTTATTTTTTTTGTAACTTATATTTTCAAGGATATGATGAATTTTCTTGATTATCTTGTGTAGGCATGGAAGCAGAGCACTTGCCTGAAGAGTTCTTACAGGAAGAATATGTAAGTATGGAAGTAGAGCATCCAAATATACATAATGGAGAATTGAAAGAAATTGAATTCACTGATGTAGTCACACCTGAGTTGGGGATGAAGTTTGAAGATTTAGAAAAAATTACGAGGTCTTTAGATTATATGGTTGTCACAAGGGATTTTCAGTGGGGAGGCGACATTCGAAAAAGGGTGAAGATGGAAAATTGAGATATGGTGCACTTGAGTGTAGCCGAGGTAACAAGTTGTGGCAAAGTAAGGGGTTAAATGTGTTAAGGCCCAGACCTCAAGGTGGAACCGGATGCAAGGTTAGGCTTTCAGCACGTTTAAACATTGACGGCGAATGCGAGATAACAAAATTAATTCTTGACCACAATCATGATTTAAGCCCTAATAAGACTCAGTTTTATCGATGCAACCGAAAACTCACTCCGTCAATTAAAAGAAAAGTACATTTTGAGGAGATGGAGGAAAGATGTGAAGAGATCTCACTCGAGGTGTAAAATTACTTATAATGGTTGGATTGCTACTGCAGAACAAAAAAAGTACGATGAGCTGCAAAATCATTTTTCCAAGGTAGCCGATTTGGGAGCAACGATGATGAATGATACAATTGTTATAAAGAGTGGGTAGAAAATGAATTGAAGCTACAACATATTAAAACCCATATTACAACATATTAAAACCCAAAATTGAAGCTACAACAAATTAGTAATTGTGAGTTGTTTTTTTAATTTTAATGTTTATGACATTATGATGATATATACTTTGTAGGAAAACAACATGGCAGATCATGCTCTTTCTCAACAAAGAGCAAGAAGGGGAAGTAAAAAACAAAAAACTCTCGAGGAGAAAGTGTCGGTGAGATTGTATATGCTATGATATTTAGTTTTGCTTTTATTATTGGAATGTTTAAAATAGTAAATCTATAAAATATTTCAATTTTGTAGGAAATTCCTACTCCTAACCCATCTCATGCTCAAATGCGTAATAATTCATATCTTTGCCCGCCACAAGCAAGTGTATGTATCGTTTACATTTTATGAGGTCTTCATTTTTATTATCAAGATAATAATTTCCATGTTATGGTGCTTATTTTGTGAATATTGCAGGCTGGTCAGTTTGGTTTTTGGGGAGGTTCAACTTTTACGCCCATTAATGAGCCACATGCATATGGGATGCCTCGACCTCCTACCCAACTTTTGGGGAGCTTCAACTTTTGGCATGAATGAAGTTCAGCGTTCGATGTACCCAGATTTTTGGAAAAAAAAACAAATCTACAATCATTTGTTTCGGGTAACTACATAACCTTACAAGAGGTTGAGCATATTTGGAAACATAAGCCAGCACAAACTACCAAAACTACAACCAACTGCTGCAACAAAGCTTCATGAACATAACATTGATAAGAATTATAAGCAGATTGTAGCCAACAACAAAAAAACATTAACATGCTAAATCCAATTATAAGAGATTTTTGGTCACTAGAATACAATTACTAAATCCAATTACAAAATCTTAAATCTTCCAAATTACTACATCTTAAATCCCCAAAATTCTTCAAAAAGGAACCATATAGTTCAACTTGACATTGCGCTACACGGTATTCAATTTTAACTTCCAATCGGATCTCCTTCATGGTATTCTTGCTTTGTCCCGAAGAAGTAGTAGCCCCATCATACACTAGTTTCTGGACTTAGATTGTTCCATCCAATCAAAATATTCACACCATGAATTTTTCCTCTACACATATTGAACAAACAAATTACAATTGCAATCACAATTGCACATAAATAACAATTGACTTGTTGTGAACAAAGTAAAAAAAATCACTTACACTAGTAGATGGTGGCCAACGATAGAACTTTTGTCCTAAGCTCATAGGCATCTTCGATGTTCTTATTTTGCAAAAGCCGGCTTCGCAACGACAAAAATAAACTTTATCCGCCCAACACTAAAAATCACATCCATCATTCTATGTAAATCAAAATAAGACCGTTCAAAAAATTTACAAATATGCGAAAATCAAGAGAATGAACTAAACAACAACAAAAGTCAGACCTCCTTTGCACATTTCAGAAATTTGCGACCGCGATTCCAGGGGGTATTTGCAGTGAGTAATTTGCACATAGAAGTAACTTCACAGTAACATGAGATCTTCGCATGATCCCATTCCGGCTCAGTTGATTCATTTAATTACCATCATACAAATTAAGTCTTATGTGAGGAAGAAAAGATCTCCATAATTGTCAAATACTTGTGGAATAGCTACATAATTTTCCCAATGAACTAACATGATTCAAATGCTAGCATGTATATTGTTATTTAGCATTGAATTACTTCTAAAACTATCTAAAATTAATTGAGTACCACCGTGTCACTTCCCGATCCTGGAATACGTATTTTAATACGTAAACCGATAAATTATATTTACCTTGTATTTATACGATATTTATTATGCTGTATTTATTCATGCATTTCCCAAAATATTCGACAAAATATTATTTCGTAATTTATTTTCTGCAATTGGGCCTACAGTTTTGGCTCATTTGGGTAACCTATTTTTGGTTCACCAATGGTTCATCATGAATCCTTGGGTTCAAGATTCTATATATAACTCATCTCATTCTCTCTCCTCTCATTTTATTTCCTCCACCAACCAAGGCAAGTGCCAACTTGCTCAAGAGATGGATCCATAAATTTTGTTAATGTTTTCTTACAAAATTATTTGTCAAAATATGTTCTTCTTCTCAATCTATACTAGTTTAGAACTTGAAATTTTCCATTTTGAAGCTTTAATTTTTGTAGATCTAACTTTTAACCATTTTCGAATTTCCTTGGTTTTGACCTAGCAAACTTCATTATTTTCAAGTTTTGATTGTTCCATGTTGTAGGAAATTTTGTTCTACCCCATTTTGACCTATAGAAGTCCCAATTTGGGCTTAGGATGAGGATTTTATGGTCCTTAGAAGTTCTAGGGCTCATGGTGTTCTTGCACTCAGCCAAGAGGAAGGAGATGACCCTGTAGCAGTTAGCGCGCGCAGCCCCTTGGCCCAGCGCTTTTTAGCGATGGGCGCAGCTCTCTTGTGGCCCAGCGCCTTTTGGCGCTAGGAGCTTGAACCCAGCGCGCTTGAACCCAGCGCGCTTGAACCCTGCGCGCTTGAACCCAGCGCGCTTGAACCCTACGCGCTTGAACCCAGCGCGTTTGAACCCTGCACGCTTGAACCCAGCACGCTTGAACCCTGCGCGCTTGAACCCAGCGCGCTCTGACCCAGCACATCCTGACCCAGTGCGCTCTGACCCAGCACATCCTGACCCAGTGCGCTCTGACCCAGCGCACTCTGACCTGGACTCCCCTATATTTTATTTTATTTTATTTTATATTGCTTATATATATATGTAAATGTTTGTGTAAGCTATATATCCTTACGCCTTTTGTCCTGAGCATGATATGAGCACTAATGTGACCCCGGTGAACAAAGTGTTCCTACCTGATACATGTACCTGAATGTCCCAGTTCTTGTTCATGCTCGACAAATGACTCGTAACTCCATGTGGCGTATTTGCAATGATGCATTACACTAAGGAGGGTAGAACATATTGACATACTGATTGACATGGATCCTCTCTTGGGGTACTCGTACTAGAGTACGACTTTAGGAGGATAATCATGCAGGCCACAGCATGTGAGTCCAAGATTTCACCTAGGGTTAAACTAGGCAACTAAATATACTAGATGCATGGAGAAGGCAGAATCCCGAGATCGTGTTACACCAGCCGCCTTGAGATATTGTCTTGACGCGCCGGCTGGTCTCCACGGATACTGTGTCATCTGCAACGAGCGGATGACTGTATCCGATTAATTCCTGCTATATATTATATGTTTTGGCAAGGTGGCCTTACGAGGGACCTGTGCTCAATTATATCTGTCTACGCGAACCCCTGGGTTGGCTAGCCTTGCTGGAAAGATACGATCTGAGGATTTCGAAATAACATGACGCGAGGATAACCTCGTCCCACTAGAAACTCATAGACTTGATTGGCCGTGAAAACGACTTGCTTGTATCCTATTACCTTCCGCGAATAACTGAGGGAAGCGGACTATTATGATACGTGATCCAACCCATGTTCTTGTTTGATTGTTGGGTTGGTTATCGTACTATGACAGGCTGTGGACCGAAGTTATGAACGGAAGACTTATTCTGGTTGTGAAGTGTTACTTCTATGAATGACTGAGGAACATGGTCTATCATGGTACATGATCCAACCCATGTTCTTGTTTGATTGTTGGGTTGGTTATTGTGCTACGATAGGCTATCGACCGAAGTCACGATCAGGAGATTTTATTGTTTCTACCTTTTAACTTATGTGAAAGTTATAGAGTACGACACGTCCCGACTTCATGCGGCACCTTTTGTCCTTGTTTGGTTGTAAGGGTGCCATATGGGTTCGAGGATGTTGCGCTACCCTATAATAGTAGCATAAGTATTACTATTATCAATCATTCTATTAACTGGGTTTTTAATCTTAACTCTTGTGCCCCTTTGGCGGTACTTGCTATTCGGGGCTGACCCCGCTGGTTTTGTTTGGCCAGATCTCGTAGCAGAGCCAGAGGATACGATCTTCCTCCCTGACATCCATGGTGCATACTAGGAGCATGGCGGTTCGGGGACTCGAGTGGGTTTTTTCTCCACCACTCCTGCTTATACTTTGTGCGGCGTTTAGCCACCGGCACCTGTTAGCCGGAATGCTTGATATTTTGTGTCAGTACATAATTGTAATTAAATAGACTGCAGCTGTGTATAATTTTGTACTCCTGACTCTCTGAGATAGCTAAATTATAAAGCTAGTCTCTCATGACCATTTTGATGAAGCGTCGGGGACGCCTTACTGCTTTATCTTTAATGATCATTTAATTGCTGATGTGACTTGATTGATTGAGACATAGAACCCTGTGGGACCATAGAAGACTTGATTGTAGCATGTACCCCCTAGTCTCTCGACAGCCACGATCGCCGTATGACGTTACGTACCTTATATGGAGTAGCTGGCCTAGTCCGTCTCCGTATTTCGGTACTGGGGCGTGACAAGGTTTTAGTGGTGGCCCATACAGGTCTATTTTTCAGACTTGTGGGATATTGCGAATTATTAGGAGTCTCAATCAAAACTTGTTCCCCTTGAAATTCTGTTTCGAATTCTCTGTCCTTGCCTTGATCTCTAACCTGACTTGTATCCTCGAAATCTTCCTCGTTCGGACTTGATATTCTTATATCTTTCTCTATAGGGGTGCTTCATTCTCAGTAGTGGGTGAGGCCCATGAGGAAGAGCAGCCAGAGCATGGCTCGACTGGGCACCAACAGGAGAGAGAACCTTCCCAAGGGCAGATACAAGCAGAAGTGGAACCAGAGGCAGTGGAGCCGTAGGTTATTGAAACTCCTGCAGCACCAGCAGCGACGGCAGTACCAGATGCCGTAGCACTCCTGGAGATCATCCGGGGGATTGTTGTCACTCACCAACAGCAACAGACTCAGCAGCAGGAGCAGAACGTGTTGTTGAACCAAGGGATTCAGTTAGCTCTTGAGAGGAGTGCCGGGGCTGACTCGGAAGCATCAGGACGGTTCCGTCGCTTGAACCCGAGGTATTTTGATGGCACGGAGGATGCCATCACTGCGGATGCATGGATTCAAGACATCGAAGCCATTCTTGTGGCAGTCAAGGTTCCAGATGATGAGAAGGTTGATCAGGTCAAATTAGTACTTTAGGATCTTGCCCGCGACTGGTGGGCATCAGAAGAAGTTGGTATAAGACGCCCTGTTCGTTGGACCACCTTCAGTGAAAGATTCAAGGCCAAGTATTTTGGCGTAGTAGCTCGATATGAGCTCCAGCAGAAGTTTATTAGTCTCAAGCAAGCAGGCAAGACCGTAGATGGGTATGCAGCAGAGTTCTGCAAATTGTGCCGTTTTGCACCAGCAATGGTGGCAACGGAGCCAGAAAAAGCTATGAGGTTCCAGCAGGGACTGCATTTAGAACTACTGTAGCTTGTGGAAGGACACGACTACCAGACGTTTGACGCTATTTTGACGGCCGCTCGGAGGCACGAGCTTACCCAGCAGAGGTTGGCATCGAGGACAGGGGGTCAGAAGAGATCTCATTCCCAGGTTGGAGGAGGAGTAATGCAGCGAACATCGACACTAGCACCCGGTGTACGTATTCATGAGGCAGGAGCGCCGCGAAGGACGGCCGTGTCAACTAATACAGCGCCAGTTCGGCATCAGCAGCCGAAGAACCAACAGCAGCGTCAGGGAGCACCCCAGGGCTGTACATTCTGTGGGAAGGCAGGGCACACGAGGGAGGTGTGCCGGTCAGCGAATGGCTTATGCTTGAGGTGTAGTAGTTCAGACCACCGTATTTTCACTTGTCCTATGATGCAAAGGCCAGGAGGGCCAGCTCAGCAGTTTTCAGCGTTGCCAGCTCCGGTGGCAACCCCGAGTGGAGGGCCGGTATTAGCAGTAAGGCCCCTAGCCCAGCGTCTACCAACGCAGGCTCAGATGTTTCGCCAAGCACAGGAAGCCGGAGGCCCTCAGAGGCAGCAACAACATGGTCGAGGAAGGCCGCAACAAGGGGCTCCGTGGGGCCAGGGCCAGGCTCTCATATTATCCTTGGGAGAGGCTCTAGCGTCTAGTGACGTGGTGGCAGGTAAAATTCTCGTCACCTCATTTCCCGTTGTAGCATTATTTGATTCAGGCGCTACTCATTCATTCATCTCTGCACAATATGCTACACGAATTGGATTAGAGTTTGAGGCATTGCCGAAGAGGATGGATATACTCACCGGCAATGGGCTCGTAGAAGTTAGCAGAGTGCACTTTTCATGTCCGGTAGAGGTGTGTGGGCATTTACTGCCCGCATCATTGATTGAATTCCCTATGGAGAATTTTGACGTTGTTCTTGGCATGGACTGGTTGAGAGACAGTCATACGACAATTGATTGTAGAGGAGGTAGGGTCATATTCAGCGTTCCTGGGATGGAACAGTTCATCTTTACTCGAACCTTGAAGAATCAGGCCGGAGACGTCATCTCAGCAGCAGTGTCAGAGCCAGGACAGATTCCGAGAGTGGTCGAAGATTTTCTCGACGTCTTCCCTGATGAGCTCCCAGGGATACCCCCAGTCAGAGAGGTAGAATTTAGCATTGAGTTGAACCCTGGAACGAGGCCTATTGCAGACAGAGTTTACAAAATGTCGCCGTCAGAACAGGATAAGTTGTATCAACATGAAGAAGAGTTGAAGTCTAAGGGATTCATCCGAGACAGTAAATCGCCCTGGGCCGCGCCAGTGATTCTAGTTCCCAAGAAGGATGGGTCAACGAGGATGTGCATCTACTACCGCAAGCTGAATGCAGTAACGGTGAAGAATAAGTACCCACTACCAAGGATTGATGACCTGTTTGACCAGTTGAGCAAGGCCAGTGTCTTTTCCAAGATCGATCTTCGGTCAAGATACTATCAAGTAAGAGTTCGGGAGCAAGACATACCGAAGACAGCACTCAGATCTAGATATGGGCATTATGAGTTTTTAGTAATGCCCTTTGGACTAACCAACGCCCCCGCAGTATTCATAGATTTAATGAACCGCATCTTTCTGCCGTATTTGGATAAATTTGTGGTGGTGTTCATAGATGGCATCCTTGTCTATTCCAGCAGTGAAGAGGAGCATGAGAAACATCTTAGGACTGTCTTGCAGACATTGAGGGAGCATCAACTTTATGCGAAGCTCGACAAGTGTGAATTCTGGTTAGACCATATTTCGTTCTTGGGACATATAATTTCTGGGGCAGGAGTATCAGTGGATCCGAAGAAGATTGAGGCCGTAGAGCATTGGCCGGTCCCGAGAACGGTTGCAGAAGTGCGGAGTTTCTTAGGATTAGCTGGTTACTACAGAAGGTTCGTGGCGGACTTTGCCAGGATCTCCGCGCCCTTAACGCGTTTGACGCACAAGGACGTAGAGTTTGTTTGGTCAGCTAGCTGTCAGGCATCATTTGAAGAATTGAAGAAGAGATTGATCTCAGCCCCGATCTTGACGCTTCCAGTAGGAGCGGAAGGCTTTACAGTATATTGTGACGCATCAGGGAAGGGTCTTGGATGTGTATTTGTAGTGCCCCGTCCCTACATCGTGCCCCGTACTCTGTCCACGGGGTGCGCGAGAAAGGAACACTGTCGCTATCGATTCGGCCGGGACCGATAGGTCGGGATCGACCGAGTCGATCGAACGGGAACGGTTGAATTAAGATCCATTCCTCGTTATGGAATGTCTTCTTCGGAACCAAGTCCCATATTCAACGGGTTGCGCCTCGAGGATTGACTCTGCGGCTGAGTCGGGAGAGACCTCCCGTTGCTCTGCTTTTCACGCCGCTTGCGTTGGTTTTGGCTTTGTTTTCTGAATGCGTTTCGTGGATGTTTTCGATGGTTTTCATGGCTTGCATTTCGAACTCGCATTTCCTATCGAACTCTTTGAATAATGCAGTGTTCTAATCGGTTGCTTGTGCGATTTCAGGTAATCGCGTAGGCGACGTCTAGCGCGACCAACAAGTTCGCTCGCCAAGGTAAACTCAAGGTGAGTGGCTGACCCTTCTCTTCTCGACCCCCTTCTTAGGCAAAATCGATAGTGTTGTTGCGAGAGAAAAGATAAATGCAAGGGCACGGACACGAATGAATGAACAAGTTTCAAAGAAAAATGTAGGCTATGTCTTAATAACAAAAATCATGTCTTTGCACGGTCATGGACAACTTGTCGACAAGGTGAGCGTTTCCCCGCACGGCAAGCCCGAGGCCACGGGACCGTTGCGGGCATTGGGAAACAAAAGAATTAGGCGAGAACTTGCAGCGGGGCTAGCTACCCACGCTGAAAGGACCCCGTCTAACAAAAGCAAAGAGGAGACCACAATGGCTCTGGGAGTCAGTGACCAACACACGAAATAATGCACTTGGTATGAAAAATGATAACAATTGAAAGGGAAGAACATGGTAAGTTTTATAAAGCGCGACGCGGTCCGCCGAGGAAAGTTTCAACGTAAAAGTTCACTATGCTTGTCATTACTTGTTTGTAATCCATTAGGATGGTTAGAAATATTCATACTATAATGTCATATAAACTCTTCAACCAAATGAGAGCTTGGAATTTAAATAGCCACGCACCAGTACAAAGTGTAATGTACTGATCCTCGCTCTCCATGCAGGTACCCCGAACCACGAAGGGCGTGCCAACTAGAGCTCAAGGCGGCGTGAACTCTTTTAAAGCCTCGTCCGTGTGAAGGCTTGTTTTCTGGATTTCCTTTTTGAAGAAGACCGCACATCAGTCCAAAGAAAAATGACGACTCGACTTCCCGCCATAGCAGGTGGAAATATGTATTGGTTTTTACTTGTATAGAAGGGTGTAATGTATGGAACGACTATCTCATCGGCGTTCATTTTTGTAAGTTGAAGTCATGTTGTAGCCCGTGCGGCAATGATTGTAAAAAGAAGTCTATGTAAAGTTCATATTATCAATGAAAAGTCAAATTTCCATTTCAAATGTGTTATTCAATTTCTCTGCGTACTCTAATTTGATGTTGTGTTTCGGATAACCTTATGACTATGCCTTGTGCGAACGCAACTTAGGTTCGCACGGCATCACGCCCGGGGGACGACTATCGATTCGACGGAATCGGAGCGTGACATAATGGTATCAGAGCACGGCTTTACATCCTTTGGCCTCGCGTCTAGAGTTTCAAACCATTGACCACGCAACGATGAGATAAGTTGTTCCATACAATGAGTCCGTAATAATTTGAGACTGATGCGTTGCCTTCGTATCGCAGAAGTGGCAGAACCCACGGCCGAGCAAAAACAGAGCGCTTCCAGCGGCTCTAGTAGCTCGCATCGTCCACAGACCGGACCTTCTAACGATACCATCGAAAGGATGCTGCGCATGATGGAGGCACAGCGGAACCAGTCCGAGAACCGACATCAACGAGTAGAGGAACGACAGGCCCAGTTCGAAGCTCGCTTCGATGCGCACATCAAACTTCAACAAAAGCAGATGGATACCCTGCAGCAGATCGTCCAGACATTTGCGGCCAACGGAAATTCTGCGACGGCACCTACCGTCACCGTACCTACTACCACCGTGCCGGCGATTCCACCCATTGAAGTCGACACGGCGGAGCCCGAGCTTCAACCAGCGGCACCAAAGAAGTACAACTTCGAAGTGTCAGAATTCAAGAAGGCGTATCGCACCTCTTTCAGCGGCACCGAGGGTCCTTCCATTGCGATCGACTGGCTGGAAGAACTAGAAGACCACTTCGAGCTTCTCGGCATCGAAGATTCAAAGCAAGTCGCCTGCGCACAACTTCAACTACGGTTGAACGCGCACGACTGGTGGGCCGTGCGCAAGCGAGCGATTCGACCGGACAACACTACCGCGCCGATCTCTTGGGCCACGTTCCGCAAGGCCTTCGAACTCGAGTACCTTCCGTCTGCCGCTCGTCAAGCAAAGGAAAACGAATTCATGTCATTGAAGCAGGGAAACAGGACCGTGCAGCAGTACGCCGCAGAGTTCAACAAATTGTCCAAGTTCGCTGGTGCGTTTCTGCCTACTGAAGAGTGTCGCGTGCGACGGTTCGAAGTGGGACTGCGACAATCTATTGGTGCGCATGTCGGCGTCCCGGAGTACAAGACCACGGGCGAGGCTCTGAATCACGCTCTCCGTCTTGAGAGCCTGTATCCTTCCAGTGCTGACGACGTTGTGCGCCACTCCAATCACAAACGTCCTAGCCATACGGGAGGCAACAACGACGCGTCAAAGCGTCCAAACAACGGCGGCTACCAGGGTCAGAAAACGATGCCTCGATGCACCAGATGTGGGCGAGTGGGACACCGTGAGGACCATTGTTTCTTCCGTAATCTTGAATGTTACACTTACAGACAGATTGGTCACCGGGCTCAAAATTGTCCAAGCCTTCGTCAGACTCGCAACGCCTCTCCCCAACAGAACCGACAGGAGAATCGAGTGCAGGCGCCTCGACCTGCTCTGCCTGCCCCACCAAACCATCAAGACAGGCGTCCGAATGCACAAGGACGCGTCTACGCCTTGACTCGAGATGAAGCGCTTACCTCAGACACGGTCGTGACAGGTATACTTAGTTTTAATAATGTGCCTGCTCGCGTACTATTTGATTCAGGTGCTTCGCATAGTTTTATAGCGGCGGACTTTGTCGTCGAGCACAAATTTCCGTTAGTATCATTAGACCTCGACCTTAGCGTGAGCACACCTTCGGGCACACCAATACTCACTAATTCAGCCTGCACCGACGGGATTATCTGTATTGGCGGTCAAAAGATCGGTCTGGACGTGATGGTCCTAGACATGAATGACTTCGATATCATTCTGGGGATGGATTGGCTCGGGCCGTGCAACGCAACCATAGACTGTGCCAGGAAGACGGTCACTTTCCGCATACCAGGAGTGCCTGAATTCTGCTTTTCATGTGGTGAGGCATCGTCGACCTGCATGTTGATCTCGGCAATCTCTGCTCGGAGGATGCTGCATTCTGGGTGCGAAGGCTACTTGGCGTCCGTCCGAGACATGCGACAGGATGGTGCAAACGTAGGTCAGACCGACGTTGTGGCAGAATTCCCCGATGTGTTCCCGGACGAGCTACCCGGCATGCCCTCCGACCGAGAGATCGAGTTCAGCATCGATACATTCCCCGATACTCGACCGATTTCAAAGGCCCCGTACAGAATGGCCCCCGCCGAGCTGAAGGAGCTCAAGACCCAGTTACAAGAATTACTCGACAGGGGATTTATTCGGCCTAGTGTTTCACCGTGGGGAGCGCCCGTGTTGTTCGTGAAGAAAAAGGATGGGTCCATGCGTCTGTGCGTCGATTACCGAGAGCTGAACAAGGCCACCATCCGGAACAAGTATCATTTGCCCCGCATAGACGACTTATTCGATCAACTGCAAGGCGTCTCGGTATTTTCGAAGATTGATCTTCGCTCGGGCTATCATCAACTCAAGATCAAGTCGGACGACGTACAAAAGTCAGCCTTTCGCACTCGGTACGGCCACTACGAGTTCCTGGTGATGCCATTCGGCCTGACGAACGCCCCTGCCGCCTTCATGGACCTAATGAATCGGGTGTTTCGACCCTTCCTTGATAAATTTGTGGTAGTCTTTATTGACGACATTCTCGTCTACTCGAAAGACGGGCCGCAGCATGCAGAACATCTGCGGACCGTGCTCCAGACACTTCGAGAGAACCAGCTATTTGCGAAGCGGAGTAAGTGTGAATTTTGGCTCAGCAGCGTATCCTTCCTTGGTCACATCATTTTGTCCGAAGGCATTGCAGTCGACCCGAAGAAAGTGGAAGCCGTTGCTGATTGGAAGAGGCCTGCGTCTGCTAGCGAGATTAGAAGCTTTCTTGGTTTGGCGGGATACTATCGACGCTTCGTGAAAGACTTCACGAAGATTGCATCGCCACTGACTCGCCTCACTCAAAAGGGAGTCGTGTATGAGTGGTCGGATGACTGTGAAGCTTCATTTCAGGAGCTAAAACAGCGGCTGATTTTGGCACCCATACTCGCACTTCCGGATGGGCCAGAGGGTTTTCAGATATTCAGCGATGCTTCAGGCCAGGGCTTGGGATGTGTGCTCATGCAGCAGAACAAGGTGATATCATTCGCCTCCAGACAGTTGAAGCCGCACGAGAAGAACTATCCTACGCACGACTTGGAGTTAGCGGCGATTGTGTTCGCATTGAAATTGTGGCGTCACTATCTATATGGCGTGGCGTGCGCGATCTATACCGACCACAAGAGCCTCAAGTATCTCTTCACCCAGAAGGAACTGAACTTACGACAGCGACGCTGGCTCGAACTAATCAAGGACTATGACTTGACGATCGACTACACTCCGGGCAAGGGAAATGTGGTGGCGGACGCTCTGAGTCGGAAATACCTTGCCTCGCTATCCATCGACCGCAGACTACTACAAGATCTCGAAGAAATGGGCATCGATCTCTGGGTTCGATTCAGGGATATACGGTTGGCGCAGCTGCAGTTAGAGCCGAGTTTGCTGGAAAAGATCATGGCCGCTCAGAAGGATGATCCGTACCTGAAGAAAATGTGCGAGCGAATTTCAACAGGTAGTGTGACCGACTTTGCGGAAGACAAGACCGGCGCGCTGCGATTGAATGGCCGACTATGTGTTCCGGATGATTCTGAACTACGAAAGGAGATTATGTCGGAGGCACATCACGCGAAATATACCTTGCATCCAGGCAGTACCAAGATGTACAAGGACCTCCGCACGACTTTCTGGTGGCACGGGATGAAGAGAGATGTGGTGCTCTTCGTGTCACAATGCATGGCCTGTCAGCAGGTGAAAGCTGAGCATCAGCGACCGGGCGGGGAGATGCAGAACCTTGCCATTCCAGAGTGGAAATGGGATCATGTCACGATGGACTTTATTGTTGGCCTGCCGAAGACACCACGGGGGAGCGACGCCATCTGGGTCATCGTCGATCGATTAACCAAGTCGGCGCACTTCATTGCCATTAAAGTTACTTGGAGCGTTGATCGGCTGGCGCAGATTTATCTTGACGAGATCGTACGGCTGCACGGAGTTCCAGTATCCATCGTCTCTGATCGGGATTCACGGTTCATGTCGCGATTCTGGAGTAGCCTTCAGTCGGCGCTGGGTACCAAGTTGCAGTTCAGTTCAGCTTACCATCCACAGACCGACGGCCAAACGGAGCGCGTTAATCAGATTCTCGAAGACATGCTACGGCTCTGCGCAATCGACTTCAAATCAAGCTGGGACGTCCACTTACCGTTGGCGGAATTTGCATATAACAATAGCTACCAGTCCAGCATCCAAATGGCGCCGTATGAAGCCTTGTACGGTCGAAAGTGCAGATCGCCCATTTGCTGGGATGAAGTCGGGGAACGGCAGATACTCGGCCCGGAGCTGGTAGAACAGACGGTGCAGAAGGTCAAGCTAATTCGGGAAAGACTAAAGATTGCACAGAGTCGGCAGAAGAGCTATGCTGACACCCATCGAAGACCGCTTTAGTTCTGTGTAGGCGATCACGTGTTCCTGAAGGTGTCACCCATGCGTAGAGTTACTCGGTTCGGCGTGAAGGGGAAGCTGAGTCCGAGATTCGTTGGGCCGTTCGAAATACTCGAGCGGGTCGCCCTCGTAGCCTACAAGATTGCCCTACCACCGGCGCTTGAAGGTGTACACAATGTCTTCCACGTCTCCCAACTGCGGAAGTACGTGCACGACCCTAGCCACGTGGTGGATTTTGGCCAGCTAGAGCTGAAGTCTGACTTATCCTACGTCGAAGCGCCAGTTCAAATTTTAGAATACAAGGATAAGTTACTTCGAAATCGGGCGATCCCTCTCGTCCGCGTACTCTGGAGGAACCATGCGGCAGAGGAGTCGACATGGGAACTCGAGTCAGAGATGAGGGAAAAGTTCCCTTCATTATTTTCATAGAGGTAGGTTCTATTCTTAAGTTTCGAGGACGAAACTTTTTCTTAGTTGGTTATGGTGTAGTGCCCCGTCCCTACATCGTGCCCCGTACTCTGTCCACGGGGTGCGCGAGAAAGGAACACTGTCGCTATCGATTCGGCCGGGACCGATAGGTCGGGATCGACCGAGTCGATCGAACGGGAACGGTTGAATTAAGATCCATTCCTCGTTATGGAATGTCTTCTTCGGAACCAAGTCCCATATTCAGCGGGTTGCGCCTCGAGGATTGACTCTGCGGCTGAGTCGGGAGAGACCTCCCGTTGCTCTGTTTTTTACGCCGCTTGCGTTGGTTTTGGCTTTGTTTTCTGAATGCGTTTCGTGGATGTTTTCGATGGTTTTCATGGCTTGCATTTCGAACTCGCATCTCCTATCGAACTCTTTGAATAATGCAGTGTTCTAATCGGTTGCTTGTGCGATTTCAGGTAATCGCGTAGGCGACGTCTAACGCGACCAACAAGTTCGCTCGCCAAGGTAAACTCAAGGTGAGTGGCTGACCCTTCTCTTCTCGACCCCCTTCTTAGGCAAAATCGATAGTGTTGTTGTGAGAGAAAAGATAAATGCAAGGGCACGGACACGAATGAATGAACAAGTTTCAAAGAAAAATGTAGGCTATGTCTTAATAACAAAAATCATGTCTTTGCACGGTCATGGACAACTTGTCGACAAGGTGAGCGTTTCCCCGCACGGCAAGCCCGAGGCCACGGGACCGTTGCGGGCATTGGGAAACAAAAGAATTAGGCGAGGACTTGCAGCGGGGCTAGCTACCCACGCTGAAAGGACCCCGTCTAACAAAAGCAAAGAGGAGTCCACAATGGCTCTGGGAGTCAGTGACCAACACACGAAATAATGCACTTGGTATGAAAAATGATAACAATTGAAAGGGAAGAACATGGTAAGTTTTATAATGCGCGACGCGGTCCGCCGAGGAAAGTTTCAACGTAAAAGTTCACTATGCTTGTCATTACTTGTTTGTAATCCATTAGGATGGTTAGAAATATTCATACTATAATGTCATATAAACTCTTCAACCAAATGAGAGCTTGGAATTTAAATAGCCACGCACCAGTACAAAGTGTAATGTACTGATCCTCGCTCTCCACGCAGGTACCCCGAACCACGAAGGGCGTGCCAACTAGAGCTCAAGGCGGCATGAACTCTTTTGAAGCCTCGTCCGTGTGAAGGCTTGTTTTCTGGATTTCCTTTTTGAAGAAGACCGCACATCAGTCCAAAGAAAAATGACGACTCGACTTTCCGCCATAGCAGGTGGAAATATGTATTGGTTTTTATTTGTATAGAAGGGTGTAATGTATGGAACGACTATCTCATCGGCGTTCATTTTTGTAAGTCGAAGTCATGTTGTAGCCCGTGCGGCAATGATTGTAAAAAGAAGTCTATGTAAAGTTCATATTATCAATGAAAAGTCAAATTTCCATTTCAAATGTGTTATTCAATTTCTCTGCGTACTCTAATTTGATGTTGTATTTCGGATAACCTTATGACTATGCCTTGTGCGAACGCAACTTAGGTTCGCACGGCATCACGCCCGGGGGACGACTATCGATTCGACGGAATCGGGGCGTGACAGTATTGATGCAGCACGGAAAGGTGATAGCATATGCGTCTCGGCAGCTTCGAGACCATGATAAGAATTACCCGACTCACGATTTGGAGTTAGCAGCTGTGGTATTTTCACTCAAGTTGTGGAGGCATTATTTATACGGGGATCGGATAGAGATCTATACTGATCATAAGAGTTTGAAATACGTATTCACGCAGCGAGATTTTAACATGAGGCAAAGAAGATGGTTAGAGCTGCTGAAGGATTTTGATTTAGATCTTCAGTATCATCCAGGCAAGGCGAATATAGTTACAGATGCGCTGAGTAGGAGAGACAGTGCCTTTATCTTGACCTCGCAGAAGCATATTTTAGAAGACCTTCAGAGTATGGGAATCGAAGTAGTTTTGCCAAGGGATATAGAAAGAATGACCAGTATACAGATTCAGTCAACCATAGTAGAGAGGATAAGGGCAGCACAAGCAGGAGATCCACAGATTCAGAAGTTGCGGTCAGAGTGTGAATCAGGCCGTAGGAAGGAGTTAGTGATTCATGAAGATGGTACGCCCAGGTTTGGAAACAGACTCTGTGTACCGAGTGGAGACCTTCGGCAAGAAGTTATGTCCGAAGCTCATAGTTCTATTTACTCCATTCATCCAGGAGGAACGAAGATGTATCGAGATATCAGGCAGTACTTTTGGTGGAATGGCATGAAAAGAGAGATAACGAGATTTGTATCCAAGTGTTTGGTATGTCAGCAGGTGAAAGCCGAGCAGCAGAGACCAGCAGGATTGCTACAGCCGCTTCCTATCCCAGAATGGAAATGGAAGCACATCACGATAGATTTTGTGACCGGTTTACCTAGATCCCCGACTGGTAAGAATGCAGTCTGGGTGATAGTAGATCGACTTACGAAGGTCGCTCATTTCTTTCCCTTCCGAGTTGGACAGACTACTGAACAGTTAGCAGAAATGTACATGAAGCAGATAGTAAGGCAGCACGGTGTTCCAGTTAGTATAGTATCAGATCGGGATACGCGATTTACTTCCCATTTTTGGCAGAGCTTACACCAAAGTTTGGGAACCAAGTTAAGATTCAGTACTGCTTATCATCCACAAACTGACGGGCAATCAGAAAGAACCATTCAGACGTTAGAAGATATGCTACGGGCGTGTACCTTAGATTTTGGCGGATCTTAGGAGGATCACCTTCATCTAGTGGAGTTCTCCTATAACAACAGCTATCAGGCTAGCATTCAGATGGCCCCGTTCGAAGCATTTACGGAAGGAAGTGCAGGTCCCCTTTGGCATGGGACGACGTCGGAGAACGGAAGTTGTTGGGGCCAGAGATGATCACGCAGACTGTGGAGATAGTTAAGTTGGTCAGAGAGCGCCTTCGAGTTGCACAGGACCGACATCGTCATTGGACAGATCAGCATCGTAGGCCTCTAGAGTTCAGAGTTGGCGACCAAGTGTTTCTGCAGATTTTGCCTACTCGGGGTATTATAAGATTTGGAACCCGAGGAAAGCTTAGTCCAAGATACGTTGGTCCTTTTAAGATTCTCGCTCGGGTAGGCGATGTGGCTTATCGACTTGCCCTTCCACCTTCGTTAACTGGCATACATGATTGTTTCATGTGTCCCAATTACGTGGGTATGTCCCAGATCCGAGTCATGTCCTCGATCATTCTGAGTTAGTCGTTGGTACCGACCTAACTTACGAGGAACAACCCGTGTCTATTTTGGACCGGCGAGAGAAGGTACTCAAGAATCGGACGATAAGCCTTGTCCGTGTTTCTTGGAACCATCACTCTTCGGGAGAGTCAACCTGTGAGCGCGAGGACGAGATCAGATCCGGTATCCGCATTTGTTTGACTAATGAGGTATATTTTTACGCCTTATTGACACGACTCCATGCTTATCTGCACCTGCTTGTTTTGCACTTTGTGATGTATGATAATAACTGCTATGATAGTTAACTTGTATATGATTGTGCCTTGCTTGTCCTGATTTCACTATCCTGTCTTGGCTGGAATTCCGAGGACAGAATTTTTCTAAGAAGGGTAGAGATGTCACTCCCCGATCCTGGAATACGTATTTTAATACGTAAACCGATAAATTGTATTTACCTTGTATTTATACGATATTTATTATGCTGTATTTATTCATGCATTTCCTAAAATATTCGACAAAATATTATTTCGTAATTTATTTTCTACAATTGGGCCTACAGTTTTGGCTTATTTGGGTAACCTATTTTTGGTTCACCAATGGTTCATCATGAACCCTTGGGTTCAAGATTCTATATATAACTCATCTCATTCTCTCTCCTCTCATTTTATTTCCTCCACCAACCAAGGCAAGTGCCAACTTGCTCAAGAGATGGATCCATAAATTTTGTTAATGCTTTCTTACAAAATTATTTGTCAAAATATGTTCTTCTTCTCAATCTATACTAGTTTAGAACTTAAAATTTTTCATTTTGAAGCTTTAATTTTTGTAGATCTAACTTTTAACCATTTTCAGATTTCCTTGGTTTTGATCTAGCAAACTTCATTATTTTCAAGTTTTGATTGTTCCATGTTGTAGGAAATTTTGTTCTACCCCATTTGGACCTATAGAAGTCCCAATTTGGGCTTAGGATGAGGATTTTATGGTCCTTAGAAGTTCTAGGGCTCATGGTGTTCTTGCTCTCAGCCAAGAGGAAGGAGATGACCCTGTAGCAGTTGGCGCGCGCAGCCCCTTGGCCCAGCACTTTTTAGCGATGGGCGCAGCTCTCTCGTGGCCCAGCGCCTTTTGGCGCTAGGAGCTTGAACCTAGCGCGCTTGAACCCAGCGCGCTTGAACCCTGCGCGCTTGAACCCAGCGCGCTTGAACCCAGCGCGCTTGAACCCAGTACGCTTGAACCCTGCGCGCTTGAACCCAGCGCGCTTGAACCCAGCGCGCTCTGACCCAGCACATCCTGACCCAGCGCGCTCTGACCCAGCGCACTCTGACCTGGACTCCCCTATATTTTATTTTATTTTATTTTATTTTATATTGCTTATATATATATATAAATGTTTGTGTAAGCTATATATCCTTACGCCTTTTGTCCTGAGCATGATATGAGCACTAATGTGACCCCGGTGAACAAAGTATTCCTACCTGATACATGTACCTGAATGTCCCAGTTCTTGTTCATGCTCGACAAATGACTCGTAACTCCACGTGGCGTATTTGCAATGATGCATTACACTAATGAGGGTAGAACATGTTGACATACTGATTGACATGGATCCTCTCTTGGGGTACTCGTACTAGAGTACGACTTTAGGAGGATAATCATGCAGGCCACAGCATGTGAGTCCAAGATTTCACCTAGGGTTAAACTAGGCAACTAAATATACTAGATGCATGGGAAGGGCAGAATCCCGAGATCGTGTTACACCAGCCGCCTTGAGATATTGTCTTGACGCGTCGGCTGGTCTCCACGGATACTGTGTCATCTGCAACGAGCGGATGACTGTATCCGATTAATTCCTGCTATATATTATATGTTTTGGCAAGGTGGCCTTACGAGGGACCTGTGCTTAATAATATCTGTCTACGCGAACCCCTGGGTTGGCTAGCCTTGCTGGAAAGATACGATCTGAGGATTTCGAAATAACATGACGCGAGGATAACCTCGTCCCACTAGAAACTCGTAGACTTGATTGGCCGTGAAAACGACTTGCTTGTATCCTATTACCTTCCACGAATAACTGAGGGAGGCGGACTGTTATGATACGTGATCCAACCCATGTTCTTGTTTGATTGTTGGGTTGGTTATCGTACTATGACAGGCAGTAGACCGAAGTTATGAACGGAAGACTTATTCTGGTTGTGAAGTGTTACTTCTGTGAATGACTGAGGAACATGGTCTATCATGGTACATGATCCAACCCATGTTCTTATTTGATTGTTGGGTTGGTTATTGTGCTAGGATAGGCTATCGACCGAAGTCACGATCAGGAAATTTTATTGTTTCTACCTTTTAACTTATGTGAAAGTTATAGAGTACGACACGTCCCGACTCCATGCGGCACCTTTTGTCCTTGTTTGGTTGTAAGGGTGCCATATGGGTTCGAGGATGTTGGGCTACCCTATAATAGTAGCATAAGTATTACTATTATCAATCATTCTATTAACTGGGTTTTTAATCTTAACTCTTGTGCCCCTTTGGCGGTACTTGCTATTCGGGGCTGACCCCGCTGGTTTTGTTTGGCCAGATCTCGTAGCAGAGCCAGAGGACACGATCTTCCTCCCTGACATCCATGGTGCATACTAGGAGCATGGCGGTTCGGGGACTCGAGTGGGTTTCTTCTCCACCACTCCTGCTTATACTTTGTGCGGCGTTTAGCCACCGGCACCTGTTAGCCGGAATGCTTGATATTTTGTGTCAATACATAATTGTAATTAAACAGACTGCAGCTGTGTATAATTTTGTACTCCTGACTCTCTGAGATAGCTAAATTATAAAGCTAGTCTCTCATGACCATTTTGATGAAGCGTCGGGGACGCCTTACTGCTTTATCTTTAATGATCATTTAATTGCTGATGTGACTTGATTGATTGAGACATAGAACCCTGTGGGACCATAGGAGACTTGATTGTAGCATGTACCCCCTAGTTTCTCGACAGCCATGATCGCCGTATGACGTTACGTACCTCATATGGAGTAGCTGGCCTAGTCCGTCTCAGTATTTCGGTACTGGGGCGTGACACACCGTAACAATTGTCAAGTGCAACTCAGAAGAAAAGGGGATTGTAAGGAAAAAATTATATATAAAAACCCTAGTTTCAGAAATAAAACTCTAATTTTAGAATCAAAAGTTCTAAATCATAACCCTAATTTCAGAATCAACAACAAAACGGAACCCTAGTTTACAAATTTCAGTTTCTTCCATATTTAAATTTTTTGTTTCCTCTTGTTTCAGTTTTCCATCTATGATTTAGAGAGAGGAAGTGAGAGAGGAGAAGAAGAAGAAGAAGAAGAGAAAAGAAGAGAAGCACCCATCTACGATTTCACTTTAGCCGTTCGCGTCGTTCGTTTTCAGTCAAGGTGCCGACGCTGTCGCTCCCGTAGGAATTTCTAAAAGAAATAAGTTCCAAATGGTAAGAGGAGATAGAGAAAGAAAGAGAGAGGAATAATATAGAAGCCACGTCATTTAGCCACTTCAACGCCACCTCAGTGCCACATGATCAGTTGTAAGTAGGTTGTAATAGTTTGGTTGTAGTTGTAGTAGCACCGTTTTATTACCGGTGGTTGGTTCTTCCTCTCTTAATATATTATGGATAAATTGGGAAAGGATATATTGGCAGCTCTAAGTTTTACTCGAAGTCCCATTTTTTTAAGGGCTAATTAGGAGTGAATTTTATACCAGCTAAGAATTTAGACTCTAACATGTCCATTTAGACCCTAAATTTTATTTATTTTTCAATCTCATGAAGATCAATCTAACATGTCCATTTGACATTATTGTCCAAATAAAATTCAGGGTATCAACTTGAAAAAAAAGTTGAGGTAGTAAGTTGAAAATTGGGAATGGTTGAAGGTATCAAAGTGCAATTAAGCCAAAAAGGTAATAATAACAATTTGGGGTATTAGTCTGAGCTCTCTGGCCTAGTAGAATTAGAGTGGACATCCAAAGGGGCCGGCAAGATTCGAGTCTCCCAATTATGTGTGTGCGTGAGATTTCAAAAAAAAAGGTATTATGATGTTGGGGGTGGGTAATTTATATAGAAAATTCATCCAATGGGAGAATTTTTGTTGTAATTACGCAGAACAGGAAAAGTTTTGTAAAATTGCGAGGAAAGAGATCAGGTGCCAATATCACTGGCGTCAAACATTTAAAAAAATAAAAATTGTTTGGCGTCCAGTGACATTGACGTCGAAGTAAAAAAGCTTTTTTTTGGCGCCAGTGGAACTGCTGTCGTAAATTTTTAAAAAATAATAAAAGTAGAAATTATTGGCGTTAGTGGAACTGGCGTGGGGGTGGTAGACTTACAACAGTAGGAGGAAGAACAAGGCTTTTTCTAAGGGCACCACACAAATTACTTGGGGCTATCCCAAAATTTTTTAAAAATATTACAAGTTTGCCATCAATGTTTTTTTACTTGGGGCTAGCCCAAAGAATGGTATAAATACCAACTCCATTTCATTTCCTCTCTTCCTCTTTCTCTACTCTTTCTCCCTCTACTCTTTTCTTCTCCTCCTCCACATTTCTAGGTCATAAAATTCTAAACCCTAGCCCAAAATTTTCTAGAATAGCACCTTGACATCAGTGGGCTGAAAGTAAATGAAGAGAAAATAGCCAATCACAATCCCAACAAAGATTTCAACTCCGAATCCAACAAAACCCAGCACAGAGCTCAACAAACCCATCTCCTCCATTGCCGCCTCTCCAAGAATCAGAAGAAAATCACCACCACAACAACAAGAAAATAAAATACTAATTTTTCACCCAAAGAAAATAATAGTTATTTTGGAAAACTTAAAAGTGCAAAAACGGAGGTCCAAACATCATTTTTTTACGATTCTAAAATTTCGGAAGGCCGTCTAACGAAGAAGCAATTAATCTCAGGCTCCTCGAAGATACGCTCATTTTGCAACAAACCGGGCCTCGTTTCGACCTCCCAGTCAAAAGTTATGGCCCTTCAAAGTTTCAACTAACCATAAAATGCAGGAGAATGGCCATTCTTCGTGTTAGAACACGAAGAATGTTAATTTCGCGTGAGGGTGGCCATTCTCCGTGTTAGAACGTAGGAGAATGGTCATTCTTCGTGTAATTTAGGACTGCCAGAGGGGTGGCAGTCATATTTGTAAGTCTATGTGATGAGAGTTTTGAAACTCTATCACAGAGAGTTTCAATTAGAACTGCCAAACCCCTGGCAGTCCTATACAAAATGAAGACTGTCAGGGTGCTGGCAGTCGTAATTGAAACTTGCTGTTACAGCAAGTATCAATTAGGACTGCCAGCACCCTGACAGTCCTACACTTAAGTAGGACTGCCAGGGTGCTGGCAGTCATATTTATAAGTCTCTGTGACATAGTTTCAGTTTGAGGAGCTCATCACAGAGTTTTATAATTAGGACTGCCACCCCCTGGCAGTCCTACACTTATGTAGGACTGTCAGGGTACTGGCAGTCCTACTTAAGTGTAGGACTGTCAGGGGGGTGACAGTCCTAATTATATAACTCTGTGACAGAGAGTTTCAGTTTTCCTTAAGGACTGCCATGTTCCTGGCAGTCCATCATTCTTTCAGGACTACGAAAGAGATGACAGTCCTGTTTTATAAAAGGACTGCCAGGCTTCCAGTAGTCCTATTTTATAATAGAACTGCCTGGAACATGGCAGTCCACTTTGACAGTAGGACTGTCCATTATTCGGCAGTCCTCAGAGATGACGCCCACGAGCAGCAGCCGAATGGCCATTTTTTGTTCTAGGGTTAGGTTTAAACGAAAAAAACGAAGATTTTCTGAGTTCGAAAAGTACTTTCACAAACAAAAAATTGTTCTAACCTAATTTATCATAACATTTAAGAGATTTTGAAGAAGATTCTTTGAATTGTAAAATAAAATATACAATAATTAGGGAAAACATAGCTAGCTTGTGATGAGGGTTTCATCTTTGGTGCCATTGATGAGATTTGAAGAAATGTAGAAGAAAACTATGGTTAGGAGTTTGGATTGGAGTTGGGGAGAATGATAGTAGGGTTTTGGAGAGAGGGTTTTGAAGAGAGAAATTTTTTGTGAAAATGAAATGAAAGAGAGGGTTTTGGGGGGGGGGGGGGGGGGGGGGGGGGGATAGCCCCAAATAATTTTCGGGACGTCTCCAGTAAAAGTTTCTCAAATATGGGCTGTCCCCTAGTAAGTGATAGCCCCTAATAATTTGTGTGGTGTCCTTAGAAAAAGCCAAGAATAAGAGGAGTGCGAGAGTGAGATGGAAGGAGAGGAGAGGAGAGGGTGATGGGAGTTTAAAAGGAGGGGATGAGTTACACGTATGGAACATTAACACTTGCAAGATTGCATGACTATTCTATTTGTGGATTAGGATTGAGTGTGGTGTGACATTAGTTTGTTTCTAATTTTTTTATTAATTAAATTTTTTTTTTTTTTAACAAAACTGAAATGTTTCAAACAAACCCCTCCCCCGAACGCACACCAACCCTCCCCCCCACGCTAGTGTCACTGGTGCCAACTTTAATTTTTTATTTTTTTTTAAAAAAGTTCGACGCCAGTGGCCAGTAATTTTTATTTTAATTAAAAATGCAGCACCAATTTTTTTTTTTAATAGTTCGACGCGACAAATATTTTCTGGCGCCTGATCTCTCTTCTTGCAATTTTGTAAAACTTTTTATGTTCTGTACAAATATAATAAAAATTCTTCCGTTGGATACAATTTTCTGTAATTTATAATTTAAAAATGGTTGACATGGGTAGGTGTTATATTTGTTAGAACATGTTTGGTAAATAGAAAGTGATCATAAATTTAGGATTTTATGGATTTGGAATTAAATTTATGGGATCCTATGTTTAATTTGATTGAATTTGGAAAGTGTGTAAAATTATTTTTCAAATGCAAAATTTGGAGAATATCTCATATCCCGTGCCCTCCCCCCTCCTCCACCACCCCGGGGGAGGAAGAAAGTTGGATTTGATTTTTTTAATAATTTTATTGTTTTATTAAATACTTACTTTACACTAATCAACCATTAATTAACCAATTAGTAACTAATTAATATATAGTTAATATTTTATATATAAAATTTCTATTATTGATTAATTAAATAAATCAAATATGCAAATAGAAAGTATTTAAATATATAATGCTGCTAGGTAATTATAAATTTAACTGGATAATGAATTAGTGTGTTCTATGACTATTGTATTACTAGTCACGTTGCACGTTCAAAAATAATAATAATAATATCATTAGAAAACAGATAAAATAAAATTATATTAAAATATTTTAAATAAGATTTGAATATATTTTTATTAAAATTTATTATAGATATATTTTTAGAATTGTGGATATTGTTTAGTTAGATAATATCATGTACTTAGTTTAAATATAATTTGAGTATTAATATACTAGTGGCCGCACACACGCATTTGCTACTCAATGGTAGATACCTGAGTTGGATTGCGATAATTTTTTCTTCACATAAATTAATTAAAACATCTGAAAATTATTTATCTTTTTTTTATTGCGCACCTCAATGGTCATAGTTTAATAAAATTATATAATCATATTTTTTCATATCTAATTTAATTCTTTTTTTTCTTGGACTACTACTGTTATTTTTTCTCAGGCAATAGAACACTCCCGGTATATCGCTTTTGTAGTCTTTTATTGCAGTCGTGATTTGCTGTGAAAATTTGAATCTTCCGACGGTATTCCGCACAACATCGTCAGAATTCTGTTAGTGCACCTAAGTTTCATATTTCCTAATTTTTTCAATTTTTTTTATATTTGATCTTGCTTTTTTGCTTGAAGCAAATAAACTATATACATTGAATCAATAATTAAATTATAATATGTTTATTTACAACTTAATCCATAAAGAGGTATGCCACCTAAGGGAAGAGAGATGCCACCTGAACGACATCTGGACGAAAAGATGTCGAGGACATCGAACATCGAACGAACAACATTAAAATAATAGAAAAAAAATTAAAACTTATAATTAAATAATTTTCAACAAACCTTGTATGAAGAAGAAGTTGGTCGTATGAACAAGAATTTGTTAGCCCTTTGAAAGCTTCCTTGCTCGCTGGTACCCCAGATATATCAAACCTTGTTCTATATATAAAATTATTTGTCAATTGAACACGTATCATATGCAATCAAATCAAATCATATTGTCCTCCAAAGGACACCATCTATGAACCATGCATAGGTAGCTTTAATAAATGTGAAATAACAAACACCGAACCAAGCATATGTAGGCTTAATAGAATGTGAAATAACAAACACACTAATTTGAGTTTGTATTGTAGTCTAAAAAAATGCCATGTATATAGTTTTCCACACTTACCTAAGACTGATTGTGACAAATCTGTAAGACTCCATTCGGTGCAACTGGTGATATATATGATTCCATTTCCACATCATAGACATTTTTCGATTAAGATAACCAGCCTTACTTCCCCT
Source organism: Iris pallida (assembly GCA_029216955.1). NCBI lineage: Eukaryota > Viridiplantae > Streptophyta > Magnoliopsida > Asparagales > Iridaceae > Iris > Iris pallida. Next base: position 472,683 of record JANAVB010020800.1, on the reverse strand, counting down.
CTCCATCATTCCTCTCCTCCTTGTTTAGTGAGAGAGAAAAAGTGAAGACACAGAAAAAGAAAAAGAAAAAAGAATGAAGACTGTGTGAGGAACAAAAAAAATTTCAACAAAAAATTATGAAAACTCCCAATCATGAACAAACCTTCCGTTGATTCGGCTACGCAACGCACTCTATCAGAGATTCGATAATTGCATCGATATTGTTGCGCTCGGCGGCAACGACGAGTTGTTTGACTATCCCTTTGATCTGTACCAAACAAAAACAAAGTTCAAACGAAGACTTTAATATTGTCAGTGAGAAACCTCGAGGGTGGCATTTTTCTTGATCGTCGTCCCCACCTTCTTCTTGATCGTCGTCCCTGCCTACGAATCGTGTGCAACCATAATGGACGACGATATCGTTTCTGTTGGCCCATTGGCTAATGGTCACACTTGATTTTGATAATCAACGACAACTTTGGTCGATACGCAAAATATACGAACTGCTACAGGTTAAAAAAAAATCAAAGACAAAAAACATCTACAACATAATGCTCTAAATTCCACTGTTACAAAACATCGCATCGTCATCCAGAAGCAAATCTTATTAGAATCCAGATCAAGTCATTTTATATTTTCTTCTGTATTTTCAATTTTATTGAGTCCAGGAAATATATATGTGAGATCGTTCGGGATTGATACTGGCTTAGGTTATTTCCAGTCCACATATCCAATAAGTCTACCTACTTAATTTCAGAAATCCACAAATCCAAAAAGTCCAAAACCTATGCATTTTAGCCCATACAAATCTAGTTCTGACCTACCCGAATTCAGCCAGAACTCTAGCCGAGTTCGATCTGAGTTCAGACCGAATTCGATCTGGGTATTTTAAATTTCTGTTCCCACCAAATCTACATGCAACGTTCGAATGTGAGATTTATGCATCCGAACTCTGTCCGAAATTTGTCTGAGTTCGATCCCAAAAAATACTATAAATAGAGAAGGATTTTCACATTTCTAAATTACTCATTCACTTTCTCTTCTCTATCTTTTCTAAAGTGTTTTCAGCGATGTAAAGCTTTTACATTTAGCCTATACTACTCTTAGCCAAAGCTAGTACAGTTCTCTTCGATCTAGTATTTTGGTTCAGAAGAGTTGTATCAGAGGTTGTAATTCAGAAAATGTTCTAATTTTTGGAATCAGTTTGTTGGAGTCGGTCTTGCGCTCGTCACCAAGGTACGGTGTTGTAAAGAGACGACAAGCTCTCATTTAGCTTGTAAATAATAGATTAACATCGAGCAACAGTACTCGAGACTATAGTAGTCCTCTCAGAGGAAGACCGATATACATTGCTGGGTTCACTGAGTTTGATTTTCTGATCTCTTGCGTACTGCATTTATTTACTGTCTCTTATATATACCATAGTTTATAACTGCTAAATTTTTAAAGTGGTGATTATTTTTGTTGCACGTACGCACACTCTATTCACCCATCTCTAGAGGTGCTCAACGGTCCTACAGTTTCGACGATTGGGACCAAGCATGTTCCAATACACCACGGGAAAGAGTTAGACTCCAGACTCCATTATTGTTTGGAGATTTTTTTTAGAAGAATTTTTTGGTTGGGTTTCGTGATTTTTGTGGCTTAACCGTCTCTATCATGGGATCTCTCTTCTATAAACAACTTATTTTATTCAATTAGTTATAACAAATGATATTTTTATCCCTAAATAATTATTATTTTTAGAATGTTAGTACTATAGCAACAAAAATTTTAATACCCCTGATATTCCAATTATATAATAGTATAGATTTTAGGATTTGTTATATGTTCAGGTATTTAGAAAAAATTTAGGAAATTATTTTTTTATATACATATGCGATGGTTAGAAAGTTTTTTGAATTTTGTTAAATTTTTTATTATTTAATGGAGGATATACATACTTAAATGACTCATTTTTGAACAGTTTCTAAGCCGCATTACGATAGAAGAGACTATATAATTAGAATAGTTAAACAAAATTAAAATATTTTCTTTATATGTAAACTAGTTAATTAATTTTTAAGTTATAATTAACTAATAAAATATTTTTTTAATATTCATCATAAGTACTTAGTAATTATGATTACTAGATAATCATACCATTTTGTTAATTAGATAATTAATAATTTACAATTACAAGTTTACCATATATAATTATGATAATAAGTATACCATAATATTAGGTAATTAATATTTATATAAAAGTATAATATTTAATTAGTTAACTATAATATTTTGTTAAGATCAACCGTTTATATTATTAATTAACCAAACAGTTTTGGTCCAAAATTCTGAAACTATAAATTTAAAATTTGGACAAAAATTTAAAATTAAAATTTTGAAATCCGAATACACTCCATGTTTACCAAATAGGCTTTTAAAAGAGGTATTAAGGACGATGAACAAGGTTTTGCATGCTTGCACGGCTATGCATTTTATCGTTGGTGCATGCATACTTTACCCTTATCGGTTTTTTATACATGACGTTGATATCATTGCCTAGAACCTATAATTCGTATAGACAGAAATGTGGGCGATGATGAGCCTGGCCTGTGCGATGCGGGGCATCGACAACGTCGGAGGACTGACGAAAAATGGACACGATTTGAGCTGGTGTATGCCAGAATGGGGTGCCTGTGCATGAAAACTCAACGGCTAGGATACCGCGCGGACGGTCAAGGACCGACACCATTCTACCACGGGTATAAACGACGATTGACCACGCGGCCCGTCGTGCGACACCGTAAGGACGTCGAGAAGACGTCGTAAGGACGTAGTACGCATAGAACGGGTGGCTGGATGGCATCGACTGTCGTAGACGTCGTGAAGACGTCGGGGGCGTCTTCAGCGTAGAGGGCGAAGAGAGGCATTGATTTACGGACGTCGAAAGATGTCACGGCCATCTCGTGGAGCTCTGGAGCGCGCGAGGTGTGCATGTGGGACGTTGATGACAAAGCCAGTGCGGACATGATCCGCACGAAGAGTCCGAAATAATATGACGACCGACTAAAAATCGTGTGTGGGAAGACACGTGATTTAACTGAACTCGCATGTGCTGGTTTAAAAATGTATATATAGATAGAAATGAACAAAAATAACTTCTAATTCTAAAAAAGTTCATATTTTTCACACGTTAGCGTCAAATTTAACGGAAGGTTAATAAGTTATAAATAGCTGCCAAAAGTACAAACGTTTATTATATCAAATTGCATAAAAAAGTGCATGTATTAAGTTACAAATTAGTTTACGTTTTCACATAAAATTAAGATATTACAAAACATCATCAATTTTTAATGTTTAACTTTGGAGTTTGGACCATATTTATCTTGGGTTACTCCAAGATGTAGATATTGAATCCAACAGAAGTACAAAACATTATATATGCGCATATAAGCATACAATAATATGATTTTGTTTTTATCCAATTTATGGTAAAATTTGATACTTATAAACTATTCAATTTTTTGAGGAAATTGAATCGTTGGTGTTATATGTTCAAACGTGAGGGAACTAGACCTAAAGAAATTGGCTTAATTTTGACATAAAAATGTATTAATCTTAACTTTTCCTAATATGTAGCAATTTTAAATAGGTTCAATGGATTAATTTAAGGTATCTTTCAATTTGAATGATTCAATGAATTCTTCCGTTTTGAGGTAGGAATCGAGAGATGTATTCAATAAATTGCACATTTGAAAAAAATGAATTCAATAAATGAATTCAATGGATACTTGTTGACTTTTTAAAATGTATATCCATCAATAAATCCTAGAGTTCTCTAAATTGCTTTCAAGCTACATGAGATTTTGAAGGTCATGTACTATAGAAATGTGAAGAAAAAAGTCTTCTCTAAGTACTAAAAGTATATTATAAATCAATAATAGAAGAATAGAGGAATTATTTCTTTCATTCACCATATAAAATAAACTATAGAAACGTCCTTTATATAGGCTTATGTCACGTCCTGACCCGTGATATCGTTTGTCCTTACATCAATTTCAACTGAATGGATCGTCCTCGCTGGGACGTGATGCCGCACGAGTTTGGAGTTGCACTTGTGCAATCAAGTTGATAAAAAAAAATCATAAATGGTTGTCCCAAATTCAAAACATTTGTAGCGGAAAAGACTAAGTCAAATCAGAGTATACAAAGAATCCCTTTATTGATAATGAAGCAGATTACAAACGCTCTCAATAGCCCCAATGAATATACCATGTTGGCTTACAATACTCATGATCTTTCTAGCTAACAAAGGATCTCGTCATTCCATACATCATGTCCCTTATAGCAAAAGACATCGTCTTGTAAGAAGAGCTTCTGCACGCGTATCTAATTCATCGCCATCGCGATACTGATCAAACAACTCCCAAGCACGATCACCTGAAATGATACCCACAATGTGGTTCAGTACATTTGACATGTACTGAAGAGTGAGGTAACCCACTCGCCTAAACCGACACTAACTAATGGTGTGAAGCATATATTTATTAGTGATCTTTCTATTTTGCCCTAGGGTCAATTTCATGGCATATTAAAAGCAGTAAAGCATATGAGCATGTAAGCATGTTATGTATTTGATAACCAAAAGTAAGCAGTAAATATATCAACCATGTCTCATCGTAGCAACTTCTTATCGTACGTCGTGGCATTCATCCTTGCATTGATGCAAGATGAATGCTTCCGTCCTTCCCTGCCATGTGAAGATATCATACAAAAATATATATATGAACCAAATCTAACATAACTGATGTACCCGCCCTTGCGTTGATGCAAGATGGATACTTATTGTCTCTACTTAAAATATAAGTTAGCATGTTGATCATCTATATGAAGGTCACTGGCATTCCGATCGTCACACCACCAGTACCGTAATACGGGGACAAAAATAGCCAGCTATACCGTACAAGGTATGAAGACGTCATACGGCGATCACGACTGTCAATCATGTTGGATATCCTAGCATGAAATCAATCTATGGCCTAAATTCGATCTCATATCCACAGACAATAATAATAAAATAACAGTAAGAGTGATAATCATATAGAAAGCATGTAAGACCAAATGTTCAAAATACTCGTATAATAATCAAGATGTCTACAATATAAAATAATGTAGACAATAATACCTTCACACACAGTTCCTATAACATGGTCTGGAATTGAAGCACATCCTCTAAGTCAAGTATGGAAGATCCATAGTAATGGTCACTAGCAATCTGGAAACAATTCAGGGTTGGTCAGGCCAACTACAGCAAGTACTAAAAAGGAAGGCTTAAGGACGGGCGAAGAAAACCATCAGAATAAAATATATGGCAGGAAAACATATAATAGTCAGGGTAAAGGATCGCGCGGTGCCAATGGACGATTATAGAATATAAGACAACAATCCAACAACTAATACATGTAAGAAATCAACAATCATCACAGTCATCCTAACATCTACTAATACCTACATTGCCAACTAGATTTCGTAGTCTGTCTTCAGAACAATAATCCATTCGTAAATCAAATAAGGACAAGAGAATAAATTATCGCATCGAGACAGCATTACGTACCGGCCAGCTTATCAAACAACAAGCAATACAATTTAGGTGAATAAATGGCTACTCAAATGCCTACGTCTTGCTATGTAAAGTTCGGGTTACCCCAGAGGTATAATGCATATAATAGGAATCCTTAGATGGTGCACTTGCCGAAGCGGCTAGCCAAACCAAATATATAACAGTATTATGAATCAATAACACTGTGTCGATCCCTTTCCAGGCCACCGGGTTGAGTAAGATTAGTAACGGTTCTAACACTCCTATAGGAAGATGTTGGCTCGGTCATCCAGTAGTCAGATAATGCACTCCACTAGAGCAGATGATATATATTATCCGTGGAGGTCACTATACACGATCGCGTGATTCCGTCCCCTCCTACTGCTTCTACCAATTTAAGTTACCTACATTATTCCTTACAGTTATCTGGAATCCCATGTCGTGGTCACTGTTTCACTTAACAAAATGCTCTTAAAAGGCTTTTGAAAGAAAACGAGAAAAAAAATACAAAAGTACAAATAAATTCTGGGAAGTATTGCTATGGAAGTCTGATCTGAGAGCGATCATTTTGTTCCTTGGACCACACGATGATGATGAAGAGAACTGCTTGAAGAAGAACAACCGGAAGAACTAAGTCACCAAAAAGGTATCGACACAATTGGCACTGATGGCACAGTCGAATGCTTTTCTGCTTTGTTTCACTCTGTTCTTGAGAAAAAGTTGAAGAGAAATACTCTGAAAAATCACTTTTCTCTGAAAGTCTCTGGACTCCAAAATCTTGTCCCTTATGTTTAAAAAATAATTCTATTTATAGACTAGACCCTCTGTGCATAAAAAGCAACATAATTGGGTCTCTACGCAAGTAACTGCCACCCACGATTGAAAATCGACCTCTACGCATGATGACACGTGTCCCATATAGAGTTGTGGTTTCTACGCATGGTGACACGTGTCCCACAACTTTTAAAAATATGGGGAGAGCACGTACATACATTCTTCGATAAGTGTGGCATGAAAGCCACGTATGCAGACCACGTTCTCACATAGCTAGAAAAGATTGAGCGTAAAATAACCTAAAACAAGCTTCCTGCGTAGAGCAGCTAAGAAGTAGCCTTGAGCGTATAGCTAGCTCAAATAAAATCTACGCACACAAAAGTAGCTGAGATAGCCTTGAGCGTAAAAACTTAAATAACTTTTATGTATAAAGGAAGCGATCTTTTGAGCGTAAAGTAGCTCATCTGCACATTAAACGACAAGCGTTGGATTTGGTGCAAAAATCTTCTTGGCTTCTGTGCAATGTTCTGTCAGAAAATCATTCTGTCAAAACAGTATCACGCGCATTAAATACAGTCTGGACAGCCTATCACTCTCGCGTAGAGTTTGAGGATGACTTTTACGTAAAGGAGCTCGCGTAGAGTTAGACTCTATTTGATCTCTGCGTAGAACTTGAATCTGGCTCAGTTTGACTTGCGTAGAGTCTTTAAATGGGCTTCACGTAGAGTCTTTAAATGGACTTCGCGTAGAGTCTTTAAATGGGCTTCACGTAGAGTCTGAAACTGACTTTGCGTAAAGCTCTCAACTTCTTTGACTTGGTCTATGAAGTTTATTTATGCTTCTACAAGACCCCCTTCAAAGTTTTCAAAGTTTGTTTCAAAATTTGAAATACTTTGAACAGAAGCGTAAAATCCGTGATATCCAACAATCATCTCAGAAGCGTAAAATTCGGGATACCCAACAGTAATCTCAGAAGCGTAAAATTTGGGATACCCAACAGTCATCTCAGAAGCGTAAAATTCGGGATACCCAACAGTTACTTCGGGAATTTGAACCGATTTCAAAATTTTCTATAAATAGAGCTTTGTGAGTAGAGAGAGAACTTTACTCATCTCTTGCAATCTCAATCTTCCTTAATCTTGTCTTTGAAATCCCAGTTCAAACAAATGGCACCAAAGAGCAAGACCACCGTCGGCGCAAAGGGCAAGAAGCCCGCTGTTGCTTCGTTGAGGACTGAGCGTATGGAGACTACCGTCGCATCATCGAAGGCAACCCAAAAGACCAACCCCTCTGTGGCTCCAGCCATGATAGGTAAAATCCTATCTAGTTTGGCCACGGGTTCGTCGGAGAAGAAGAATAACCGAGCAAAAACCCTAAGTTTTACGTCCATGTTTATACGTGTCAGCATAGAATAAAAACCACCAAATACGCCCACGTCTATACGTGTCAGCGTAAAATAGAAACAACAAAATACGCCCACATCTATACGTGCCAGCGTAAAAATAGAAATAACAAAATACGCCCACGTCTATACGTGCCAGCGTAAAATGTTAAGCATTAAATACGCCCACGTCCATACGTGCCAGCGTAAAATTAAAAATACGTAATTCACCCACGTTCATACGTGTTAACGTAAAGCAAGTCAAAAGACTATATGTTTTCATGCGTACAACTTTTACTCTTTTAAACAGAGAAAAGTACGCGTAAAAACTTTTAGTCATACACTGCATTAACTTAGAATATTTTCCAAAATCTTTTAAAACAAAGAATGAAAAATATTCAAAATCCTTTACTCAAAAATCTTCACTTGCGTAAAAAAAGCTCTTGCGTAGATATGAACCAACTTAGGACAATCTTTTTAAAACAAAGAATAAAAAATTTCAAAATCTTTACGCACAAACATTTACTTGCGTAGAAGCATCTGCGTAGATATGAACCAACTTAGGATATTTTTCAATCTTTTAAAACAAAGAATGAGAAATTTCAAAATCTTTACGCACAAAAATTTACTTGCGTAGAAGCATCTGCGTAGAGATGTATAGAGATCAATTATGAATTTTACTAACTTAATTTTTTTTCTTGATCTTCTTTTTGCAGTAGACTTGCAAATTCATCCTCTTTTTGAAGTCTTTGGTTCCCCAACTGGTATCTTGGGTTTCAACTATCTGGAGAATTTGTCTCATGTTGAGTTCCCACAAACTGATAAACAATACCCTGAAGGGAGACAACAACTGATAGCTGCTTAGGGAGACAGAATGCTGCTGTCATTGATAAATGAAGAATTGCTGGTGTCGCTAGATGGCCAACAATTTTTGAAGTCTGCTTTCATGTTTGGGGATGCTGTTGATTTTTTATCACAGACGAACCCCAAGAAGGAGGCTTGGGTGTTTAAGTTTGGAGAGAGGGCAATGTATCTCCCAGAAATGCCAAGAGATTATCCTCTATCTTCGTTTATTCACGCCACCCACCCAAGACAGATGATCTGGAACCTGACTCCTAACAGTCATGGTAGATCAGGCAGAATTATTTTCAAGAGGGACGGGTCCAACCAAATGGACTACCATACCAGTACTCCCAGTGGTGGTGTCGTTCCTTTCTCCGGCTTATTGCTCGGATTTACACCGAGCGAGGGCTCAGCTCTGATCCAACCTGTGCAAATACCGATGTTCGTAAACAAGTTTATAAAAGTCTTGGTATTATATCCTCAGGTCAACCCTAGGCTACCAGGGTGGATGACCCCTCATAATAAGAACTGGATTCAACTCAGTGATTGGATTATGAAGAACTTCGCAACAGAACTGCGAGCCATTGGGCTGTTTGAAGCAGTAGCCTTCACAAGTCAGGGCATTCCAATGAATAATAACTTGTTCTTAGCTTTGATGGAGTTATATATTAGTTCAATAGGAACTTTTGTAACCCCGATAGGTGAAATAGGTTTTATACTGCATGAGATACAATTCATCTCTAAGCTGCCAATGTGGGAAGCTCCATATGAAGAGTACGTTCCCTCTAACCGGAAACTAGCATAAATTAGGAAGAAAAATCCTCAGTTAGTTGAGGTATGCCAAGAGTTGATGTGGCATTATCTGATTTGCACCACTATGTGTGAAAGTGGATCGTATTTGGCATACATCAATAAATGGACAACATATCTATTCTACCATAAGAATAGAATATTCAAGGATGACAAAGAGAGATTCCAAGACAATAAGGCTCAACCCATCAACCCTTGTTCAATAATTCCTGCTGATACAATAAATACTTGGATGATCACCTATAAGTCCCCGGACAAATATTTGACCACCAAGACTGGAGAATTCCCTGTAGGAACTGAAGCATTGAGCTTTCTGAGACATGGCAGTCGGAAGCTCTTAAAGGAAGCCTTGCTGGCAGGCTTTTTTCCCTGTGGCTGCAAAAATGGGTCATACCAGGGACTGGTACAGTGGACAGGATTCATCGAAACGTATTATGGCCAGCAGTACGTTTGGTATTCAAGGCCAGAATCAACCTGTTATCGGCAATGGTATGTCGAATAAATACAGGTTTGCGAGCATTTGGTGATGAACTGATCAATAATGCTCCTTACCGAAAAGATTTTCCTAGGGTGGAGATGCCCTACACTTATTTAATGGCTGGTTATTGCATCACAACTGCAACCTATTGCCGCCAGGCCCTGAAAATGATGTAGAGGTATTTCTCCAAAAGTTTAGTAAAGCCACGTGGACTGCGACTTCAGTGGTGGATACCTAGGCAACACTAAACTTCTCCCATGGGTGGAACTTTTTCTGCACAAGACCACCAGTCCCAGCTGACTGTTTCGGTGTGCAATATGAAGATGTAGGTCAAGAGAGGAGTGAGATACCTGTACCACTCTTTAAATGGCTAATATGCATCAGACCCTCGTATCTGATGTATAGAAATGAAGACAACTGTATGTTCGAACCGTATCTACCCAGTCGGTTCGCTCGTCAGTTCGGATATGACCAACTTTACGTTGGTAATCCCTCTACTAGCTTTAACTATTATGGAAAATTAGTTGATGGTGCAAGGGCATGGAGGTATTTCAGCGCTGGACGTACCGGTGCCAAATTCCGTGTGTCCACTGCTACAAGTACAACTGAGCTATGAATGCTCCATTCGTATGCTCACTTTTATGCCTCCATTCGTTCCTTCGTAAATGACTACAACATGAAGGGAAGTCTTCGATGGGACAAGGAAGGAAATGTCGAAGAACCAGTTAGGGTACCTTCGGACATACCTGATGATACTGCTGTTTCGGATGAATATCTGGAAGCACTCCCTATGGAAATGGGGGAACCAATTGCAGGACCCATTACCATCACGACAACTCGGAAGCGGAAAACAGATGCAGCTATTACTCTCCGGAAGAAGAAGAAGAAAATCACTGTTAAAGGGCCTTCCAGAGAGAGAGAGAGAGTCGCTACTCCGGAAAGCGAAACTCCTGTTGAGGAGCCCCAAAATATTACATCTTCTTCAGCTCAACCTGGAGAAGGGTATTCAGCATCCTAGCCAACAGCAGCAACATAAGCTATATGAGTCCTATCTCCCGGACGACTCATCTCCTCACTACATCTAACCTCACCGCAAAAGGCGAAAGCTATTGAAGATACCGCCACCACTCACAATATTGATCCGGAACCCATCCCCTCGGATGAACCGGCTCTTGATTTAGAAGATGATGACTGGGATATGGATTATGACGCACTCTTGTCGCGTCCTGTACCTACTCCAGGTAAAGATAAATTACACAAAAAATAATATGTATTATGATTTTTTATATTAACTATTTTGCTTAATCTTTGTAGGTATCATCGCTGCAGCAAAGCCTGTGGCTCCTCTTCCTCTTCAAGAAACTATTCATGAAGAAGACATAGAGTCTGAAGAAGAGAGTTCTTCTTCAAAAGAAGATTCTGCTTCTAGAGAAGACTCTCCACCTATGGAGATACCACAAGAGCCTACAGAAGAGGCATATCAGAAATTGCCTTCTCCTGCTGAAGAGAGAGAAGAAGCAGCTGCAGCAGAAGAAGAGCCAGTTACAGACGAGGAGCAAGCTGTAGACAAAGAGCCAACTGTATTCCAAGAATCCGTTGCTGCTCAAGAACAGATTGCTGAGGCGCCATCAATTGCTGCTACCAGTCCAGCTCAAGCTTCTGAGACAACTGTGTTCCAGTCTGAATCGAACATAGGAAGCAGCACCTCCATGATACCATCTTCTACCACCGAAACTCATCCTCTGGAGGTAGCAGAAAAAGTTATTGAAGATGTAGCCCCAAAACTCCCTGGGACTTAATTAGCTATGGTAGCAACAACAATTACGACTTTAGCTCATCTTGCTACCAAGACAACGACAACATCCGTCCCCAGTCTTCAGAAGAAGGATTTAGTAGACCTTACTGCCACACCGAGTTCCAATACAGAAATAAATCTTTTAGTTGAGATTCATACTGAAGCTTTCTATAAAATCTTGGCGGCCTTGATCAAGATGGTCCTGAAGAAGGGCCTAAATTATGAAAGCTTGAAGGCTGCGATTGCTTCTACCATTGGGAATGTTGCTATGTTTAATGATGCTGAGAGAGCAGCAGCTCTAGAGAAAGTAGTGGAAGGACTTGAACAGCCTATTAAGGAATATCTAAGGCTGTCAAGTGAAACCCTCGAAAGTCTCATCCAGCCCGAGTATGATGCTTTATCAGCTGAATACATCACTCGGGAGACTATTTTTAAAGAATCATTTCAGGACTACAACAGCAAAGTTGCCAAGGAGAGGGCTTTTTTGAACGAAACTAAACCCCTAATGGAGACACATAGAGAAGCTATGAAACTTCAAACATGAGAATTCATCAACAAAATAATAGAATTCGTGAAGTTGAAGCAGAGTTGGCTCGATTGAAGGCAGAGAGAGATAGAGAGAGAGAGAGAGAGAGAGAGAGAGAGAGAGAGAGAGAGAGAGAGCAGATGATTGCAGCTCGAGATAAACATCTGGCGCAGAGCTCAATATTGGAAGAGAAGGTCTTTGGTGCTGAAGCTACCATTAAAACCCTTGATGAAGCCAAGGATAAGATGATAGTAACTTTTTCTGAACTCTCCCATCTCTGCACTGCGGAAGCCCGAAGGTCTATAGCATATACAACTGTAGTGGGCTCTCGTGAAAAGCGACTGGCCGAGTTGCAGAAGATGATTGAAGATCTGTCTGCTCCTCCTTAGAAATTTTGTATCAATAAAGAATTTTGTATTCTTCCTTTCATGTTATCAATAAAGAATTTTGTATTCTGTCTTTCTTTTGCTATAATATTTTAAATCATGCAATGAATGAAACACTTTTTTATAAAATGATTGTGAGATAGAAAACAATTATCAGAGGTAATATGGAAATGATAAGTTTTTCAAACTCAACAAAGTAGATTTTATCTATCCAGAGGTAATATGGACATAATAGATAATAAATCTTATTTTCTTTAGAGTATACAATACTATCAGAGGTAATATGAACATAATAGATCGTAATAACTCAAAGAAAATAGATTAATATCTATTCAAAGGTAATATGGACATGATAGATAATAATAATGAAAAGAAGTAGATTTAATATTTATTCAGAGGAAATGAGGACATGATAAATAATAAATCTTTTTCTTTCTGAAATCAGCTAGTAAGACAGAAAATCAAAATTCTCTTTTAGGAGAATAAACAATCAGCTTAACCAAACCTTGGTAGATGGAGGAATAAAGAAGAAATTCAAATGTAGTATTTCTTCAAGAATTTACCGTTAACTGGCATCATGAGCAAATCTCCATTAGGTTTAGATAACTTATAAGCACCATTGGAGAATACGGTTTCGACTACATAAGGACCCTCCCATTTAGCTTGGAACTTGCCTTTGCTCTTATGAGTCATAACCATAGGTCTTCGGACAGCTAGAACTAGCTCTCCTACTTTAAACACCCTCTCTTTAACTTTGCGATTGAAAGCTCGAGATATGCGGGCTTGATACAGCTCAATGTGTTGTTGTGCTTGAAGACGCTTCTCATCTAAACCTTCAAGTTTTTGGAGTCTTAAGCGGTCATTATTCTCTGTAGTTAGCTCATTAGCAATGGTTATTCTAAGAGATGGTATCTGGATCTCCAGTGGAAGAACAACTTCACATCCGTAAACTAATGAAAATAGTGTAAAACCAATTGGAGTTCGGACCGTTGTTCGATAAGCCCATAAACATTCTCCAAGTTTCTCGTTCCAATCACGTTTATTAGAGGAGACAAACTTTTTGAGAAGTTTAATCATTGTTTTGTTGAAAGCTTCTGCTAAACCATTAGCAGATGGATTGTAAGCTGTAGAAGCTATGTTCTGGATCCGATTCTTGTCACAAAATCGATAAAATGCCTGACTGGCAAATTGAGGCCCGTTATCATGGATTATCCTTCAGAGAATCCCAAAATGATAAATTACATGATGTTTGATAAAGTTGATCACATTAGACATTTTTTACTTCAACAAGAGGAATTGCTTCTGCCCATTTAGAAAAATAATCGGTTATAGCCAGGATAAACCGATGTCCTTTGACAGAAGGGGGATTAATTGGACCAATAATATCTATACTCCAAGCTTCAAAAGGCCAAGAAGCTGCTGTAGGATGTAAGAATTCAGAGGGTTGGTGAATAAAGTCAGCATGAATCTGACATGCTTTACACCGTCTGGCATAATCCACAGCGTCTGCTATCATAGAAGGCCAATAATAATCCATTCTTCGAATATGGTCCTGTAATTTTGGACCTGGTTGATGCGCACCACAAACTCCATCATGAGCCTCATGAAGTATTTGCTTGGCTTCGCTTTCCGAAAGACAACGTAGCAAAAACCCGTCATAAGAACGACGATACAACAGTGCATAGAAGTATCATAATAGAATCAAAATGAACGTCTTTTGATTGATGCAGCTTCTTTTGGATCTTCAGGTAAAATTCCATAAATCGCATAATCAATAAATGGACTTCTCCGATCCCTTTGCTGAGAATTTGATTCGGTAGCATAACTCTATTCGATATGTAAATTATTCTTGACACAGAATAAATCTCTATCCAACAAAGTAATGGTATTTTGTTTTCTAATTGGAATTGCTAAGTCTGCAGCTAGACTAGCGAGAGCATCAGCTTCCAAATTTTGAGAACGTGGTACAAATTCAATGAAAAACCCTTTGAATGAAAGAGCCAATTCGATTACCACTTAATGATAAGGAATGAGGTCAGGGTTTCTGACTTCATATGTCCCTCTGACCTGATTAACAATCAGTTGAGAGTCTCCATAAGCTTCCAAGAACTCAATGTCCAATTGCCTTGCTATTTGAAGACCAATTAGCAAAGCATTATATTTTGCCACATTATTGGAACATGGTTCAATGAGAGAATAAGCACGATATATGATCATTTTATCAGGAGAGACCAAAACGATGCCTACTCCGGAGACAATATTGCCTTTAGGCCTAACTCGTGATGCTCCATCAAAGTATAATTGCCAAATGTCATCCCTTAAAGTCATGTTGCAATCTACGACTTTATCTGGAATGTCTTCATATAGCTTAGAAGTTTCAGGTATAAGGTGAGCTGCTAAAAAGTCAGCTAACGCTTGACCCTTCACTGATTTTTGAGGTATGTAGACCATATCATAAGGAGTAAGCAACATTGTCCAGGTAGCTAACCGGGAGTTAAGAATACTCGGCTTTTTTATCAATACACGAATATGATTTATTCTGGATATGACATGAATAGTCTGTTCCGATGCATAATGTCGCGTCTTTTGAATGGCAAAAACCAAGGCTAAACATTCTTTTTCCACACGAGTATACCTATGTTCAGCCCCAACCATCATTCGGCTAAGATAATAAATTTTCTGTTCATGACCTTATCACTTTTCTGTGCAAGAAGAGCACCAAGAGAATGATCTAAGGCTCGAACATACAGCAAAAATGGTCTTCCCACCCTTAGGGGTACTAAAACAGGTGGATTTGTAAGGTATTGCTTAATGTCATTGAATACTTTTTGACATGCTTCATCCCAAACAAATGACACACCCTTCTTCAATAAATGAGAGAAAGGTTGGCATCTCTCAGAAAGATTGGATATAAATCTCCTGATATAAGCAATGCGACCTTGAAAGCCACAGAGTTCTTTCAGATTACGGGAAGGATGCATTTCAAGAATTGCTTTTACTTTATCATGATCAACATGAATGCCTTGAGAAGTAATGACAAATCCCAAAAAATTGCCCCTGGAAACCCCTAAGAAAGACTTAGTAGGGTTCATCTTTAATTGATGTCGACGCATCAACTCGAATACTGTCTTTAAGTCTTGAATGTGATCATCTTTTAATCGACTTTTGACATCGATATCATCTATGTAACATTCAACTATTTTTTGTAGATGTTCTTGAAAAATATTGCTCATGGCCCTTTGATAAGTAGCACCGACATTTTTCAGACCAAAAGGCATAACTGTATAGCAATAAACTTTAAGGGGTGTACGAAAAGCAGTATGCTTTTCATCTCCTGGATGCATTTTAATCTGATTATATCCTGAGAATCCATCCATGAAAGACATGCGTTCAAAACTACATGTATTGTCTATCATGACATCTGTAATCAGAAGTGGAAATTCGTCTTTTGGACAGGCTGCATTAAGATCTCAAAAATCTATGCAAACTCGAACTTTTCCATTCTTCTTCATGACAGAAACAATATTGGCAACCCAATCTGGGTGTTGCTCTTCACAGACAAAGCCATATATAATCAGCTTTTTAACTTCTGCTTCAATTGCATCCATCATATCTGGTCGAAAACGTCACTGTTGTTGTTTTACAGGTTTGGCATAAGGAAGAATATTGAGTTTATGAGTAGCTACTTTAGGATCCAGACCCGGCATATCCTCATAACTCCATGCAAAGATATCAATATATTCTTTAATCAGCTTTATCAACTCTTCTTTTTCATCTTCAGAAAGGTTTTTACTGATGAATATTAGCTTAGACATAGTTTTATCTCCAACATCAATCTGGACAATTTCATCTTCTGTAGGTGGCTGTCGTTGTTCAAACCGAAGCTCCCACTGAGTGTCCATTTGTTATGCCCAAGGATCATTTTCAAATAGTTCAGATTCACCATGAGTTTGAACCATATTGACTGAAAATACGCGCTCGGATTCAACATATTGGCCTCCTTCAGAATCTAAGAATTGTAAAGAACTGGAAGAAATTTCTTCTTCCATATCTTTATTAAACATGTGGGATGGATCATATCCCAAACCATGACGAGTTTATTGATAAAACTAATTGGTTTGAACCATATTGACTGAAAAGATGCACTCAGATTCAACACACTGGATTCCTTCAGAATCTGAGGATTGTAAAGAACTAGAAGAAAATTCTTCTTCCATATCTTCATTAAATATGTGGGATGGATCATATACCAAACCATGACGAGTTCGTTGATAAAACGGATCACCACATAACGGTAATCATCTACCTTTGCCTTGATTGAGACCTAGCATAGTTTTCAAATCATATCCCATATTTTGGATAATCTTAAGAGATTGTTGACTATATTTGTCAATTCTGATTTTTCCTTTATTTTTCTCTACGAGACTATCTGTCTGAATAACAGGGATATTTCTAGCCAAGCCAAACACAATTTGACGTTTGTTTTTCTTTTTAGACGGGATCACAAAATAAGATTCTTCGTGACGTCTATAAGTTACACAAGCTTGTGATGATAAGGCTACAAGTAAAAAAATAAGGAGAAGATGTTAGGAATCTCTGAACATAGGGTCCAACATCGACATGAGGAGGAAAAGAATTCTCTTTATGATTAATATATAAGGTTTCCTCTGTATTTATGTCAGTTTTATGTTGATGGCTTTGATTATCAGCAGATAAAGTCATTTTTTCAATAAATTTGACAGCCATATACTCCAAAAGAAAATCTTCATTAAAATAAGAGAATACAGAGTGATCAATATTTACATCATTGACAGACTGACTACTACGCTTTGGATTAATCATTAATGGACCATCATCCGTCTTCAGCGTAGACTTGCCAAGGTTGATAACCAGTGGTTCTGGATCAGCTGTACGAGAAGTACGTCCTTTAACCTTGATCATAAGAGGCTGATGACTAGTGTTGGTTTGAACTTGGTTCTTGACTGGAACCCTCACAGCTTCATTAGACGTAGCTTGAATTTTTCCTTTGACTTTAATTATCAAATGTTCATCATTGACAGGTTGGGGTTGAATTCGACCTTTAAACTTAATCATCAAGGGTTGATCTTCTGAAGGCGATTGATCTTCTGCAGGTGCTCGATCTTCGGCCATATCAGATATTTCTTTCATATGCTCATGTTTATAGAGTATTGAATCAGAGAAATAGGCTTCAACACCCTTAAAAGGATTAATATCTACAAATTCAGTCTTTACAATCCCCTGAGAATCCACATACTTGAAGCATTGGTGGAGAGTCGAAGGTACAATATTATGCTCATGTATCCATGGTCTTCCAAGGAGGATATTATAAGATACATCTGAGTTGATAACATAGAAGGTTGCCATGGTTCGAAGATCACCTATTTGAATCTTCAGGCAAATTTTCCCCCGTGGTTTACTTCTTCCAGAATTAAAACCAACGATTGTTGTACTAGTGTAAGTCAAATCACTAGTAGGAATCCTCAATGGTCTTAGCATACTCTGAAGAATAATGCTGATGGAAGACCCAGGATCGATGTAAATCCTGTCAATTTCAGTAGAGTCAATATACCCCGTATAACACAAAGGCCCGTCATGTCGATTATGCTTTAACATCATATCCTCTTGTGTGAAAGTAATATTAGGAATTGATTCCATCACACTATGGCATTGGGGACATGACACCGGTATATTATCAGGACTTTTGAGTTGAGCTAAGCATGAATCGGCTTGTAGCAAAGCTTCGCTTAAAGTTTTTTGACTTTCTTTAGAGAGACGAAGTAACTCAAAAATAGAAAGTCTAGCCAGAGTATTGGCTAACTGGGCTAGTATGTCAAATTTATAGGGTTTCATCGACCATTGATTTGAACTAGACTTCAACGGGGCATCAAAATGCACTGTCTTCTGTTTCCCTTTTTCAATCACTGGGGGTTTAGAAGGCCTTGTCTCAGCAGGAACAGAAGATGACTGAGTCGGTAGTGTTTCAGCGGTGTCTTCCGCTTCTTTGGAAATTTCCTCGTAATCTTTGTGGTAGTCCTTTTCGGACCTTGTACCAGCAAAGACTTCTTCTTCAGACTCAGGAGAATGAAGTACCATATTACAAGATTTAGTCTTCTTTCCTTAGTCTTCTTCTTATGGGGATTTTTACGAGGAACTTCAAATCCCAGTTCGACGGAAGATTTATGACCTTGAATTTGTAAAGGAACTCGTATACTTTACCATAATTCAAGCCTTCCACTTTCTGAAAGTCATAGCCCATCTTTTTATTAGATGAACCGATTGTTGACTATACATGTGAGTGGGTAGCGGACTTTCAACAGATGGTCCAGCAGATGAAGAAGGAATAGAGACCTCTGTAGTCACAAGAGTGGAATCTTTCGGTGCAGGAGGTAAAATCCCAACCGGAGCTTTCTCGTAGGCAGCAAAAACTTGTTGTGCCCAATACAAAGGGACACTGTTCATAGCTAACCATTGCTGATGAGTAAGCTTTAGTTTGGTAGGAGGAGCCAAACTTGGAGGGCATATATTCAGACCCCATAGTCTATCTTCCAAAGGAATATTATCCCACAGATGGTCAGAATCATCATGATCTGTGGTAACAACATGAGAAATCATATTGCAGGTTTGACTTTTTTACCTTTCTTGGATTTTGAAATTTTACTTTCATGTTCCATTTCAGGTATTAGGTCAGGATGTACCCACATGATTTCACCATTTTTTAAGGTGAGAGGCATTAATTCTTCACTTTGATCCTGGCTGAGGGAAGATTCACAATCTTCATTATCGCCTTTAGAATTGGAACAATCCCATCAAGAACTTGCTGTGGAAGAAAAGCTCCAAATTGAAGAGAAATCATATTGGTTATGACTGTATGCTCATCATTTGTTAAAGTAATAGCTTTAGCATTTATCAGCTCTTGAATTTTCTTCTTCAAGACATAGCAAGCTTTCGTGGGATGATTTATGTATCTATGATAGATACAATACTTGGGATTATCAACCAAATCTACCTCATTAGGTCTTTTTGGTTCTGGAATCTGGAGTTTACCACTCTTCACAAGACATTGAAATATTCCAAGAATATCACTGTCGTCAAAAGAGTATTCCTTTTTCGGCTTAGAAGACTCCGGATTACTTGGGGTAGTTTTGGATTTTGAAAGGTTTACCACTTGGGTTTCCTTTTCTTTCCCATTGTGATTACCAGAGTTGTTGCCTGAAGAGGCTTTATTTCCTTTATCTTCTGAAGCGAAGATCATCCCACGTTCACGAGCCAATCTACCATTGGTCTTGGCTGAGACTGCTGCTATAATAAACGAGGTCCAATCTGTGAATTGAGAGCCTGTAAAAACAGCAATGGTTGGTCGCAGATTCATTTTGTATGTATCAATCAATGCTGAATCTGGTATACCAGGAGGCATTTTCAAAGTAGCCTATCAAAAACGTTCAATAAACGTCCGAGTATCTTCCTTTTCTTTTTGTTTAATTTCTATTAAGGAAGAAATATTCATGTCCATTCCTCCTTCATAGAAACGGGAGAGAAACATTGCTTTAAACTCGTCAAAAGACGATATGCAATTGTCGGGTAGACTGTGATACCAGTCGTATGCTGAACCCGTCAAACACCCAATGAAGACTCGGGTGAGAAGAGCATCATTCTTCTGTAGATGCACAGTCATAATATCAAAATAATTGATATATTGACTTGGAGAAGCCATCCCATCAAATAATACCATAGATTGTGGCTTGAATTTAGGAGGAAAGGGCATGTCATTCCAATGGGGAGGATAAGGTTGCTTAATCCCCAACTTCTGGAGCTGATCTTTGTGTTTCAGAACCTCAAACTGTGCTTTTAACTCCCGAACAGCTTGAATAACTTTATTTGTTTGAGGGAGTATGTTTGATTGAATAGTAGTTGGATGTATCGTAACCCCCACCGGAGGTGATACATCTTCTGGAATGAGAGGATCCAGAGATACGGAGTTTTGGTTGATAGCAGGCTCTTGACTCAGATTATTCAAAGGTATGTCAACCCCTTGACTATCTTGAGTTTGCACTTCTACCTGCACCGGTGTTACCACTGCTGGTTGGACTGTTTGCTGAGTCATCATTATTTGATGCATATTTTGCATCATAGCAAGCATATCCTTTAGCGATTGTTCCACCGTCGAAAGACGCTGTTCTGTATTAGAAGTAGACGTCTCTGGTTCTTCTCCGATAACATAAGATTCAACCTCTCTTGAACATACAGAGGAATTGGTGTAGAGATATGAATCAACGCTATCAGTTTCTGACTCCAAGTACTGGGTACCCCCAGCTTCTGAATCTGAAGAATGCATATTTAAAGATTGTCGACTTCTTGATCGAGTATGTTGATATACACCTTCAAAAGAGTCGAGAATTCGGTTGAACTGTTGTTGACCTGGAGTTTGAGACGAATTGCGTCTTGACCATCATCCTCTATTGATATGAGATGCCATATTAACTGATGCATAAGACAACTCATATTCTTGGTCATCATTTTGTTGCTGAGGTACGTTGTAGCTTAATCGGTCGAAAACTGACCGTTTAGTAGCAGCACAACAACATTTGATTACAATTTGATGACACCCACAATGCTGGTTTTCTTAGGAGAGTATCACAGGAGATTTTCTGTTTTTACGCTTTTGTACAAGTAACTCGCGTAAATCAGAAGAATCAGAAGGTAGCATTTTTTTAATATTTGGGACAGAAAAATATCCAGTCCCTTGTGTAAAAAGAAGATTACTAGCTTCATTGGCAAAAGAAAGGTGTGTGTTTTTACGCGCTTGGAGTTGTGTGCGTAAATCCTGCGTTAATTTTTGTGCACTATGAACGCCATCAGCATTGCGCGTAATCCTGAGATTAGGCACTTTGCGTAAAGCAGCACTAGAGAAATGTTGGCGTAAAACAGAAGCTTTGCCATAATTTTTATTCTTCTTGGATAAACCAAAGGAATTGTCTGTCATAGTAACATGAGACTTATTTTTACGCTGCACGCATGTAGGCAAGTTCACTTTAGGTGCAAAAGCACTATTGTGAACTTTATCTACCATGTCACCGACAGAAGATTTGCCTTTACGTGTATAGCACAAAACAGAAGTATCTGCTACGTCACAGACGAAAGATTTGCCTTTACGTGTATAGAACAAGACAGAATTGTCTACCACGTCACAGACGGAAGACTGAATTTTACGCACAGGCACAAAACTGAAGTAGGAACTGCCTTATCACAAACGGAAGCCCCAACAACAGGAGTGGGAAGAATTCCCTTGCATTTGGAGACAGTAGAGAGATCAGAGGGTGCTTTGGACTTAGGGATCCAAACTTTTTGCACCTTTCGTAATTTTTGAACATTGGAGCAGCGAGTACTACCCCTAGTTCGGAGCATTTCTTCGTAAGCAGTCTGGTCGAATTGAACAACCAGAGTCTTCTTTGTCGATCCAATCGACACATCATCATATTAAGCAATTGCTTTCTCGTCGGAGGAGAAAGTCATCCCCAGCAGAGTCATCATTTTGTTTCACTTAACAAAATACCCTTAAAAGGCTTTTGAAAGAAAACGAGAAAAAAATACAAAAGTATAAATAAATTCTGGGAAATATTGCTATGGAAGTCTAATCTGAGAGCGATCACTTTGTTCCTTGGACCACACGATGATGATGAAGAGAACTACTTGAAGAAGAACAACCGGAAGAACTAAGTCACCAGAAAGGTATCGACACAATTGGCACTGATGGCACAGTCGAATGCTTTCCCGCTTTGCTTCACTCTGTTCTTGAGAAAAAGTTGAAGATAAACACTCTGAAAAATCACTTTTCTCTGAAAGTCTCTGGGCTCCAAAATCTTGTCCCTTCTGTTTAAAAAATAAGTCTATTTATAGACTAGACCCTCTGTGCGTAAAAAACTGTTAGGGTTATATACTAAAAGCATCACTTTTTTAGTAACCTTATTTCCTTAAATTTTGAATGAGAATCATATGGGCAAATGTTTGCATATTGTATTTGTTGCAAGTGTTAATGCAAATGTCTGATATTCTATATTGTAGATAATTTGGTGTGTGGTGTCACACAGAAGATCATATTATCAGTTCCCTATGGAGTATATAAATAGTTCACAACCTAGATGGACTTGGACAATCTATTGGAAAGTTTGTAATATAATTTGGTATTCGTCTATCTTGACTATAGGTTTACACTAGTACACTTTGTGTGTATTGAACAGGACCACTTGAGGTTGTTCTCTTTGTACTGACTACATAAGAGAACAAACACCTCTATTATTATGGATGCTTGTGCTCTTAACCCAGATATAATAACTGACATGTATATGTAGTGTGCATTATTTTGACTCATAAAAGAGTGAGATTCATTATGGATCAACAACCTCTATGAATTGGGTAATAACATTGTATGTATGATGGGCTGTTGATTATAAATGGAATCCATGTCCCGATACATCGGGTTGATGATGTCCCCTTAAGGAGCTCATAAGGATTGTCATGTAAACCCTGCAGGTGGATTATATCCGATATGACAAATAAAGTTGAGCGGTACTACTTAAGGATAAAAGATGTCGAATCAATATAGTTGTCAGTAACTTAATTTGATCGACGGACATACGATAATATCTTAACATGGGGAGCCAAACGAGCATATAATAAAAGGAGCCCACAAACATAATTTGGGATTAGGGAGGTAGTGCAACAATAGCTCATTAGTGGACCGAGCTATTGTTAATGGGCCTGGATTGTGTGTTCGGGCTGAACACGAGATATCCAGATCCGTTAGGAGGCCTAACCCTAATTTCTCCTCATGGTCCCTGCCGTAGCCTATATATTTCCTCTATTCTCTGGCCGCCAGATTACACATCAGAAATCTGAAACTTTCTCTAAATTCGTGATTCACATAAGGAGAGAAAGAGAGGACTGCCAAGGAGAAGAAATGGTTGGGAGATCGTCGCCCACACGACGTCCAACTCGAGGAAGGAATACGTGCAGAAGATCTTGGGGTCGTTCGTTCGAGATTGCCAGGAATTACTTGTCTCCTTTCTACTGCAGGTATAATTCGTGAACCCTAGTTTCCGCCTATGAAGGGTTAGAACACGTATTAGATCTGTTTAACTTTCTATCGATCAATACGCACACCAAAGGAAGGGCCCTGGGAATCCCTAGTTCCATCAATTGGTATCAGAGCCACTTTGGATCTACGTATTGATTGATACGTCCATGTTGTCCAATAAAACCAGCGCTGTATAATAGTCAGTAGATGTAGATCTGTTCTAACTCAGTTTTGCAGGCATCTTAGATCCAAATATTATGGTCCAATACATGTTTTTTGATTGTGTTGTTTAAACCACGGACATGTCGTGGATGTTGTTGTTGCTGTGGATGTAATTAAAATCACGAGGGTTGGTCATACTTATTATTTTAATTTTTCAATCTAGATTATGTGTGAACTCCTTCGGGAGGCATATAATTGATGTAATTTTAATTATTTTTGATCAATCGTGATGGCGGTGGTGGCTGTTTCTGACGCCGTACGAGATGCTGGTTTTAAGCAGTCCAGAGGCAGACAAATGATTTTCGATGAAGGAATCGACAGCCAAAACTTTTTTTAAAAAAATCGGGGCGCTGCCCCGAAGCCCGCGACCTGACCGGGCAGGTCGAACCCCGAATAGATCTGCACAGCGCCAGATTTTGGATTCGGATAGTTGAGGATGGAGCAGCAAAGATGACCATAATAGTTGGATATTTTCTCTTATTTTTGTCATTTTGCTTTTTCTGATTATGCATGTTTATTATTGTGTGGATGTTTTTTTTTGAAAAACCAAGCCTACATTAATAATGGACAACATGGACATAATATCAACTAGTAGAAAAACTCTCATTGTTAAATAACTAAGTGGGAGAGGATATTTATTTAGTTTAAATCCTATGGTCTCCATTACTGGTTTGTAGGTGATGTAATTATACTTGCGTGTTGGCTATAGTGCTTTCCTCCATATCGGATGAGTATAATTATGGATCACCAGTACAAACTTCCTTAGGGATAATTGTAGAAAGTTACCTAGTATGTGTTTACTTCTCCATCTGAAGGAACTCATTACAAGGTAATGGACTTAGTATTAAGTAATGGTATACATTTAGATACAAATAATGGTATCCTCCCCATCGGAGTCACTGCTATTATTTGTATGACCAGAGCAAGACCAGCATATTAATTTTATTTGTCATAAAGTTATGTTGACATGATAGTAAAATTAATAAGAAAAACCTACTTGAACAAAGTTAAATTTGTATACGTCCACACTATCGTGGCATGCTAAATTCATGGTGTTCAAGGTGTTGGTGAATTTCTTATTATTGTTTTGAGGGAATCAATATTTAGTTAATTTAAAAAGTTTTTTTTTGCCCTACATAATTTTATTTATGTGATTCTCAGGATTTTAAAAATGGGTTCTTTCAGTCTACTTATGGTGATTCTTAAAGAAAACAAACTTACCGGACCTAATTATATTGACTGGAAACGTAATTTGGATATTGTTCTGACTGCTGAGGAGTACAAATATGTACTTTTTGAGGAATGCCCACCTAAGCCTGATGCTAACTCTGATGAAGAGGTCAAAGAGGCTTATAAGAAGTGGAAAAAGGCAGATGAGATGGCGCGGTGTTACATTCTGGGATCTATGTCAAATGTACTGCAACATCAGCATCAGGCCATGGCCACTGCTTATGACATGATGTATAACCTCAAGGAACTCTTCGGACATCAGAGTAGAGCAGCTAGGCAGTTTGCTATAAAATGTTTGATGAATACAAAAATGGCTGAGGGTACACCAGTAAGGGATCATGTTCTCAAGATGATGGGTCATCTGAATGAGATGGAGATCCTTGGAACTAAAATCGATGGGGAATTCCAGGTCGATATCATTCTCGGGACTTTGCCTAAAAGTTTTGACAATTTCTGCCTTAATTACAACATGAACAAAAGGTTGTATAGTTTGGCAGAACTTGCAAAAGAGCTACAGGATGCTGAATCTCTCTTTAGGCAGAGTGGTCATGTTTTTATTTCTGAAAAGGCTTCTACTTCTAAGCCAAAAGGCGGTAAGAAGAAGAATAACATTTAGAAACAGGCAAACTCAGCAAAGAAGGGCATGGGACCTCAAGACGCGATAAAAAAGTCGAAAGGCAAATATTTTAAGTGTAAAGGTTCAGGACATTGGAAGACTGATTGTCCACTTCTCAAACAAGGAAACAAAGAAGGTATATCTCATTTACTAGTAGTTGAAACATGTTTAGCGATGTTATCTACCGGCACCTGGTGTGTAGATACAGGAGCCACTAATCATGTCTGCAATACATTGCAGGGGTTCCAGAAAACTAGACGGCTCAGTGATGGAGAGATATGCTTGTTCATGGGTGATGCTACAAAAGTGTCGGTCATTGCATTAGGAGATGTTACTTTATCTTTTGGTAGAAATAAGTCTTTGACATTGAGAGATTGTCTTTATGCACCTTCACTTAGAAGAAATTTAGTTTCTGTTTCTATGTTAGTTAAGGATGGATATTCAGTTTATTTTAATGACAATATTGTTATTAGAAAGAATAAACATTTTATCTGTTCTGGTGCATTGGTTGATAATTTGTATGTCACTAATCCTATTTCGCCCACAATGCAACTTATGGAAATGAATAATATGTCATCTAACTTAAATAAGAGAAAAGAACCTTCTTGTATGAACCAAACATATCTTTGGCACTTGCGATTGGAACATATTAACCTAAGAAGGATTCAAAGACTGGTTGAAGATGGACCTTTGAGTTCATTGGCAGTGGAGGCACTACCAGTCTGTGAATCCTGCTTGGAAGGTAAAATAGCCAAAAGGCCTTTTACGGCAAAGGGGTATAGGGCCAAAGATGTGTTGGAATTGGTTCATTCTGATTTGTGTGGACCCATGACTATCCAAGCTAGAGGTGGCTTTGAATATTTTGTCACATTTATTGACGATTATTCAAGGTATGGATACATTTATTTGATGCGCCGAAAGTCTGAGTGCTTTGAGAAATTCAAAGAGTACAAGGCTGAAACGGAGAAACGTCATAAAAAATGTATCAAGTCATTACGATCAGATCGTGGTGGCAGGTATCTCTTTGGAGAGTTTAGGGATTATTTATCAGAGGCTGGGATTGCATCCCAATTGACTGCACCTGGAACGCCCCAGCATAATGGTGTAGCTGAAAGAAGGAATAGAACTCTTATGGAGATGGTTAGATCAATGATGAGTTATTCGGATTTGCTAGATTCATTTTGGGGATATGCCTTAGAGACTGCAGCTTATATTTTGAACTTGGTTCCTTCTAAGTCAGTACCTCTTACTCCCACAGAGCTGTGGATTGGGCGTAAGCCTAGTCTGAAACATGTTCATATTTGGGGTAGTCTAGCACATGTGCTGAATAGAAAAGCAGATAAGTTGGAATCTCGTACAGAAGTACGCTTGTTTGTAGGCTATCCAAGAGGAAGGAAAGGAGGTTTATTTTATAGTCCTAAGGATCAGAAGGTCATTGATAGCACCAATGCCCGATTCTTAGAGGAAGACTATGTGATGAACCATAAACCCACAAGTAGAGTTGTTCTGGAAGAACTGAGATGTGAGACACCAAGTACTTCAGTACCAACAGTACAAGAGGATGAACCACAAATAACTGCACAACGTGTCACAAATGTTACACCACAACCGATAGTGCCTCGTCGTAGTGGGAGGGTTGTGATATAACCTGATAGATATATGTTCTTGGGAGAGTCGTCAGACTTCGTCCCCAAGGAACAAGATTATGATCCCTGTACCTACAATGAAGCACTCCAAGATAAAGATGTAGAATCTTGGCAAAAAGCAATGATATCTGAAATAGAATCTATGGATTCTAATCAGGTCTGGGAGCTTGTAGAACCACCCGTTGGTGTAAAAGCCATTGGATGCAAGTGGGTCTATAAGAGAAAAAGAGGATCAGACGGTAAGGTTGAAACCTTTAAAGCTTGGCTTGTAGCAAAAGGTTTTACTCAAAGAGAGGGTATCGATTATGAGGAAACCTTTTCTCCTGTAGCCATGCTTAAGTCTATCCGGATTCTTTTATCTATTGCAGCTCATCTCGATTATGAGATTTGGCAAATGGATGTCAAGACAGCTTTTCTTAATAGAAGTCTTGAGGAAGACATCTATATGAAGCAACCAGACAGGTTCATTGAAAAGAGCCAGGAGCATCTTGTTTGTAAGCTCAAGAAGTCTATTTATGGACTTAAGCAAGCTTCCAGATCTTGGAACATATGTTTTGATCAGGTGATAAAATCCTATGGATTTGATCACTATCAGGATGAATCATGTGTATACAGAAAGAGTGACGGAAACGTGGTGGTGTTCCTAGTACTTTATGTGGATGACATCTTGCTCATTGGAAACAATGTGAAGGCGTTATCTGATGTAAGGGTATGGTTATCCAAACAGTTTGATATGAAGGACTTGGGAGAAGTAGGTCACATCTTTGGGATCAAAGTTCTACGAGATCGCAAGAAAAGGATGTTGGGCTTATCCCAAGCTTCCTATATCGATACTGTACTAACTCGTTTTCGTATGCAAAATCCTAAGAAAGGTTTCTTACCTTTTAGACATGAAATTGCTCTATCAAAGGAGCAGTGTCCGAGGACACCTAAAGAGATAGAGAACATGAAGACAGTTCCTTGCGCTTCAGTAGTAGGAAGCTTAATGTATGCAATGCTACGTACGAGACCAGACATCTGCTTTACCGTAGGCATGGTCAGCAGATATCAGTCTAACCCAGGACAAGAGCACTGGACTGCCGTAAAGCATATTTTGAAGTACCTGAAAGGACTAAAGAGTATATGCTAGTTTACCAGGCAGATAGTTTAGTTCCCTTGGGGTACATAGACTCAGATTTTCAGTCAGATAGGGATTCCAGAAAATCTACCTCAGGTTATGTGTTTACTTTGGGAGGTGGAGCCATTCTGTGGAGGAGTATCAAGCAAAAATGTATTGCTGATTCCACCATGGAAGCCGAGTATGTGGCAGCCTCTGAGGCAGCCAAAGAAGCGGTTTGGCTTAGAAACTTTCTGTTGGACTTGGATATGGTACCTAGTTTGCCTAAGTCTATTACACTTTATTGTGATAATAGTGGTGTAGTTACAAACTCGAAGGAACCACTATCCCATATGACTGGCAAACACATTGAGCGCAAGTACCACCTGATACGAGATTTTGTAAAGAAAGGAAAAGTTGCTGTGATCAAGATAGCATCAGCCGACAACCTAGCTGATCCCTTTACAAAGAGCTTACCAACTAAGGCTTTTGATAGTCATGTTGAGGGAATGGGAGTCAGATGTGTAGCAGCATGGCTTTAAGTATAAGTGGGAGATTTGTAACAGTATACTGAAAAGTAATGCTTTGAGTATAAGTGGGAGATTGTTAGGGTTATATACTAAAAGCATCACTTTTTTAGTAACCTTATTTCCTTAAATTTTGAATGAGAATCATATGGGCAAATGTTTGCATATTGTATTTGTTGCAAGTGTTAATGCAAATGTCTAATATTCTATATTATAGATAATTTGGTGTGTGGTGTCACACGGAAGATCATATTATCAGTTCCCTATGGAGTATATAAATAGTTCACAACCTAGATGGACTTGGACAATCTATTGAAAAGTTTGTAGTGTAATCTGGTATTAGTCTATCTTGACTATAGGTTTACACTAGTACACTTTGTGTGTATTGAACAGGACCACTTGTGGTTGTTCTCTTTGTACTCACTACATAAGAGAACAAACACCTCTGTTATTATGGATGTTTGTGCTCTTAACCCAGATATAACAACGGACATGTATATATAGTGTGCATTATTTTGACTCATAAAAGAGTAAGTTCGTTATGGATCGACAACCTCTATGAATTGGGTAATAACATTGTATGTATGATGGGCTGTTGATTAAAATATAATCCATGTCCCGATACATCGGGTTGATGATGTCCCCTTAAGGAGCTCATAAGGATTGTCATGTAAACCCTGCAGGTGGATTATATACGATATGACAAATAAAGTTGAGCGGTACTACTTAAGGATAAAAGATGTCGAATCAATATAGTTGTTAGTAACTTAATTTGATCGACGGACATACGATATCTTAACATGGGGAGCCAAACGAGCATATATAATAAAAGGAGCCCACAAACATAATTTGGGATTAGGGAGGTAGTCCAACAATAGCTCATTAGTGGATCGAGCTATTATTAATGGGCCTGGATTGTGTGTTCGGGCTGAACACGGGATATCCAGATCCGTTAGGAGGCCTAACCCTAATTTCTCCTCATGGTCCCTGCCGTAGCCTATATATATCCTCTATTCTCTGGCCGCCAGATTACCGATCAGAAATCTGAAACTTTCTCTAAATTTGTGATTCACGTAAGGAGAGAAAGAGAGGGCTACCAAGGAGAAGAAAAGGTTGGGAGATCGTCGCCCACACGACGTCCAACTCGAGGAAGGAATACGTGCAGAAGATCTTGGGGTCGTCCGCTCGAGATTGCCAGGAATTACTTGTCTCCTTTCCACTGCAGGTATAATTCGTGAACCCTAGTTTCCGCCTATGAAGGGTTAGAACACGTATTAGATCTGTTTAACTTTCTATCGATCAATACGCACACCAAAGGAAGGGTCCTGGGAATCTCCAGTTCCATCAAAAGCAACATAATTGGGTCTCTAAGCAAGTAACTGCCACCTACGATTGAAAATCGACCTCTACGCGTGATGACACGTATCCCATATAGAGTTGTGGTCTCTACGCATGGTGACACATGTCCTACAACTTTTAAAAATATGAGAAGAGTACGTACAAATGTTTGTCACTCCCCGTTCCCAGAATACGTATTATAATACGTGTACTGCTTGAATATATTTATTTAATATTTATCATGAATTTGTTCTGTATTTAATTCCTTTAATTTTTTGCTAATTATTTTTCTGTATTTTATTTTCTGCTTTAGTTTTGCTCTTGGGTTCGGCTTGGGTTGGTTTGTTTTCGAATTTTTGATGGTTCATCATGAACCGAACCCAACTCTCCACCTACTACCTCTTCATTTAAAGCCCCAACCCTTTCTCTCTCTTTATTACTTCTCCTTCTCATTTACTCTTCTTCTTCCTCATAACTCTCTCCACCTACCAAACCCATAGGCAAGTACATCTTGCTTCCACATGAGAACCCATTTTTATGGTTCATTTATCTTCCTCTCGTGATTCTAAGATAGCTTAGAAGTTGGCATTTTGCATTTTGAAGTCTCATTTTTAGTAGATCTAGAAATTACCATTTTTTGGATTTAATTGGTTTTGATCTATCAAACTCCCTTATTTCCAAGTTTTGTTCATTCCAGATTATTGAGATTATGTTATACACCATTCTGACCCATGGTAATCCCATTTTCGGCTTGGAATAAAGGTTCCATGGAATTTGGAGTTCGGGAGGAGTTTTACGCTCACGTTATATGTGCTCGCGTAGGCATTAAACTTTACGCCCATGTTTTGACGTGCCCACGTAATATCAAGCTCTACGCCCACAATCATTCGTGTCAGCGTGAATTCGGATTACGCACACTCATTTATGCGTAATTCTTTACGTGTATAATATTTTACGCGTAACGATTATTTTTTACGCGTATAATATTTTACGTGTAACGTTATTCTTTTTACGCATATTCATTCATGCATAAACTATAATTCTTTTTCGCGTATGAGTTTTACGCGTAACTTGACCCTTTACGCATGTATGTTTTACGCGTGACCCTATTCTTTGCGCGTATAAGTTTCATGCGTAAAACTCTATTTATTACGCGTACTCCTTGGCTTGGCGTAAGACGAGTTTTTATGCGTAATTTTACTCCTTATTACGCGTTCTTTCTTTACGCGTATTCATCCATGCGTAAACTTTGACCCTTGCGCATACAAGTTTACGCGCAACGTCACTCCTTACGCATACTTTCTTTACGCGCGTATTTGCCTTAGCGTAAAGCTTTGGTGTGAACCGGTAGTCATGGTATAGTTCAACCTTGGTGTAATCCAACCTCGGCGTTTCGATTGCTCAATACTTTATTCACCTTATGTCGGCATGGCATTTCTCCTATTATATTTTTACGCCTTTTGACATGAACTTGATATAATTATGATAGGTTAATATTTTAATACATATTGTTGTATGGGGTGTGCAATGTGTTTTGACTGGTTTGTGGATACCCAGAATGACCGGAACTTAACCTTGAGAGTTATAGACTCGATCATACTAAAATACTAGTCGACTTTCATGCCTTGGCACGAATTGACATCGATTGTTACCTTGACTGAATAATTGATTATGCGTTCCTAGTTGGAACTAAGAGACTGGCTAATCTTCTTATTGAAATTGAATGAGACATGTTCATATTAACCATGAACCATTATGATCGACTAGCTGATCCGAACATTGGCATATGGATACGTGCAGACTTTAACTTGTTCTATAAAAGCAGCACGTGTACCTTACAGTCAAGGCATGATTATTTCGTGTCTAGGTTTGATTGTTGCATTATGCTATGTAAGACCTACAACCTAACCGCACGAGCATCGTTGTAGAGTTGTGCATATCGTACTCTGTACGAAAGTACTCATTCTGAATGACCATGATCCACGACATGGGATTCAATCAACATAGGGACTATTAAGTTAAATAAAATAACGATTGCATGGAGAGAATGGATTCTCCAGTTCTTACATGGCAGCCATCTTAGGACAATTAGTACCCGACATGCCGGCTGGTTCCCACAGATACTGCAAATCTGCCGCACGGGCAGGGAGTAGTATCTGCTTATACTGTTACATATATTGATGACGGACATCCCGTTGGGACTTGTCTAATTCATGATTGGCGCAATTGATTTTTTGATAGACTAGCCTTGCTTGTACATAGTAAGAACTGAGGAATCCCTTATTGTATATTTCTAGGGCAACTTGGAACTTACCGTTAGCAAGCCGTAGTAGTTGTATTGCTGTTTAAATTGATTTGTTTGTGTACTGTACCTACTCCGTTAACTACTGAGATGATCAGAATGTTAGGACATGACGGGTCAACTTCTGTCCTTATTTGGTTGGGAAGTTGGTTCGAAGTGTCGTGATGTTGTGTGAGTCCCAGTAGCAAGCGGAGACTTATGCATCATATTCTTAACTCTTACTACTGGTCAATACTAGAGGGATGATCGTAGGAGGACACGAGTGGGTTTCCTGCTTCCCTGCTCATTTTGCTACTTACATTACATTTTGTCGCTTGGCACCGACATGTTAGTCGGATAGTCTTGCACTTACTTTTACATAATTGTAACTAAGTCAGACTGCAGCTGATAACGATTGTGTATACCTTGTTATATTAGCTGGCTATGTTTTGTACAGCCAGATCTCAAGAACATTTTGACTGATCGTTTGGGACGCCTTACTGCTTTATCTTACATGTTCTCTATTATTGCTTCTTGTTTGAATGATTGAGACAATATATGTTGAGTAACCCTAGTGCGACTTTTATGTAGTATGCACTCGCTCGTCTTTTAGACAATATTGATCGTATTATACGGTACTCTTCTACCCGTAATACGTAGCTGGCTGAGTCATTCCTCCGCTCTCCGGTATTCCGGTTCTGGGGCGTGACAAGGTTTTAGTGGTGGCCCATGCAGGTCTGATTTCAGACTTGTGGGGTATTTTAATAGGATGTCTCAATCACATATGTTTTCCTTTGATCTCATGATTCGTTACTGAAGAACAGTTTGGCAACTCTAGAGGGGGGTGAATAGAGTTTATAGAGAAAAATAGCCAATTAAAAATAACTCTTTCACCAACAATAAATAATCAGAGTAAAGTGCGGAAAATAAATGAAGAGCAGAAGAGCATACGCAAACACAGCGATTTTAACCTGGTTTCCCTCGTGGAGGACTAGTCCAGGCCTGAGAACTCTAGCTCAGGATTAAATCCACTATTTGTGAAATAGTAGTTTACAACCCGTGCCTTTTCTTCAGAAGAGCACGTCAACTTCTTAACAGAGGATCGCAGTGGCGATTTGCTTGGAATTGTCCAAGCGACTTCTTCGACTCTTGCACAAGAATCCTAACTGAGAGATGCTGAGCACTCGGGACTTAGGAGGCTTGTGGCTAGTAGATGGGAAGGGTATGGCTTATTGAGCTTATAAGAGAGAAGAGAAGAGAAGATTGGATGGATTGAAATGAGAGAATTCATGCCCTATTTATAGTGTTTTTATAGGCAGAATTCGGCCAGAATTCGGGTAGGAATATTCAAAAATTTGGCCGTTGGACAACTAGCAACCAGCTATCCCTAAAATTAGGGTTCCTGATTTCTAGGGGACAGAGTTCGGCCCAAACTCTGTGTGGAGGCAGAGTTCGGCCCGAACTCTGTCTCCAGAGCACAGAGTGGTTCTAAGGGGACCAGTGGGCAGTTTTTGGTTCAGTGGAGCTTGGGATTTTGGGTAGGTTATAGACTAAGTTCCAAGAGCTCAGCAAGACTCAGAGTACATAAATCTAAACTCAATGAAATTATAAAATACAGACTCCAGAACACACTGAGAGCCGGAGACTAAGCTGTCATCTGTCTTGAACTGAATGCAGTCGTCGTGTGTCGTATTGAATTAATACAAATATTATTTGGTCAATGTAGTCAATATTTGGTTGACTGTGACTTTGTGTCAACAATCTCCCCCATATTGATAATTGACAAAATAATATATGTATATTTCAATATTCATACCTGGACACAGTTGATTGTAACATAGCTCCCCCATAAACGATGCCTGAGCTAAGAGAAAATAGCTCCCCCGTAAACCATGAACGGTGTCGAGCTAGAAGCTATAGCTCTCCCCCGTACAAAATGCGTAGTACCTGTGATCTGATAGATAATATTTTCCAGAGCAAGAAGTACAGATATACACAGATATACGAATGCATAGAACCAGTGGCCTGATAGATAATATCTTCCAAAAGCAAAACAAGCACAAAAATATACATTATTTCTCCCCCTTTTGGCAGTTAGCAATATAAAGAAGCAATGAATAGTAATACAACCACACCAAGCAGAGAAAAAACAGTGAAAAACTAAGCAAAATAAGTCACTGAAATAAAATGATAATAAAGACAGATAATGTCATCCACCAAACCAAGTGACCAACTCATAAACAGAGTACATAAACCAGCTACATAAATCCATAAGAAACTAAATAACTGAAATCAAAAGTAACTAAGATCATCATCAGTAGCAGCAGCAGCAGATAGTAGCCAATCTCCATCACGGAGCACGAGAAGGTCCAGGAGAGTTGGAACGACTGGGATCCACAAGAGCAGCACTTGGATCCAGGTAACGCAGGACCCATGGATCATCAATGCGGTATCCCTCACGATCGAGATCCCGCTGCATGGGAGTGGGCAAAGTAGGATGATGAGACATGGAGTACCGAATATCATGCAACGAGTTGCAGAGTGCACTCATCTGCAGGGTAGTGCGGTAGTCCATCTGAGCCCACCGATCAGCCTCTAAGTAAAAACGATCCTGGAGCATGGTCTGGATGGAGTCAAGAGTGGCAGGTGGAGGAGGTGCATCCTGACCAAAATGAGGGGCGTCAGGCTCCGCATCATCAGAATGTTCAGAAACATCAGGAGAGGCGACAACTGTGTGAGTATGTCGTGCCTTGGACAAAAAGACAGGAGCAGGCAAGAACAGACAGATATCAAGTGGTATATTAAATGCACGAAAGATCATAGGAAGGAACAGAGGATAAACCAGAGGTCGTGGTTTCTTCCTACAGTGAATCATCCAGTCCATCATTGTACGTGGAAGATTGAAAGAAATTCCAAAGTGAAGATGATAAAGAGCAGATATTTCAAGATAAGTGATGTCATCATGGGAACCTGTTTTGGGTAGAATGGTGTTAGAAATAATCCAATGAAGGTCAGAAAAATATGGGTTGAGATATTTAGCCGTGAGCTTGCGAGGACGTGTATATGGAGAACACAAATCGTCCTT
The DNA here is from genome assembly GCA_029216955.1 of Iris pallida. NCBI lineage: Eukaryota > Viridiplantae > Streptophyta > Magnoliopsida > Asparagales > Iridaceae > Iris > Iris pallida. The sequence goes on along the minus strand of JANAVB010020800.1, from coordinate 436,997 downwards.
GAAGCTCTCAAGGGAAATTCCGTCGGGAAAACGGAATGAGCGAGCGTCAACTAGCTTTTCCCAAGAATTGGGCTCTTGAAGATCAAGATATTCGGCTAAGTCAAAGTCATCAAAAGAAATATTGATACCTGCAACCCGGGAATAAATATGGAGATCATCAAAGGTCATGTTGCAGTAGAACATTTGGACAGCATGACGATAGATGGCAGAAGTGGAAGTGACAAGCTCATCAAAGTAGAGGTCATGAAACAAGGAATCATATTGAGAAAATATAGAAAAATTAATAGGATGTCCTGCGAATACCTGACGATTCCGATAGTCACTGAACCAGTTGTTTGAGGCTTCTAGTGAAACAAACAATCGGTTGTCATAGGTAGAATGGTTTCGAGGACGAGGTAGGTTGAACAACGGATGAGGTGGTTGAAGTTGTTCAATGATTTGTTCATTCGTCGGAGGAGTATCCGAAGATGAAACACTCTCAGTTCGAATTCTCTTTCCACGATTGAACAAGCAAGGAGCCATAAAAACAATTGATAGAGTGAAGTATAGAAGACAAGAATGATACCTCAAAGTAATACCAAACAGTAGAAGAGAATGATGAGAAACCCTTTTTCCTTGATTTTGAGGAGCAATGGAGCACTCTAGATCAAAAACTAGGGTTAGGGTTTGAAGGAAGGAGTTTGGAGAGGTGAAGAAGGAGACAATATGGGAGGAAAGAGAAGGAATCCCGACATAAAGTAGGGCTTTGTCTTTGGTCGGGTAGAATAGTGACCATTGGATTAGAATAGATCCAACGGCAGAGCCAGATCCCGATTCTGGAACCTGGGGACCGAACTCGGCCCGAACTCTGTTAGGGGCAGAGTTCGGCCCGAGTTCTGGATCAGTGGTCCAGAACAAAAGTTGGGCTGAAAAATAATTAAGTGTTGAACAAAAAGAGATACAATTTTGATAAACCCAATAAAGTACATAGAGAGATTCACAATGGTCAGAATGAACTTTAGGAAGATCAATTTGGCAATAATAAATCGTAACACACCATATAATAAATAAGGAAATATATTGTAATTCAGTATTTCAAATTTGCCATGGGTTAGCTGCAGGGGCCGGATCCCAGCTAGCGGTAGTCCTGAGGACTAGTGCACCGTGTCGCTTAGGCTTTTACGCCTTTTTGTCAGAAGGACCCTTTCGGCTTGTACCCATAATAAATTTGTCATAAAAGAATCAAAATATACTCGATATTTCGCAAGTAAGTCTCAACTTATAACTGCTTCATCCAAAATTCCGAGTTCACGACAAAGAAAATTGAAGCGCTCTTCGGATAATGGCTTAGTAAAGAAATCTGCTAGCTGATGATCAGTGTCAATAAATTCTAAGTTAATCGTGCCATTTTGCTGATGATCACGCAAAAAGTGGTGTCTGATCTCAATGTGTTTAGTGCGTGAGTGGCAGACAGGGTTCTTAGTCAAATTGATGGCACTAGTATTGTCACAGAATATAGGAATATGCATGAAAGATAACTTATAGTCTTCAAGGGTTTGCTTCATCCACAGAATCTGTGCACAACAACGCCCAGCTGCTATGTATTCAGCTTCTGTTGTGGATAGTGCGACAGAGTTCTGCTTCTTGCTAAACCATGAGACTAAAGCCTTTCCTAACAAATGACATGTGCCGCTCGTACTTTTACGGTCGACCTTGCATCCAGCAAAGTCAGCATCAGAGTAACCGATGAGGTCAAATGATGTTGACTTGGGATACCATAGGCCCACTGTAACCGTACCCTTAAGGTATCGAAAGATACGCTTAACCGCGGTCATGTGAGATTCCTTAGGATTTGCTTGATATCTAGCACATAGGCAAACACTAAACATGATATCGGGGCGACTAGCAGTTAAATAAAGTAAGCTGCCTATCATACCTCGATACTTACGTTGATCAACGGGTTTGCCACTCTCATCTGGTTCGAGTTTGGTTGAAGTAGCCATTGGCGTGCTAATTGGTTTGACGTTGTCAAGGTCGAACTTCTTCAGCATGTCCTTGGTATACTTCGATTGACAGATGAAAGTTCCATTTGCCAGTTGCTTTACTTGCAGGCCAAGAAAGTAGTTGAGCTCTCCCATCATGCTCATCTCAAATTCTGTCTGCATACACTTGGCAAATTCTTGACAAAGAGTTTCATCAGTAGACCCAAAAATAATATTATCAACATAAATTTGAATCAACAGAATAGTGTCTTTAAAAGATTTTATAAACAGTGTTGTGTCAATTTTCCCTTTTGAAAAACCTTTCTCAAGTAAGAAGCTACTTAGCCTTTCATACCAAGCTCTGGGGGCTTGTTTGAGGCCATAAAGTGCTTTCTTTAGCTTGTACACGTGGTCGGAAAATTTGTGATTTTCAAAGCCAGGAGGTTGTTTCACATAAACTTCCTCCTTAATAAAACCATTCAGAAAGGCACTTTTCACATCCATTTGAAATAATTTAAAGTTTTGAAAATTAGAAAAAGCACAAAGCATCCGAATGGATTCTAGTCTAGCAACAGGAGCATACGTCTCATCGTAGTCGATACCTTCCTCTTGGTTGTATCCTTGAGCTACTAGACGAGCTTTGTTACGTGTGACTGAACCATCTTCATTTACTTTGTTTCTAAAAACCCATTTAGTACCAATTATAGAGTGATTAACCGGTCTAGGAACGAGTTCCCATACTTGGCTTCTCTCGAATTGGTTGAGTTCTTCTTGCATAGCAGAAATCCAAAATTCATCATTAAAAGCTTCAGAAATGTTTTTAGGCTCTACTTGTGAAATGAAGGCAGTGCTAGCAACAGAGTCTCTTAGTGATGATCTAGTAGTTACTCCACGTGAAACTTCTCCTATAACTAAATTTTCTGGATGAGAAGGTTTGAAAGAGAATTTCTTAGGCAAACCCTCCAGAGAATTAGTTTTGGTTGAAGTATTCATTGGAGTAGAAGTTGATGGCTCAACGTCATCATCAAGAGTACTTGCTGCACTGTTGTCTTCATCAAAAGTCACATTTGTTGACTCTTCCACAATAAGTGAGCGTTTATTGAAAACTCTATATCCCTTACTCTTGGCGGCATAACCAAGAAAGATACCATCGTCAGCTTTGGCATCAAATTTGCCTAAGTTGTCTTTGGTGTTAAGGATAAAACATCTACAACCAAAAACTTTAAAATAAGAAACATTGGGGGTTCTCCCAAACCAAAGCTCATAGGGTGTTTTCTTCGTAATGGGACGAATCAGCACCCTATTCAAAATATGGCATGCTGTACTAACAGCTTCTGCCCAAAAGTATTTCGGAAGTGAAAATTTATTCAACATGACTCTGGCCATATCGCCGAGAGTTCTATTCTTCCGCTCCACAACACCATTTTGTTGAGGAGTTCTAGGACAAGAAAATTCATGATCAAAACCATTTGTATTACAAAAACTTTCAAAATCATAATTTACGAATTCGCCTCCATGATCACTTCGGATTCGAGTAATCATGTAGCCTTTTTCGTTTTGAACTTTCTTTACAAAAACTTTGAAAGCATAAATAGCATCGCTCTTATTAGCGAGAAAGAAAACCCAAGTAAATCTCGAAAAATCATCAACAATAACAAATGCATACAGTTTGCCACCAAGGCTAGCTATTCTACTAGAACCAAATAAATCCATATGAAGTAGTTGCAAGGGTCTAGTAGTACTTACAGAGTTGATGGAATGAAACGAGGATTTTGTTGCCTTGTTTAGTTCACATTCGGCACATACCGTGTCCTTTTTGAATGTGATGTCAGGCAATCCTCTCACTAGCTTCTTGGTAGAAAGCCTGGATATAGCATCCATGTTGGCGTGACCAAGACGCTGGTGCCAAAGTAGTCGTTCGTCTTTGTGGGCATATAAACATCTACCTGCATTGTTAGTATTTATAGAAAGATAGAAAATATAGATGTTATCCTCTCTTTTCCCTTCAAAAGCAATGTCTCATGTTGACCTATCATAGATGTAGCAACTGTTTTGTCCAAAGTTAATGTCATATCCATGATCAGCAAGATGACTAATGCTGAGCAGGTTATGCTTTAACTCGGTCACTAGGCAGACATCCTTTATTACAGGAGAGGGAGGATGACCAATGATACCATTACCTATAATGTGCCCTTTGAGATTGTTACCGAAGGATACGTATCCTTCTCTCTTCATCGATAGTGATGCAAAAAGGTTTGCGTCTCCCGTCATATGTCGCGAGCATCCACTATCGAGAATCCACTTACTTTCAGTTGAGGAGGGAAGGTCCACCTACATCAAGAGTAGATGTGACCTTTGGTGCCCGAGTTCTTGAGGGTCCTGAAAAGTTAGTCTTTGGGAACCAAGCATATATCCTTTTATCTACAAGTCTTCTAACTCTGCACTGTGGTGAGATGTGTCCATGTAATCCACAATAAGTACAGATAGCATTCTTGTTTATACTAGGAGTATGAGAATAATATTTATAAGCAACAGGATGAGGATGGACATGATGTGAAGAGTTAGCATGGTGAGGATGATTATGCATGGAATAAGTGGCATGGTGATGGTGTTGTCTATGATGAGTGACATGCTGATATTGTCTAGATGGCATGGCATGATGATTTTGTCTATATGGCATGACATGATGATTTTGTCTATATGGTATATGAGGATCTTGTCTATATAGCTTTGCATGATGGTCTTGTCTATATGGCATGGCATGAAGATTTTTATGTGTGAAGTGCTGTTGATTGTGTCTTTGTGCATGATGCTTGTGTACTGAGTGAGAATTGTTCTTACGTGCACGTGGTTTGTGAAAGTTTGTGTATATGAATGCATGGTTATGTGCTGCATGAGAATGACGTGGTTGACTAGCATGAGTGGTGTTGTGCTCATGTGATTGGGTTTGAGGTTGAACAACCTGTTTACCCAATTTGTTTTCTAATCTTTTGGTAACAGCTTGCAGTTCATTAACCTTAATATTTAAGCCATATATCTTAGTCATGGAAATCTTGTGTCTACTCTTTTCTTCAGCAAGCAACGTGTTGAGTGTAGTGATTTCTTGAGTTTGTTGCTCAATACGTGCTTCAGCATCATACAAGCTTAATTTGAGCTTGGATACTTCATCAGTGTCATTAGTGGGTGATGTGTCTCTAACATTATCAAGAAGTAAGGAAATTCTTTGTATCTCATCTTCTAGACTTTTGATTTTGTCCTTGGCATGTTTATATTTACCGATGACCTTTTTATGATCATCGAGTAAATCAGTGAAAGCATCGCCAAGTTCATCAAAAGAGAAGTCATCCAGAGTTTCGTTAGATACCTTGTTAGAAGTTGCCATCAGGCACACATTTGCTGTATCTTGAGGAGAGTCCTTTTCTTCCTCAGAGTCACTTGCTTCACTTTCATGCCAGATGCCTGTGTTGGCATATTTCTTTGATGAGTTCTTTTTGTATGGCTTCTCATAGCGGTTGCTCTTCTTCATGAATGGGCAGTCTTTTCGGACATGTCCAGTTTTCTTGCAACCGTAACAAGTTGGTTCTTCTTCATCGTCTTCTTGAGATTCCTTCTTCCTTTGATTGAAGCGAAGGAATTTCCTGAAGTTGCGAACCATGAGAGCTTGGTCTTCATCATCCGAATTATCTTCTTCGGTCTCATCATGATTAGCTCTTCGTTGATGAGCTTTGAGTGCGATCTCCCTGGTCTTCGGAGCAGGCTCTTCGAAGTCCTTGAGGTCAAGCTCGTGAGTCATAAGCTTACCCATCAAGGTCTCCATTGACATTGTTGTGAGATCGTTTTCTTCTATGATGGCTGTCACCTTAGGGTTCCAAATCTTTGGTAGCCCTCTGAGCAGCTTACGAATCTTCTCGTGGTTTGAGTACTGCTTTCCGAGCGAAGATAGAGGATTGATGATGTCGAGGAATCTTGTGATCATTTGAGTGATCGTCTCACTTGGCTTCATCTTGAAGGCTTCGTATTCTTGAGTGAGACGGCTTATTTTAGATTCCTTGACCTGTGTGGTTCCTTCATGCGTCACTTCTAGAAGTCTCCATACTTCATGAGCAGTGGTGCAAGTAGAAACCCTGTTGAACTCATTCCTGTCTATAGCACAGAATAAAGCATTAATAGCCCTAGCATCTAGACTTGCCTGTTTCTTCTCCTCGACAGAATATTTGTCGTGTGGTTTCTCAATGAGGTCACCATCGACAACTATCCTGGCGGGCTTTTTGTAACCGTCAGTGACGACAGTCCACAGGTCAAAGTCTAGAGACTTAAGATAGAAGCTCATCCTTGTTTTCCAATATGTGTAGTTAGTCCCATCAAATAGGGGAGGCCTATGAGTGGACTGACCTTCACCATGATTGGAAATCAAGGATTGTGTGGTTGCCATGGATCAGCTCTTAGGATGTTAATCCTTGTAAAGAGAACAGAGCTCTGATACCAATTGAAGAACAGTTTGGCAACTCTAGAGGGGGGTGAATAGAGTTTATAGAGAAAAATAGCCAATTAAAAATAACTCTTTCACCAACAATAAATAATCAGAGTAAAGTGCGGAAAATAAATGAAGAGCAGAAGAGCATACGCAAACACAGCGATTTTAACCTGGTTTCCCTCGTGGAGGACTAGTCCAGGCCTGAGAACTCTAGCTCAGGATTAAATCCACTATTTGTGAAATAGTAGTTTACAACCCGTGCCTTTTCTTCAGAAGAGCACGTCAACTTCTTAACAGAGGATCGCAGTGGCGATTTGCTTGGAATTGTCCAAGCGACTTCTTCGACTCTTGCACAAGAATCCTAACTGAGAGATGCTGAGCACTCGGGACTTAGGAGGCTTGTGGCTAGTAGATGGGAAGGGTATGGCTTATTGAGCTTATAAGAGAGAAGAGAAGAGAAGATTGGATGGATTGAAATGAGAGAATTTATGCCCTATTTATAATATTTTTATAGGCAGAATTCGGCCAGAATTCGGGTAGGAATATTCAAAAATTTGGCCGTTGGACAACTAGCAACCAGCTATCCCTAAAATTAGGGTTCCTGATTTCTAGGGGACAGAGTTCGGCCCGAACTCTGTGTGGAGGCAGAGTTCGGCCCGAACTCTGTCTCCAGAGCACAGAGTGGTTCTAAGGGGACCAGTGGGCAGTTTTTGGTTCAGTGGAGCTTGGGATTTTGGGTAGGTTATAGACTAAGTTCCAAGAGCTTAGCAAGACTCAGAGTACATAAATCTAGACTCAATGAAATTATAAAATACAGACTCCAGAACACACTGAGAGCCGGAGACTAAGCTGTCATCTGTCTTGAACTGAATGCAGTCGTCGTGTGTTGTATTGAATTAATACAAATATTATTTGGTCAATGTAGTCAATATTTGGTTGACTGTGACTTTGTGTCAACAGTTACTCTCGACTCGAGTTTGACATTCCGGTATCCTTTGACTTCATTGATCTTTTCGGTCCAATCGTTTGATTGTTCTCTTATCCCTTTTCTTAGGGGCTCCTCGTCCACATCTGTCAGAGCTGGACAACAAAAACAAGGGCAATACGGACAACCTGACCATGTTGGTCAATAACAAGGGCCAGTGCTACCTCAAGAGACCACCCAAGAAGAGGTGATAGTTGAACCAACAGCTGGACTGCAGTATCCGGAGGTTCCAACACCACCAATAGTTCTACCTACCCCCATGGAAGTAGACACACCATCCCTTCTGGAGATCATGAGAGGGATGATGGCTACCCAGCAACATCAGATGTTGGCCCAGCAACGCATGTACACTCAGCTGCAAGAGCAGAATGTGTTGCTCAACCAAGGATTACAAACGGCTTTGGAAAGAGGAGTGAGGATTGATTCAGGGGCGTCAACTAGATTTTGCAAGTACAACCCCCATCGTTTCGAGGGCACGGAAGATGCCATTTCATCAGATGTATGGCTTTAGGATATTGAGGCTATTCTGACAGTAGCTAAGGTACCGACGGAGGAACGTGTGGATCAAGTAAAGCTGTTGCTTTAGGACCTCGCACGTGATTGGTGGGAATCAGACGAAGTGGGCATCAGACGTCCTGTTGCTTGGGACGATTTTACTGCAAGGTTCAAGACGAAGTACTATGGAGTTTTGGTACAGTTTGAGCTACAACAGAAGTTTATCAACCTCAAATAGGCTGGTAAGACAGTGGATGCTTATGCAACAGAGTTATGCAGACTGAGTAGATTCGCCCCGGAGATGGTAGCAACGGAGAGCCAGAGGGCTATGAGGTTTCAGCAAGGGTTCCATCTTGAACTCTTGCAATTGATAGAGGGGCATAACTACCAGACTTTTGATGAGGTGTTAACGGCAACCCAAAGGCATGAGATCACCATCCAGAGGATCACAGCAAGGACCGGAGGTCAGAAGAGATCTCACAATCAGATTGAAGGAGGAGGGGGAGCAGCGTCCCGAGTTATAGCACAACCCTTTGGCATTCGCATTCACGATGTGACAATACGAGGGCCAGCACCCCAGCAAGACAGCAGCAGCAGCAGCAGCAGAGGGAAAACTAGCAACCCCCAATGGGCTGCACCTATTGTGGGAAGGCAGGGCACACTAGAGGTGTGTGTCGGGCATTGAACGGACAGTGTTTGATATGTAGAAGTCCAGATCATTGGGTTTCTACCTGTCACATGAATTCGAGGTCAGGAGGACCAGTGCAACAATTTCTTGCTCTGCCAGCACCAGGGGCAGGCCAGTATCAAGGACCAGCGGTAGCGGTGAGATCCTTGGCACAACGTCCGTTGATGTCACAGGCTCAGATATTTCGGCAGCAAGGACCGCCGATGCAGCAACAACAACATAGACCACCGCAACATCACCAAGGCAGGGGCCAGCAGCAGCACCAGGCTAGGCCACAGCATGGGAACCAACAAAGAGGCAGAGTGCAGGCATTTAATTTATCTTTGGAAGAGGCATTTGCATCGGAAGATGTTATGGCAGGTAACATTCTCGTCGTCTCATATCCCGTAGTAGAATTGTTTGATTCAGGAGCATCACACTCATTTATATCTGTACAATTTGTGACACGACTATGAATGGAATTCGAGGCATTGCCATGGAGGTTGAATATACTCACTGGTAATAGGCTCGTAGGAGTTAGTAGAGTTATTCTAGCATGTAGAGTTATAGTTTGCGGGCGTTTCTTACCCGCCAGGTTGATAGAATTTCCTGTTGGAAATTTTGACGTTATCTTAGGCATGGAATGGCTGAAAGACAGTCATGCGACAATAGATTATCGTAGAAGGAGTGTATCTTTTAATATTCTAGGCATGGAGCGATTTACCTTAGTCAGATCAGTGGTAAGTAGCGGCAATGGAAGAAGTTCAAGTTCCGAAGGTAGTTGAAGAGTTTTTGGATATATTTCCCGAAGAACTTTCAGGTCTACTACCGGTTAGGGATATTGAGTTCAGTATAGAATTGGCACCTGGAACTAAACCGATATCAGATCGAGTTTACAGAATGGCAGATTCAGAGCAGGCCACGGTGTATCAGCACATAGAGGAATTGAAGGAGAAGAATTTCATTCGAGTTAGCGAATCACCATGGGCAGCACCAATGGTACATGTAGGGAAGAAGGATGGGTCATCAAGATTATGGATTGACTACAGAAAGCTCAATGCGGCAACAGTAAAGAACAAGTACCCACTACCAAGGATCGATGACTTGTTTGACCAGTTGAGCAGAGCAAGGATTTTTTTCCAAGATAGATCTTCGATCCGGGTATCATCAAGTGAGAGTTCGGAAAGAGGATATTCCCAAGACAACATTCAGGTCGAAGTATGGGCATTACGAATTCTTAGTAATGCCGTTTGGTTTGACCAATGCTCCAGCAATATTTATGGATTTGATGAACCGCATATTTATGCCGTACTTAGACCAATTTGTCGTTGTATTCCTCGACGACATCCTTGTATACTCAGCTAGTGAAGAAGAACATGAAGATCGCCTCAGTAAAGTGTTAAAGGTTCTAAGAGAGAACCAGTTGTACGCCAAGCTCAGCAAGTGTGAGTTTTGGACGGATCGAATTTCATTCTTGGGGTACATCATATCAGGGGATGGAGTAGCAGTGGATCCTAAAAAAGTGGAAGCAGTAGAGAGTTGGCCAACACCTAAGACCGTAGCAGATGTGCGAAGTTTCTTAGGATTGTCAGGATATTACAGAAGGTTCGTATCAGACTTTGCAAGACTCTCAGCACCCATGACCCGCTTGATACGAAAGGATGTGCCATTTGTCTGGTCGGCAGAGTGCCAAGCATCATTTGAGAATTTGAAGCAAAAGTTGATCACGGCACCTATTCTTACATTACCTGTTGGACCCGGAGGTTTTACTATATACTGTGATGCGTCAGGGAAGGGACTTGGGTGTGTCCTAATACAACATGGAAATGTGATAGCATATGCATCTAGGCAACTTAGATACCACGAGAAGAATTATTCGACTCATGACTTGGAGTTGGCGGCAGTAGTATTTGCTTTGAAGCTATGGAGGCATTACTTGTACGGTGATTGAGTGGACATGTACACAGACCATAAGAGTCTGAAATACATCTTTACTCAGAAGGAACTGAACATGAGACAGAGAAGATGGTTATAATTGATCAAGGATTACGACGTGGAGCTTCAGTATCATCCAGGCAAGGCTAATGTGGTAGCAGACGCTCTTAGCAGGAGAAGCGATACATTTATGTTGACATCACAAAAACATATCTTAGAAGACCTTCAAGATATGGGCATCGAGGTTATACTTTCTAGTGATATAGGAATTCTGGCAAGTCTACAAGTTTAATCCGACTTGGTAGACAGGATCAAGGCAGCTCAGGCACAGGACCCAAGAATTCAGAAGCTTAGGACAGAATGTGAGTCGGGACTCAGGAAGGAGATAAAAATTCATGAAGATGGTACACTTAGATTTGGATTACGTCTATGTCTGCCTAGTGGAGATATCCGACATGAGGTTATGACAGAAATCCACAGTTCTCAGTATTCTATACATCCCGAAGGACCAAAATGTACAAGGATATCAAGCAGCACTTTTGGTGGAACAGAATGAAGAGGGAGATAGCTAGATTCGTTTCCCGTTGCTTAATATGTTAGCAAGTGAAGGCGAAACAACAAAGGCCAGCTGGATTATTACAACTGCTTCCTGTCCCAGAATGGAAATAGAAGCATATCACAATGGACTTTGTGATCGATTTACCGAGATCACCAAGTAGTAAGGATGCTATTTGGGTGATAGTGGATCAGCTTACAAAGGTGGCATATTTTCTTCCTTTTAGAGTAGGGCAATCTACAGAAAAGTTGGCAGAGTTGTATATGCAGCAGATAGTCAGGCAGCATGGGGTCCCTATCAGTATTGTGTCATATAGAGATATCCGTTTTATATCACATTTTTAGAAGAGTTTACATCATAGTCTAGGTACCAAGTTAAGATTTAGTACGGCTTACCACCCACAGACGGACGGGCAATCAGAAAGAACAATCCAGACTTTAGAAGATATGTTACGAGCTTGTACCCTAGATTTTGGAGGGTCTTGGGAGAGTCACCTGCACTTAGTCAAATTTTTATACAACAACAGTTATCAAGCCAGTATCCAGATGGCGCCATTTGAAGCACTATACGGTAAGAAGTGTAGGTCGCCACTGGCATGGGATGATATCGGGGAGAGAAAGATGTTAGGCCCAGAAATGATTGTTCAGACGGTTGAAGTGATTAAGGGAATTAGAGAGCGACTTCGAGTTGCGCAAGATCGACATCGACATTGGGCAGACCAGCATCGTAGGCCGCTAGAATTTTCTGTTGGAGACCACATGTTTTTGCGGATCTTACCTACTCGTGGGGTCATTAGATTTGGCGTTCGTGGGAAGTTGAGTCCGCGATACGTGGGCCCATTTGCTATCCTTGATAGGGTAGGCGATGTTGCTTATTGTTTGTCCCTTCTACCTTCGTTACGAGAGGTGCGTGATGTGTTTCATATATCTCAGTTGCGTAGATATGTATCGGACCAAAGCTATATCCTCGATCATTCTGAGCTGGTTGTTGGTACCAACCTGTCTTACGAGGAACAGCCTGTGTCCATTTTGGACCGAAGGGAGAAGATACTCAAGAACCGAACAATCAGCCTTGTCCGTGTTGCTTAGGGTCATCACTCCTTACGAGAGTCAACGTGGAAACGTGAGGATGACATCCGATCACGGTATCCACACCTATTTGACTCACAAGGTATATTTCTTTTCGTGTACCTTGATTGTCTTGATTCCTCATGCTTATCACCCTATTAGTAGAATTTCTTGATATAGTAGAATTATATATATACAGATATATTACTTGCTATCGATATTATAAGATGACTGCTTGCTCGCTAAAATTGCTGTACTTAGATTAGTTTAACCCCGATATTTCTATCATGCTTAGATTTGAAATTTCGAGGACAGAATTTTTTCTAAGGAGGGTAGAGATGTCACTCCCCGTTCCTAGAATACGTATTATAATACGTGTACTGCTTGAATGTATTTATTTAATATTTATCATAAATTTGTTCTGTATTTAATTCCTTTAATTTTTTGCTAATTTTTTCTGTATTTTATTTTCTGCTTTAGTTTTGCTCTTGGGTTCGGCTTGGGTTGGTTTGTTTTCGAATTTCTGATGGTTCATCATGAACCGAACCCAACTCCCCACCTACCACCTCTTCATTTAAAGCTCCAACCCTTTCTCTCTCTTCATTACTTCTCCTTCTCATTTTCTCTTCTTTTTTCTCATAACTCTCTCCACCTACCAAAACCATAGGCAAGTACATCTTGCTTCCATATGAGAACCCATTTTTATGGTTCATTTATTTTCCTCTCATGATTCTAAGATAGCTTAGAACTTGGCATTTTGTATTTTGAAGTCTCATTTTTAGTAGATCTAGAAATTACCATTTTTCAGATTTTATTGGTTTTGATCTATCAAACTCCCTTATTTTCAAGTTTTATTCATTCCAGATTGTTGAGATTGTGCTATACGCCATTCTGATCCATGGTAATCCCATTTTCGGCTTGGAATGAAGGTTCCATGGAATTTGGAGTTCGGAAGGAGTTTTATGCTCACGTTATACGTGCTCGCATAGGCATTAAACTTTATGCCCACATTTTTACGTGCCTGCATAATATCGAGCTCTACGCCCATGATCATTCGTGTCAGCGTGAATTCGGATTACGCACACTCATTTATACGTAATTCTTTATGTGTACAATATTTTACGCGTAATGATTATTCTTTACGTGTATAATGTTTTACGCGTAACGTTATTCATTTACGCATATTCATTCATGCGTAAACTATAATTCTTTTTCGCGTACGAGTTTTACGCGTAACTTGACCCTTTACGCATACAAGTTTTACGTGTAATCCTATTCTTTGCGCGTACAAGTTTCATGCGTAAAACTCTATTTATTACGCGTGCTTCTTGGCTTGGCGTAAGACGAGTTTTTACGTGTAATTTTACTCCTTATTACGCGTACTTTCTTTACGCGTATTCATCCATGCGTAAACTTTGACCCTTGCGCGTACAAGTTTACGCGCAACGTCACTCCTTACGCGTACTTTCTTTACGTGCATATTTGCCTTAGCGTAAAGCTTTGGCGTGAACCGATAGTCATGGTATAGTTCAGTCTTGGCGTAATCCAACCTCGGCGTTCCGATTGCTCAATACTTTATTCACCTTATGTCGGCATGGCATTTCTCCTATTATATCCTTACGCCTTTTGACATGAACTTGATATAATTATGATAGGTTAATATTTTAATACATATTGTTGTATGGGGTGTGCAACGTGTTTTGACTAGTTTGTGGATACCCAGAATGACTGGAACTTAACCCTAAGAGTTATAGACTCGATCATACTAAAATACTAGTTGACTTTTATGCCTTGGCACGAATTGACATCGATTGTTACCTTGACTGAATAATTGATTATGCGTTCCTAGTTGGAACTAAGAGACTGGCGAATCTTCTTATTGAAATTGAATGAGACACGTTCATATTAGCCATGAACCATTGTGATCGACTAGCTGATCCGAACATTGGCATATGGATACATACAAACTTCAACTTGTTCTATAAAAGCAGCACGTGTACCTTACAGTCAAGGCATGATTATTCCGTGGCTAGTTTTGATTATTGCATTACGCTATGTAAGACCTACAACCTAATCGCACGGGCATCATTGTAGAGTTGTGCATATCGTACTCTGTATGAAAGTACTCATTCTGAATGACCATGATCCACGGTATGGGATTCAATCAATATAGGAACTATTAAGTTAAATAAAATAATGATTGCATGGAGAGAATGGATTCTCGAGTTCTTACATGGCAGCCATCTTGGGACAATTAGTGCGCGACATGCCGGCTGATTCTCACAGATATTGTAAATCTGCCACACGGGCAGGGAGTGGTATCTGCTTATACTGTTACATATATTGATGACGGGTGTCCCGCTGGGACTCGTCTAATTCATGATTGGCGTAATTGATTTTTGGATAGACTAGCCTTGCTTGTACAAAGTAAGAACTGAGGAATCCCTTATTGCATTTTTCCAGGGCAACTTAGAACTTGCCGTTAGCAAGCCGTAGTAGTTGTATTTCCGTTTAAATTGATTTGTTTGTGTACTGTTCCTACTCCGTTAACTACTGAGATGATCAGAATGTCAGGACATGACGGGTCAACTTCTGTCCTTGTTTGGTTGGGAAGTTGGTTCGAAGTATCGTGATATTGTGTGAGTCCCAGTAGCAAGCGGAGACTTATTCATCACATTCTTAACTCTTACTACTGGTTTTAGTTCTTATATCGTGCTTCCCTATGTTACTTACTATTAGATGTCTAACCTCTCTGGTTTTGTATGGCCAGATTTAGAGCCAGTTCAACTCATATTACTTCTACCTCCAAGATGGTCAATACTAGAGGGATGATCGCAGGAGGACACGAGTGGGTTTCTTGCTTCCCTGCTCATTTTGCTACTTACATTACATTTTACCGCTTGGCACCGACATGTTAGTCGAATAGTCTTGCACTTACTTTTACATAATTGTAACTAAGTCAGACTGCAGCTGATAACGATTGTGTATACCTTGTTATATTAGCTGGCTATGTTTTGTACAGCCAGATCTCAAGAAAATTTTGACTGAGCGTTTGGGATGCCTTACTGCTTTATCTTACATGTTCTCTATTATTGCTTCTTATTTGAATGATTGAGACAATAGATGTTGAGTAACCCTAGTGAATCTTTCATGTACTATGCACCCCCTCGTCTTTTAGACAGCATTGATCGTATTATGCGGTACTCTTCTACCCGTAGTACGTAGCTGGCTGAGTCATTCTCACGCTCTCCTATATTCCGGTTCTGGGGCGTGACAACGTTCTTCGATAACTGTGGCATGAAAGCCATGTATGCAGACCACGTTCTCACATAGCCAGAAAAGATTGAGCGTAAAATAACCTAAAACAAACTTCTTGCGTAGAGCGTCTAAGAAGTAGCCTTGAGCGTATAGCTAGCTCAAATAAACTCAACGCACACAAAAGTAGCTGAGATAGCCTTGAGCGTAAAAACTCAAATAACTTTCATGTGTAAAGGAAGCGGTCTTTTGAGCGTAAAGTAGCTCATCTGCACATTAAACGACAAGCGTTGGATTTGGTGCAAAAATCTTCTTGGCTTCTGTGCAATATTCTGTCAGAAAATCATTCAGTCAGAACAGTATCACGCGCATTAAATACGGTCTGGACAGCCTATCACTCTCGCGTAGAGTTTGAGGATGACTCTTGCGTAAAGAAGCTCGCGTAGAGTTAGACTCTGTTTGATCTCTGCGTAGAACTTGAATCTGACTCAGTTTGACTTGCGTAGAGTCTTTAAATGGGCTTTCCGTAGAGTCTTTAAATGGGCTTCGCGTAGAGTCTGAAATTGACTTTGCTAAAGCTCTCAACTTCTTTGACTTGGTCTATGAAGTTTATTTATGCTTCTAAAGTCACATGATCATCCCCTAGATATCTTATCGTGGTTCAAGTATGCTAAGTATAAATCCATATCGACTTATAGAGTCCCAAGTTTGGATCCATTCTTTGTAGTACCCCGCCCCTAGCGGTCCACTATGTAAGGCTTATGGCTTGATAGACTCGGTCGGAACCGAGTATTGGTGAAACTTACCATCGGTATCGAATCAATCACGAACGAATGCATAAGAATCTTTCCAACTGATGGAACGATTTCTCATGAAATGAGTTCAAGAGTTTTGGCTGGATGTTTTTTCTGCTTGGTTTTGATGGATACATTTTCTTGATTGGTTTTTGATGATTTGATTCTTGTCCATTTTTATCGAATTTCCTTGCATTTATTACTGAGAATTCTGAGAGAAAGGAATATACAAAGAAGGTGTACTGATCAGGTGTTGGTGCCATTGCAGGCGGACGCGTAGCTAAAGACTGACCGTATAAGTATTTATTTCCTCTTGGCAATTCTTTGTGGAGTTTATCCCTTCTCCGCTACTCCTTTATGGCAATTAAATGAATTCTCTTGCTTACCTTGCCATATCCTGATCGATGGTGCTAATTGAATGATAGAAATGTCACAAGCTGATACCACTAAGATGCTAGTGTAATTGACAGTAATAGATGAGTTGATAATGCTAATGACACAAATACGAAATGTTGTTTATTCCTATGAATTAATAAAATGCTGTAAGAAAAGTAAAATGTGATAAAATAATGCGATAATGAAATGAATAATGTGGGGGACCATGAGTCTCCAAATTGATGCCTGAGATGATGAATATGAGATTATTGGGTTCTTATTATTGGCTTACCTACTACCATGCAAATTGTATTACTGCTGAGTTGGTTATGCATTCATGTGGTCATGAACGTCTTGTGCACAAGATTTGAGTTAGCTTCCTCGAACGGGTACTTAGGGCACTGGAACCGATTCAACCTAGGGAAACAATTGCTTGTGCTACGGTAGCATGAGGTATTGTAGGACATTCATTGAGGCTTACAACCTGCTTTGGAATGGTGCATCGCAAAACCCAGTTGGGATGTTATTTATGGTGCAGTTTTCACCAATGACCAAGTCTGAATGCATGCTAATGATTATCTTGTGCAGGGGCGGTAAGTATTATATCTTATATTTTATCCAGGTTTGCTAGATCGACAGTAGGTAAAGTTTATTACATATCTTATATGTTTTACTGTTGTTTTGAGTTGAATGAATGTGATTTGTTGAATGATGTTAGTCCCTATTAATGATCATATGATCTCATTAATTTCAGAAGTGTTGGTTTAGCTGAGTGGGACATTGGAGGCTCACCAGTACATTTCAAATGTGTTGACCCCTCCTCCACAGGTACTGGAGAAGGCATGGGCGCACGTGAGAGAAGTCTTTTATTGCTGCTATTTCCAAAGTTTACTTTCGAATAAAGACACCCATAGTATTGCAGAGTTTCAAGATTTGCTACTTAGGTTTTTACTGTAATAGTAATGTATGAAATGGAAAATTATTTCATGACAGCCTATCAATTTTTTTTTTCTTTTCATGAATCAATGTAAGTCGAAACGATATTTTCAAATAATATTGAAAAAAGTTGTATCCACTGCTATTTTATCAATAAAAGAGAGAGTTATTTCTTCCTATACTGTGTATTCAATATTTTTCTATGTGGATATATTTTGATACTTAGAAAATAATACAAATGTGCACGTTTTTGTATAAGTGCAACACCAGACTTGTACGACATCACGTCCAGCGAGGACGATCAATTTAGTACAGTCGAAGCGAAGACGAAGGATATACAGAATCTGGGCATAACATGTTTGGTATCAGAGCACGGTTTCAATTCCTCAGATTTCAAAATTATTTTGAAATGGGAGCTTTGATATGATTTTCTCGGTGATGGTGTCGATAGCGCTACCATAAAATAATGTTCCATACAATAGGCCCATAAATATTTTATGAGTACTAATAGAACTATTTTTGTCTGTAGAATGACTAATGGTGATAGCTGAAAGACGACCTCATCATCTGACCCTATGGAAAAAAATGTTGCGAAGGTTTGAAGACTGAGGCTCAACATCGCCAACTTTAGGAGCAACTTTAATTCCAGTTCCAAGTGCAACTAGCAGCTCAGCGGAAGCAGGTGGACAAATTAACTCAGATTGTTACCACACTGTAGGTCGATAACAATGTTTCTGCAGTGGCCGCAGCAACAGAAACCGTAGCAGTGACGACAGACAAACTTGAAATGCCGACACGGAAGAAGTCGAGCTTCAAATTCTCGGAGTTTCAGAATTGTGACCTGCCTGAGTTCAACAGAAAGGCAGAGCCCGATGAGGTAATAGGATTCCTGTCCACATTAGAAGGCTATTTCTATATGCTGGACATTCAAGGTAGGAAAAGGTGGATTGTGCGACCATCCAGCTTCATCTCAAGGATCACGAATGGTGGGAGTCTAAGAGACAAGCACTCTGCGGTAAGAATCCTGATATGAAGATATTTGGAAGACTTTTAAGTAGGCTTTCATAGTACTGTACATCCCGCCTGTTGTTCGCTAGAGAAAAAAATGAGTTCATAACGCTCCGACAAGGCATATGTCGGTAAAGGACTACATGACATAATTTCTAAAAAGGGTCAGGTTTGCTGGCTACATGGTACCGAATGACAACGCCAAGCGGAAGAGATTTGTGTAAGACTTGAATGAAGGCTTGCAACCAGATGTTTTGAGTCGGAAGTATGTATCATTCCGAGAAGCTTATGAGACAACTCTGGAGATGGAAAAGTTTACCGTTCGACTACTAGAGGGGGAACACAGAACAGTCGTAACAATCAATAGAAATGATCTATAGCTACTGGCAGGACTGATATTCCGAAACGTCAATACACATATGAACACCAGGGCCGCGTTGCTTCCGGTGCAACCAGTATGGATACCATTAGGCAGAATGTCGGGTTGGTGTTTCAAATGTGGTGATATAGGCCACAAGGCGGCATAATGCAGAGGCAGGGGAGGAAATCATAATCCTTCTCATGAACATCAGTACAATCACAATCGTGGCAGGCGCCACAAGCTTTACCAGCCGATCCCGAGAATAATCAGAATCAGCAACAAGGTGCGCAAGAAAGTGTGTATGCTTAGACTCAAGTAAAAGCTTTGCCTCAGACACTGTCATAACATGTATGCTGCTGTATAGAAGTATGCCTGCTTGAGTGTTATTCAATTCGGAGGCTACATATTGTTTCATATTATCTGATTTTGCTATGGAAAATAAATTATGTATGACCATGTTAAAGATGAATCTTTGTGTTAATACTCCTTCAGGAGTGGATATGCCTGCATATTTGATTTGCAAGGATGGTTACATCAATGTTGGAGGCAAAACTCTATTGTTGGATGCTATAGTACCCGACATCAAAGAATACGATATCAACTTAGGCATGGATTGGCTCAGTGCTTATCATACGACGATCGACTGCCCGGAGAAGAGAGTTGTGTTTTGCCTACCCAAAGAAATAGAGTTGGGTATGAAGGGTACCTTATTTTTGTTCGAGACACTCGGGTGAAGGGTGCATACACGGATCAAATCGAAGTCGTGGTATAATTCTTCGACGTATTCCAAGATAAGATATCTGGAATGCCACTAGACCAGGAGATTGAGTTTACAATTGATACTTTTTTGGATACTCGTTCGTACCGAAAGCACCGTACACGATGGCTTCGGCAAAACTAAAAGAACTAAAAGTGCAGTTACAAGAGTTATTGGATCGTGGGTACATTCGCCCAAGTGTGTCATTGTGGGGAGCTCCAGCATTGTTTGTAAAGAAGAAAGATGGGATAATGCGGCTATACATTGATTACCGAGAGCTGAATAAAACGCTTGATCGAAATAAGTATCCTCTGCCAAGGATAGATGATATGTTTGATCAACTTCAGGGAGCGACCGTATTTTCGAAGATTGATCTTCATTCCGCAGTTGACAATCAGGCCTGAAATGTCCTAAAGTCAGCATCCGTACGAGATACAGATAGAGTGAGTTTTTGGTCATGTCGTTTGGTTTGACTGATGCCTTGACAACCTTTATGGATCTAATGAACAGGGTATTATGCCCATTTCTAGATAAGTTTGTCGTGTTCATAGATGATATTTTGATTTACTCAAGGGATAAAGAGATGCATAAGGAACACTTGAGAACAATACTGTAAATGCTTCGTGAACAACCGTATGCGAAGCTAAGTAAATACGAGTTTCGTATAAGTAGCGTGTCTTTCCTTGGACACATTATCTCGGCAGAAGGTGTTGTTGTTGACCCAGAAAAGGTTAAAGCAGAGGTAGACTAGAAACAACCTACGTCAGCTAGTGAAATACAGAGTTTCCTTGGTTTAGCCGGGTACTATTGTAGGTTCGTAAATGATTTTTTGAAGATTGCGTTGCCTTTGACTGGCCTCACTCAAAAGAGAGTAGCATTTAAGTGGACTGACGACTATAAGACTAGTTTTCAAGAACTAAAGCAGCGGCTCATGACGGTTCCAATTCTTGCTCTTCTGGAAGGTTGTGAGGGATTTCAGATTTACAAAGATATATCGACACTTAGATTGGGATGTGTTCTTATGCAACACGGAAAGACAATATCGTATTCCTTGAGATAGTTTAAGCAGCATAAGAAGAATTACCCGAGTCATGACTTGGAATTGGCTACAATTGTGTTTGTGTTGCAATTATGGCTGTACTATCTCTGTGGCGTGTCCTGTAAAATTTTCATAGATCACAAAAGTCTCAAGTATATTTGTCACGAATCGCACCCGGTATAAGGGCACGAGCACGTGGGTACGTCCAGCCTACACCTCAGCATAGGTGGTAGATGCTGTCTAGGTTAACACTACTAACTAACACATCTGATGAATATATATATCACAACCTATCAATGATATCTCATCTCCAATGGAGGAAAATATAATAATATTTATACTCAGTCATAATAAACTATAAGGAAGATAATAACACGATAATGATATAAAAGATATTCCAAAAAGCATCCTAGAACATATATCCCAAATCCATATTAAGTCTAGGAGTCTAAATATTTCAACATAACATATTCTCAGAAATAATAACATCTCAATGTATCAAATGCTGGAGACAAATCCAGTACTAATAGCTAACTAGCTAGGTTGCTACTAGTGGTGTCTCCTCTACTGGGACGTCACCTTCTGTGGCTCTTGGACGTATCCATCATCTACTCCGGGTCCGTAATAAGTAGGACAGAAGTCCTCTAGATCCTCTGAAAAATGTTATTCAGTCAGGATTGGAGTAAAGTACATAAACTAACAGCAGTTGTATTAAATTTACAAAAACTATAAAAGCAGTAAGTAATAAAAATACATGATGGATAAGTAATATTAAACAGTGAGGAAACAAGTAATCATGTCATATATAGTAATAGACTTAAAGTAATCATGAGAAAGAATGTAATAACAGATGATAACTGGAACAGAGTATAAACTACTAAGATATGCCTTTAAATATTAGTTTATTATGTGATCGACTTGGGACAAGATCATGATATTCTATATGACTGGCTATGCACAAGTATAGTAATAGATTAGGCCATTCATATATGAAAAGTTATGCATAAGTATAATTAGTAAGATCAGGCTACACCCTACGGAGCTGAAGGTGAGCTATGAATAAGTATTTGGGGGTATGATCACATAATGTACCAATATTTTTCTATTCCTGACTAGTACGATCGATCCAATCATGAATCCTCATAACATATATCAAGATACTAGCCCATGTATCATCATGTTAGGAATCAAATATAACCCTACAAAACTGATATCATAGAAATCATCAAGATAACGAAAAATGTAAGAGAATGTACTCACCTGAAATCTAGGCTAAAGTATCAACAGTATCCGTAACTGTGCCTCGAAGTTCTAAATATGGAACATCAAAGTCGTTTAGTGTTCTGGAGTGATAAACATTGATATCTAAATTGGAATATGATTTCTAGGTCAATTCTAGATCAAGAAAATCAAAATAGGTCAAACTAGTCATTATCTAGGTCTTTAAGTCAATACCTTGTCATACCAAGGTATCCTAGCTAATACTATACAGTACTAGTTAATATCATTATGTATTTACCTATAATATATGTACATAGGCTCAATAATTTAATACTTAAACTATTTACCCTTTACCTTAGATATTGCCTTTTACCCTAGACATTACCTTACCCCATATCACATAGGTAGTACCAATACTCACCCTTACCTACCATACCCTATGCATGCTCTATAATCTAGGTGCAAAACCCTAATACTAGCCCATAGGTTTATACCCAAATCAATTTACCTTAACCATATCTTATTACCCATTCTACCTACCAATACCTTATATATAGGATATCTAACTAATGCACTCTTACTCACCTAACGCACACATATGTAGTATCCCTACATGTTGACACACACAGAGGACACTGTTATCCTCTACTACTGCTATATGCTATTAGAATACTGTCAAGTCGTGTGCTACCCATTGAACTGCCACTGACACTTGTACAAGTCCCACACAGTTCTGTCACTAACACAGATGTCTCTCCCCCTAACAGCTATTGCATGCAGCTACTATTGCTTGCTGTTAAACTGCTGCTTGTAAAGCCTGGTACCTAGCCAATACTCCATACTGCTAATAGTCACACCAAAACCTCCTTCTGTACTGCTATGCAGTCTCTACTAGTATGCAGGGCCTAACTGCTATTGCTGCTTCCAAATTTCTTTCTATTGCTGTTGACTGTACCCTCTGCTACCTACTATTGGTACTGTCGCTATTAGCTAATAGAACTCACCCTACTAGTTGTTGTTGGCAGCAAACTGCTGCCCTGCTGTTGTCTCACTACAACAGATACATGCTGTTGTAGTCCCCTCTTCATTGACCAACACCCCTACTACTCATTGCTACTTCTCTACTGCACAAGCCTACTACTGTTAGCAATCTTGAATGGCTACTGCTGCCTTTGTATTCTATGCATTTGCTAACCCCCCTTCTACTATACTAACTGCTAGCTCATCTACAAACACACACACACACACACACACACGTGTCAATATATATATATATATATATATATTCAATATATATATATATATATATATATATATACACACACACACACACCCCCTCCAGTATTTATGTATATAGCTACATATACACACATGATTGACACTCATATAATTGCACCATACCAGACAGTTGGTGTGCATCACCCTAGTATCGCACCAATATACGATACTCTTGTTATATGCCCAAGATACATTTACCAAACCTTGTCCGAATCTATCCAAATCATATTAGCATGCCTAAAACATAGATTAGACCCTAATTAGAACAATCTATAGCTAGTACAATGTGTCATAGAGAATTGGATATGTGTGCCACAAGTGTCCGAAGAATGTTTTTCCAAAATAACTCTGTGTCCTACCGTATCATGATACGACATAATCGTATCCAATTGTGGACACAAATCTAGACACACACAACTAAAATAAGTCTAATTAGATCAAAATTACCAAATGACAAACACTTGGTGCACCAATCACGGATTTTCCATAAATTGGTACAAAAACTATATAACTTTCACATAAAGGCTCATTAGAGCTTAGTTCTTCCTCATATAGGTATCCCTAGTCCATGGGTGGGTTCCTAATGGTCAAATGCATTAATTAGATTCTATAAATTATGAAAAATTAAATGTATACCTATTGGAAGATGGATTTCCAATATAAAACTCGGTATACACGGTTTGGACACAAGCTCCTAGCCAAAGCTTCCGCTCCTTGCCTCCCCTAAGCTCCTAGGCTCCTTGAGGGATGATTGAGAAGGATGAAGAATGATATGAGAAAAATTTATGGAGGGATGGAATCAATTTGGGGAAGAACACCAAATTTAGAGAAGTGTGCACAAATGAAGAGAAAAGAAAATGCTCTCCCTAATAAACTAGGGCCGACTACTCCATAATCCTCCTCCATGCCAATACAAAGTGTCCAACATGTCCCTCTAAGTTGTCATGATGGCTAAATTAAACTAATTCCTATTTATTACATGGAGTGGTTAATGGAGCCTAATTGGGTTTAGTCTAGAATGTTGGTCCAAATCTCATGTCAATTCCAATCAGGTTTACTAATCAAGGGTCCAATAAATAGGCTAGCCCACTGAGCAATATAACCATAACTATAATTAATTAGATAATTACACACAATATATCAATAATGTAAAATGACGAAAGTAACCCTATCTAGAATTATGGTAGTGACAAATCTACCCTCCTTAAAAATAATTTTATCCTCGAAATTAAAAGATGAAGCTAGCACAATAACGCAATCAGAAAAAAAAAAAATACCGCATGGCTCGAAGAGGGCTATCGTCATCCCTCTCCCAGGTAGACTCTCTTGTAGAATGATGCCTCCATACGAAGCAAACCAAGGGAGTAACCTGGTTCCGAAGCACCATCTCTCGACGATCCAGAATCTCTACTGGTTGCTCTGAATAGCTGAGAGTCGGGCCCACCTTTATCTGCCTCAACTGCAACACATGGAATATGTTGTGAACTTCCTCTAGTATAGGCAGAAAGTCTAGTCGATAGGCTACTGCACCGACATTCTCAAGAATGTCGAAAGGTCTGATGAACTATGGACTAAGCTTTCTACCTCCACTAAAGCGAATCGTACCTGTGTCGAAGAAATCCTTAGAAACATCAGATCACCAACCTATCACAAAAAGACCTCAACACTAAATCTAAGCAAACAATCACAAGCAAGCTCAACCTAAAGAACTAAAGCTAGACCTCAAACTCTAAGGGTCACCGGTGGCTATCAGTCTAATGTTGTTGTCTGTCCTATGCTGCCCGAAGTCTATCTCTAATCAGCTTGACCTTCTCTACTGCATCTAAAATAATCTTCAGGCCAAGCAAGGCTCTTTCTCCAATATCATCCTAAGACAAGGGAGTGCGACACCTCTGACCATACAGAGCCTCAAATGGTTGCATCTCTATACTATCTCGGTAGCTGTTGTTGTAAGCAAACTCTACCAGATGGAGATGGTCCTTTTAAGATCTTCTGAAATATAGAACACATGTGTGAAGCATATCCTCGAGAGTCTAAATAATCCTTTCTTACTGCCCATCCGTCTGAGGATGCTATGCAATACTAAACTTGAGATGGGTGCCCAAGCTAGCCTACAAACTCCTCTAAAAGTGAGAAGTGAAACGACTATCTCGATTCGAGACTATGCTCACAGGAATCTTGTGCAACCTTACGATCTGTCTCACATACATATCTGCCAGCTTTTTCGTAGACAAACCCACCTTGAAAGGCAAAAAGTGGATCGATTTGGTCAACATGTCAACGATGACCCAAATAACATCTTTTTTCCTCGAGATCGTAGAAGTCTGAACACAAAATCCATAGTAAGGTGTTCCCATTTTCACTATAGAATGGATAACGGCTGAAGTAATCCTCCTGGCCTCTACCTCTCTGTTTCACTTGCTGGCATACTAAGCATCTAGATACAAACCTTGCTACCTCTTGCTTCATGCCATACCACCACATATGCTCTCTCAGATTCTTATACATCTTAATGGCACTAGGATACATAGAGTACTGAGAATGATGCATTTTCTAAAGAATCTCCTTCCGCAGCTCTCCACTAGGTACGCACAACCTAGTACCGTACCTCAAGGAACCATCCTCGGTAATAATAAAATTATCCAATAATCCTGTCTAAACTTGAACTCTGATGCTCCTTACAGTCACATCATCAAACTGTGTTGACTTGATCATGTCCATCAACTCTGACTGAATCTGTAATCCCCACATCTGTATCTCTATCCCAGGAACTATTACCATGATACCCAAGCTCTCTAGATCTGCCAATAAGTGACGGTCTACTGTCAAGTACATAGTACCAGATATCTGCTCAAGGCATCTGCAACTACGTTGGCCTTTCATGCATGATACTGTAATAAAATATCAAAGTTCTTCATCAGCTTCAACTATTGTCTCTGCCTCATGTTTATCTTTTTTTGAGTGAATACATACTTCAAGCTCTTGTGGTATATGAAAATCTCTACACGCTCTCCGTACAGATAGTGTTTCTACAACTTCAGAGCAAAAATGACCGCTGCTAACTCTAAATCATGGGTCAGATAATTATTCTCATGAGGACATAATTGCCTAGATGTATAGGCAATTACCTTCCCATGCTACTGAAGAACACAACCCAAGCCTTTTCTAGAAGCATTACTATAGATGGTGAATCCACCTGTCCCTGATGGTAACGTCAAAACATGAGCTGTAGTCAACCTCTTCTTCAGCTCATCAAAGGCAGTCTAGCACTCCTCGGACCATGCGAACTCTACGTCCTTCCTGTTGAGTCTAGTCATCGGTTCTGTAATCCTGAAAAATTCTTGTGCGAACTTTCGATAGTAGCCTACCAGTCCCAAGAAACTTTAAATTTCTGCAACTGTGCTTGGTATAGACCGAGACTCAACTGCTGCAATCTTCTTCGGGTCTACCGAGATCCCCTCTCTAGTCACAACATGCCCCAAGAACTCCATCTAGTCCAGGAAGAATTTACACTTCGACAAATTCTCATACAACTTCTCCTTCCTAAGGGTCTCTAACACAATCCTTAGGTGCTCTTTGTGCTCCTCTAGCGTCTTTGAATAGGTCAGACTATCATCGATAAACACTACCAAAACTTGTCAAGGTATTGATGGAATACCTTATTTCATGAACATCGTCGGGGCATTAGTCAACCTAAACGACATCACAGTGAACTTTTACTGGCCATATCGAGTCCGAAAAGCAGCCTTTAGAATGTCTTCCTTTTTTTACTTTCACTTGGTGGTAATCTGACCTCATATTTATCTTGGAAAATACCTTCGTGCTGCTCAACTGATCAAATAAATCAGCAATCCCCGGTAACGAGTATTTGTTCTTAATAGTGAGGTTGTTCAATGCCTATAATCAATGCACTTGTGTACCGATCCATCCTTCTTCGGTACAAATAATACAGACACGCCCCAAGTTGAAGAACTAGATCTGATAAATTCTTTGTCCTGCAGCTTATCTACCTGCTTCTTCAACTCAGCAATCTTGCTATTGTTGATCCTATAGACGTTCTATGAAATAGGCTTCGGTCATGGCACCAATTCTATAAAAAACTTAACGTCCCCGTTCGACAGCAATCTCGATAACTCCTCAGGAAAAACATCCAAAAACTCTACTATCAGTGGATGTGGCAACTCATGCTCTTCCACCATAGCTCCATAAATAAAGCCATCCCTCTGCTCAGCTGCCCCTTTGACAAACTCAAACTCTGGCTGTCCTAGCGGACTGAACAAACTCTACCTCCTCTATAATCTATGCTAGCATGGTGCCTACTCAACCAATCCATCTATAGTACAATATCGAAGCTCAGAAGTGGCATTACGAGTAAATACGCACTCAATTTTTGGCCTCCAGAGAAACTATCCGCCCCTTGCAAATATTACTAATCAGGATAATGCCTCCCCCGGTCATGATCTTGCAAGTCCTCCCCAAAGGTTCAACAAAAATATGATGTCTAAGAGCAATAGATACATATACAAAGCTATGTGTAGCACCAAAGTTGAATAATGCTAAAACAGGAAAGGATCAAGAAGAACAGAACCTACAATGACATCTCCGACGGGCTCAGTCTCCTCGACCATCATAGCAAATGCTCTGCCCCGAGATGCACCCCTTTGCTGCTGGTGCTGAGCAAAATGCTGCTGCTGGGTCGGAAGTGGCGGTGCCCTCGGCTGAACTGCTAGTACTGTAAGTGCTCTAGATGGTCCTTCCTGAGCAATATGAGCTAGACAATTCCTCAACTAGTGATCGAGTGACAAATAGAAAAGGTACACACCCAACCTCTTCCAGCAAATGTCTCTGATGTGTCTACAGAATGTATATTGGATGGCTTGCTGTGTCTGCCTCTACATCCATTGGAAATAAGTACAAACTGGTGCCTGGTGCAGCGGCTGGTGATGCTGAAATGACCTCTGCTATATGTGAAGATTCTTGGCCGGTCCCGTACTGCTACTATCACTACTTATAGCATCACTGTCTCTCTTGGGCATGAGGTCAAAGTTTTCCTTCGCTATCTGAGCATCCATTAGAATGTCCTCGAAAGTAGCTGTACGGTACCTATAAGTGCTATAACTGACCTCTCAGTTCAGACCCTTCATGAACTTTTGGGCCCGACCTCCTGGGTCCCGAACCACACGCTTCACAAAGTGGCTCAGATGACAGAACTCAGCAGCATACTTGTCGATTGACATGCTCCTTTGGACCAAGTTAAGGAACTGACTCTCCCTACGTCAGGAAAGAACTTCTCCTTGAAAGCTTCTTGAAAGCATCCCAAGTAAGCCCTATCACGGTAAGCCTGGGCTCTGTGCGATATTAAGTGAGTGCAATTTCCAACAACTGAATACCGGCTGCATCAACCTATAAACTCTTAGGAATCTGGGCCATACGTAGAATCCTCTCAATGTCCTCCAGCCAGTCATCTGCGTAGAGTATCCCCTCGGTACCTTTGAACTCTTGAGGTGTCATCCTCTTGAAGTCCACTACAGTACCCGACCTCGTCTGCTACTGAACTGGAGCACCCTGAGGTTGGAAAAGTGTCACCTTTTCAACAGCAGCTAATGACAACTGGTGGGCACTCTCAATGCTCTGGCACATCACCTCAGCTTGTCGATACTGCGCTTTGGCCTGGGCTCTCTGAGCCTCTATCATCTGCTAGAACAACATAAATATTTGTGCTACCTTAGTCGGTGCTAGAGGAATACCCTCTAGCTCTACAGGAGCAGTCCTCTGAACAGGTGGAGGAGCACCGCCAAAAGCAGTTGAAACCCCTATATGAACGAAAGAAATGGTAGGATCAACTCTCGTAGTCGGAACATAGGGTTGAGAGGTAGCAAACCTCTTAGAAGCTGCTGCAGGTCCAGAGCGCTGAGATCTAGTCTTTGATGGCATCCTGAAGATAGTACAAACAAAGAAAGTCAATATAGCACAAGATAAGTATCCTCTACCAAGGATAGATGATATGTTTGATCGACTTCAGGGAGTGACCTTGTTTTCAAAGATTGATCTTCATTCCGGATACCATCAGTTGAAGATAAGGTCCGAAGATGTCCCAAAATCAGTATTCTGTACGAGATACAGACACTATGAGCTTTTGGTTATGCCATTTGGTTTGACTAATGTCCTAACATCCTTTATGGATCTAATGAATATGGTATTCTGACTGTTCCAAGATAAGTTTGTTATTGTGTTCATAGAAGATATTTTTATTTAATCGAGGGATAAAGAGACACATAAGGAACACTTGAGAATAGTACTGCAAATGCTTCGTGAACATCAACTGTATGCGAAGCTAAGTAAATGCGAGTTTTGGATAAGTATCGTGTCTTTCCTTGGATACGTTATCTCGATGGAAGGTGTTGCTATTAACCCGAAAAAGATTGAAGGAGTAGTAGACTGGAAACAACCTACGTCAGCTGGTAAAATATGGAGTTTTTTTGGTTTAGTTGGGTACTACTGTTGGTTCGTAAAGGATTTTTTTGAAGATTGTGTCGCCTCTGACTCACCTTACTCAGAAGAGAGTAGCATTTAAGTGGACTAACGACTGCGAGATTCGTTTTCTAGAACTAAAGCAATAGCTCATCACGGCTCCAATTCTTGCCCTTCTGGAAGGTTCTGAGGGATTTCTAATTTATAGCAATGCATCAACACTTGGATTGGGATATGTTCTTATTCAACATGAAAAGACAATATTGTATGCCTCGAGATAGCTTAAGCATAATGAGAAGAATTACCTGACTCATGAATTGGAATTGGCGGCAATTGTGTACATATTGAAATTGTGATGACACTATCTCTATGGTGTGTCCTAGAAAATCTTCACGGATCACAACAGCCTCAAGTATATCTGTGACGACCCGCACTCGGTATAAGGGCACGAGCATGTGGGTATGTCCAGCCAATGCCGCAGTATCGGCAGTAGAACGCTGTATAAGTCAACAGTACTAACTAAAATATCTTATGAATATATATATATATATATATATATATATATATATATATATATATATATCACAACTTGTCAATGATATCTCATCTCCAATAGAGGACAATATAATAATAATAATATTCATACTCAATCACAATAAACTATAAGAAAGATAATGACACGATAATGATATAAAAGATAATCCAAAAAATAGCCTAGAACATATATCCCAAATCCATATTTAGTCTAGGGGTCTAAATATCTCAACATAACATAATCTCAGAAATAATAACATCTCAATGAGTCAAAAGCTGGAGAAAAATCCAGTACTAATAGCTAAATAGCTAGGTCGCTACTAGTGGTGTCTCCTCTACTGGGATGGCCTCCTCCTGTGGCTCCTGGACGTATCATTCATCTACTCGAGGTCCATAATAAGTAGGACAAAAGTCCTTTAAATCCTCTGAAAAATGTTATCCAATCAGGATTAGAGCAAAGTACATAAATTAATAGCAGTTCCATTAAATTGACAAAAACTACAAAAGTAGTAAGTAATAAAAATACATGATGGATAAATAATACTGAATAATGAGGAAACAGGTAATCATGTCATATACAGACTGAAAGTAATCATGAGAATGTATGTAGTGACAGATGATAACTAGAATAGAGTATAAACTACTAAGTTGTGCCTTAAAATATTAGTTTATTATGTGATCAACTTGGGACAAGATCAGACTACTCCATATGACTGGCTATGTACAAGTATAGTAATAGATCAGACCAGTCATACATGAAAAGCTATGCAGAAGTACAAGTAAGATCAGGCTACAGCCTATGTGAGTTAAGGATGAGCTATGCACAAGTATTTAAGGTATGATCATATAATCTACCAATATTTCTCCATCCCACGACTAGTATGATCGATCCAATAATGACTCCTCATAACAGGTATCAAGATAGTATCCCGTGTAGCATCATGTCAGGAATTAAGTATAACACTATAAAACTGATATCATAGAAATCATCAAGATAACAAAAACTGTTAGAGAATGTACTCGCCTAAAATTTGGGGTTAAGTATCAACAGTATTCGTAACAGTGCCTCGAGGACCTAAATATAAAATATCAATTTCATTTGTTGTTTTAGAGTGATAAACATTGATATCTAAATTAGAATGTGATTTCTAGGTCATGGAAATCAAACTAGGTTAAACTAGTCATTATCTAGGTCTCTAAGTCCATACCTTGCTATACCAAGGTATTCTAACTAATACTAGACAATACTAGTTAATATCTCTATTTATTTATCCTATAATATATGTACATAGGCTCAATAATTTAATACCTTAACTATTTATCCTTTACCTTAGACACTACCCTTTATCCTAGACATTACCTTACCCCATATAACATAGGTAATACCAATACTCACCTTTACCTAACATATCTTATGCATACTCTATGAGCTAGGTGCATATCCCTAATACTAGCCCATAGATAAATACCCATATCAATTTAACTTAACCATATCCTATTGCCCATTCTAACTACCAATACCTTATCTATAGGATATCTACCTAATGCACTCCCACTTACCTCACACACACATATGTAGTATCCCATGATACCCACATATTGACATAAACACACTAGATACTGTTACCCTCTACTATTGTTGTCTGCTATTAGAACACTGTCAAGCAGTATAAACCCCCTAAAATTTTACTATGATTTTTTATATAATTATTTTTTTGGTATTTGTACGTCGAGAGCGAATACGTATATGCGAAGTATTTATTTTTATATAAAGGTTTTATTATAGGTTTTCGTCATATAGAAAATAAGTATATTTTTGAGATAATATAAAGTAAATATTTTTTTGCTTAAATATATGAATTGTGTCGGACAAGAGCTACCAAACTTTATTTTTATTTTTATTATATATAAAGGCTATTTTATTTTATTGCACAAATATAAGTAGTAGTTTGAAAATAATGTTTTTATATAAATATACTATTTGCATGCGAGGTACATGAAAATAAATTCATGTATATTTTATAAAATTTCGATTTCTAAAATTTTTTATTTGGATTTATGTTATTATAAAAAAGTATTTTAAATTTATTTGAAATTACTTTATTTATTTATAAAAATGTATTTTAAAATGTTTAAATATTTATTGTGATTTAAATTGGAATTTTGATTTTATTGGATTAGATTTTTAAAGAGTTTTAAATTCAAGATGAGGTTATCTAGTTTTAAATTTGGAAGAGATTTTATTGAATTGGTTTTTAAGTGATTTAAATTAAAGATGGATTTATCCATTGGAGTTTAAATTATTACTAGTCCTTATACAACTAGGAGTCTTAACCTCCTATAGAAGGAGAGCCCCTTTGCTCTTTTTCCTAGAAATTCCATAATATAAATTTTGTCTGCCACAAATGTGCGTGCACCATGTCGGTGTCCACCTTCCTCGTGTCAGCCCGTATTGGCCTCGGGTCCGACCCTGAGTGTGTTTCCACTATAATATATTCTTAACATATACATCATCTTCTCTGTGCCCGACACGCTGGACCCCGATCCAACGCATCCTCTCTCTGTGTCCTTGTCATGCAGGATACTAAATACACAAACACAACCCAAAATTTCTAGCCAAACCCTAACCCAAGATAACTGGTACCCGCCACCTCACTGGTACGTGCCATAACGGCCGTCACTGACACTTCCAAGATCCATCGCACCCGACTACCGTCGTGGCCGCCTCTGCCACCACAACGCAACTACCAGCACCAAAACTCTCCTTTACAGCCACGCTCCTCCCTGACCTCTCCGCTGCTCGCCGGCACCCCTCTGGCCACCACTACCATCATATATAATACCTCACCACCGACTACCATCACGGTGCCCAGCCCACATCCGGCTGGATGCCTCATGTACCACTACCACGGCGGTGACAACAATACCCCACCAAAGAGGGAAAAAAAAGAAGAAGAAAAAGCCAACCTGGTTCCACCGACGATGCCCAGCTCCTAGCACCATCGCGTTCTCCAGGTGGCAGTGCGACTGAGATCTGTGTCTCTGTACGGCCACCACCTCCGGTTGCCCGTGCACCCTCGATCTGGCAACCCAGAACAGATATCGCCAAGCTGCAACTACGTTTCCCAACTACCGCGGAGCCGTACGCCCATCGTGAGCCTCACCTCCAACGGTCAGCGGCGGTCACCGCCACAGTCAATGAGTTCTCCTTGTCGGAGCCCCTTGTAATTCCTTATTATCTAGATCTCTCTCACGAGTTCTCTCTGCTCCTCTCCCTCTCCGCTCACTCATCCCTTCACTTCCAACACCCCCTAATTCCCTCTCTCTCTTGCTCTACTTCTCCGACTCCCTCTTTCCTTCTTTCTCACTCACACAGAGTCTCTCTCCCCCTCTTTTTCAGTGTCACCCCCTTCTTAGATATTTAGGAACAAAATAGTTTTTATTTATTATTAATATTATTAATATATATGCTTAATGTTAGTATTATTATTGTAATTATTGTTTTCATTTATATTATTTTATAATGTATTCTTTTATTGTTATATATATATATATATATATATATATATATATATATATATATATATATATATAAAATATATATATATATATATATATATATATATATATATATATATATATATATATATTACTAATACTCTGAGGAATTTTGTTTTAAATAAATATATTATTATACTATATTTACCAAATTTAATATAGTATTGTGTATAGCCTACATCTATTTTCAAAATGAGTTTATCAACCTGTAGAAGCATGGGTCACGCGCCTCAGAAAGAGGGGTAACCCCGTGCCTCATTTGTCACCAACTAGGCATCGAGCTGCCCATGCCTCATCAAAGCAACATGTCAATCACGCCTCACCTAGGCATCACGACACCTATGCCCTCAAGCCTTAGGCAGAATGCCTTGATCTCTGTGCAAAAGACAGCCAAAATACAATCATGATTACTTGGGCTACTCACGCCCCGCTAAAGGCGTGCCCTTTCTCCTACTCGTGCCTCACATATATAGGCACACCTAATCTCTTGCATCCCCACCTATGCCTCTCAGTTGCTCTCCCCAAGGCTGTATTTAATAAGCTTAAACTTCCCTCGAAACTTCGACTCGACGCTTTGATTCTCGTGCAAAGAATGAACAAAGAAGTTGAAGTTCATTCTCCTTAGAAATAGTGCAGACATGAACGTATCGTCTGATTAAATCAGGCATGTGCTGCCTGATTAAACTCAGGTGTGTGCCGTCCTGAGTCTTTCTCCAAGCATGTGTGTTTCTACCCCCGGACCTATAATTCTTTCCCAAATATGAACAAAATGTCGCCTAGGACAATGGTTCCTAAGCGTGGGCATCTTGTTGGCTGCTGTGGAACTAGGCGCGTGCCACGTGTCGAAGACCTAGTCACGCCGAGGTGCGGGTTCTTAGCAGCTCAAAGATCCTCTCCAATAAAATCTCAACAAATATGATACATGACAATCTGCTACAACCCCACATCAGTGAAGTATGTACGCAATTGCAATTGAACCTTGTTTAGGGTGCCACATTGCAGTCAGAGATATATGCTTGCCACTGACAGGCGCGTGTATGATTACTTCTCCTCAGTTATAAGTAAGAGGGCTCTCCTTCATTCAAACCCCCTGATTCCTCCAAATTCCTCAAGAGTTCCTGAGCATTCTAGAGGGAGTTCTTGTTGTTCTGCCTTAGCCAGTGAAGCTAGGCCCGACAGTTCTCCCTCATCGCCAGATCGTCAATGGAGTAAAGAATCAACCCTCCATCATCACAACCTAGGTAAAAATCAAAGTATAATTAGGAGATTCCTGTTCAGGAGTTCCCTCTTGCATTCTCAATTATAACCTTCGAAGTTCTCCTCTATAGTACTACAAAGCGATGTCAAACAAGATGGTAACCCTGCTGGGATGACTTTCTCCTTCGACGAAAAAGCTGTAATGTAATATGACACAGCCATACTCGGAGCTACTACGAAGATGTTGGTCGTTAAGTTCGACCAATCAGCCTTTGAGAAAATGCTCTCTAGGGATAGCACAGGTTCTTCTTCTAAGCTGTTGAAGCCTAGGAAAATAAAGAAGGCATGGGTGCCTAAGGCTTGTATAGACTACCTACAACCTGTTGGAGAAGAGCAGCATACGCCAATGTATCTTTCATCTGGCATGCTGGTGGCATCACTCTTCATTTCTTCTCAGGTATGTAGCTCTGGGAAGTACGATGCTTATTCCCAGAGGAAAGTGTGGCAACAAGAACATGCACCTACAAAGGGGCATTGAAGAAATTTGACCCAAGATAAGGCCTTGGACCGTTTAGGGGATCACGAGCCCCAAGCGCATGAAGGAGTCTAAGACAGAGACTCTGTATATGGCAGGCCTAAATTAATACGAGTTATGCATGCTGTGTACGCCAACACTACCACGCCAGTAATTGGCAAAAGATGCGCGCATCTGACTGTGACGTACGTGCCCGATAGAAAAATCTATATGTTCTGCCACGCACCTTGGCGCCAGGGCTGGAGCAATATCCAAAGTCCTCCAGATGCCCAAATCTTCTGCATGCACAGGAACTGGGTTCAGATATACTTTCACTTATATGCCACAACACTTTGTCTACCCGAGGGCTTGAAGAGGGCATAAAAGTTAATCTTCCTTCTCACGATATGCATCACATGATTAATCACAAACACAAAGTAAAAGGAACAACGGCAGATACTGTATACGAAATACCCTTAGTTGGACACACATACGCTAGTATAGTCATCAACTGCTGCTGTGAAAAATTAGCAGCAGTCCCAAAAAGATAGTCCAAATTTCAATGGCTACAATCTACCACATCCGGCCGACAGTGTCTCGACGAACGAATACAATCAGACGAGAAGGAGGAGCCACTCTTCGCCACATGCCATGCCATAAGGAGTTCCCCTCTGGATAAAAAGAACTCTAATCCTTCGATCAGTACACCAAAGAACCGACTCAATAATAAGTTGTCTATTTCCAACGCCAAGGTATTTCAGTGCACTCGTTCCAAATCCAAACTCTTGTCCGAAGCCCGAAAACCTATGGGTAGTTAGTGTCCCGTACCTGATACTAACCAAGTTTGGGGTACTGACCCTCGGCTTGCCCAAGATGTAGGGGGTAGCCAACTCCTGGTACTGCACTACAACCCCACATTTCAAAGGGACAATGATTTCCACAAAATTGAAGGGGAAGGGGCTAGGGGTACCCATCCCTAGTATACCTCTCAGGTCTTAAGGACCGAGGATGATTGGAACCTCGACCTTTTTCACTAATCCTAAATGATTTCTTACGCTGCCGACAGTGAGGAGTGGGAGTCAGGGACGGAGAGCGAGCAATCCACTCGCACCCATGTCATGCCATCACACATGGCAAGTAATAAACAGAGATCCTAAGCACATGAATACATGATCTACGTGAAAAGCACATGACATGATGTATCCCGATGCTTCCGGGAGGGATAACATCTCATAAAGGGATCCATATAGTACCAATCCGTGTTAACAACGTGACAACATCAAGTAAAGTAATCTAGAACATAAATATAAATCCTAACAAGTATAAAATGGTCAGAGAATGTACTCGCCTGATATCCTGAGTATTCGATGAGTATAGATGTCCAGACAGAGTAGATGAGTCCTATTTAGAGCAATATAGGTCATAACATGTTCATAATCGTAATATTAAACTTTACAATACATTCTATATGATTTCTAGGTTATTCTAGACTAAAGTCAACTCTTGGTCAACTCTAGTCAACTACACAAGTCAAACTAGGTCAACTAAGCCATACTAGGTCCAATCCTAGTCTAACAAGTCATTCTAGGCCTAACCAAGCCTATACTAGCAGTCAAACACATTGCCAAGCCAAAATGAACCATACAAGTCTATATACCATACCTAAATACATGTATACATACATGTATACATACCATTACATTATTCATGCATTATATTATATACATGTATTCGTGTCACATATGTATAGTTTACATTATTCATTACATTACATTATATCCATCTATCTATACACATCACATTCATTCATTCATGCATTCATTATGTACATAGAGAGAAAAGGATGTGTGAGAGCATGACAGTTGTGATAGGGTGTGTGTGTGTGTGTTTATGGACAGTAGGTTATAGAGTGTGTGTGTGTGTTTGTGGACAGTAGGTTATAGAGTGTGTGTGTGTGTGGGGACAGTAGGTTATAGAGTGTAACAGTGAGTGATATGGTGTGTGTGTGTACAGGCAAGGGAGTGATAAGATGTGTGTATGTGTGGACAGTGAGGGGTTTATGTTCTCAGGTTTATGGCATGTATTCGGTGTAACAGTACATATATTCTCAGGTTTTAACATGTGTGTGTGTATATATAGAGTGATAGGGTTTAATTCTCAGGTTTTTATATTAAATGGCAAGGGGGTTAAACAACTAGTGTACAATAGTTTAGGGATTTCTCGTGTTCACATTTCAGTAGGGTGTAGGGGTTATCCAGTGTGTACAGACAAGGAAAAACAGACTTAAATGCCCAGGTAACATGTTGTGGGTTAGCAATCTAGTGTACTGCATTGTACACCAAGTGCAATGTATTAACATCATCTAGTATCATGCCTAATGGAAACCTATAACTCAAGTTTGCCTGTTCGAGTATCATTCCCATATGAAAACCAAAAATTACAAACCCAATCATGAATCAATATGAACCCAGCTATGTAACTTATATCTCAGACATTGTATACATGTTAATACTACAATTTAATCATCAATTTAAACATTAAAACCGAAATGAAAACCCAGTCATATGCACAGTATCAATGTTCTGAATATCGAATACAAAAACCCAATTTAACATATGAAAACTCAACGAAATATCAAATTAGTTTGTTCTTACAAGAAATATATATAATTACGTGTCTAGGGGTTAATTTCGTATCCATAAACAAGATACAAAGTGTCCATACAAATCAAACAAACATAGACACAGAAACCGTGCTACACAGTCACATGCGAGCGTGTCACGAACTTGTACACACGACTCATGACACATGACACCTCGTTCCCGTGTCTAGGGGTTCGCCAGGGGTAGGGCTACGTGTCTGTGTCCCTGCACTTCGTCAAATTCGTGTCTGTCGCGTGTGTGGGTGCGTATCAGAACCCAAAACTCTCGTGTAGCAGCTTAGGCAAAATCGGTGCGAGTTAAATTACGAGGTCGACACAACATTACACATCATGCCACTTGGGGGCTAATGTGTCAGTCACTACCCCTAGCTGCATGCCAAGTGTCGCGTGTCCAAGTGACACAAACACGCAGAAATCTACCCCGAGCAGCAGGGCACTTGTGCACACTCTCGTGCAGCATATCCTGCTCTCCGTGGACACGACACAGACACAAATTTTACCTCAGTCAGACACAAAATCAAATGCCACATATACACCTATAAATCTGTTCAAATATATTTTGAAAATAACAAAATAGAATTTATTATGGCATTCCATCGAACACCTATGCACACATACTGATACGTGTCCGATACGGACACCAAATCAATACAAATTCTCACCAACTCACTCTACACCTAGTGGACACCTAGATGGATGCATCTATGGAAAGAAATCAGGATTTAGAGGTGTTTTGAAGGGATTACCTATTGAAAGTTAATCTCAATAAAGAAGCCCCAAATTGTGAAGTCTCCTTCCTCAAACAATATCCAAATGAGCTCCCCTCCTTGCAAGCTAGCCTCCTTCAACCTCTATTCTAGATTTAGAACCAATTACAAAAGATTGGGATCAATTTGGTGGAGGAATGTTGAAGAATGATGAAAGGGGAAATAAATTAGGGTTTCTAAAGGGAGGATTTCTAAAAGAGGCAAGTAGTAATAAAGAGAGACTTTATAGGAAGAAAATTAGGTCATAAGTGGCTGTTGTGGCAGGCCAAATGAAGAGCTAGGGTTAGGTTTTCTCATGGTGGGCTTTGGGCCAAGATTGTTAGCTAGCTAGCTCAACTCCTTAGCCATAAGTCCAAATGCAAAAATCTTCCAATCCTCTCTTGAAACCTAGCCACACTCAAGTCAACTAAGACCAACTTAAGTTAGATTAGGGTCCCACACCATGCTAACTAAGTCACCAAAGTCAAAGTCAAACTCTAGGCTAGTCTCTAAAGTCACAACTAACAAAAGTCAAAAATCACAACACCAATACAATAAATAATAAAATAATTCACAAAAATCAAAATGACCAAAATACCCTCAAGGCTAAAAAGTGGTAGTGACAAGTCTACCCTCCTTAAAAGAATTTTGTCCTTAAAATTGAAAGGCAAAACTGAACTAATGAGAATGATAGACAATCATACCTCAAGGTCCAAAAAGATATGGGTATCGCTCGCGCATCTCATCCTCCCAGTCCCAGGTAGACTCTCCTAGAGAATGATACCTCCATGCGATGCGAACCAAGTGTATCACCTGGTTCCTTAGAACCTTCTTTCGTCGATCCATAATCTCCACATGCTGCTCTGGATAGCTAAGAGTTGGTCCCACCTCAATCTCTGAGTGATCGAGTACATGGCTAGGATCTATCATATACCGTCTCAGCTGCAACATGGAATACGTTATGGACTTCCACTAATACAGGTGGCAAGTCTAGCCTGTAAGCCACATCACTGACTCTCTTGCTGATCACGAAAGGTCCGATGAAGCGTGGGCTAAGCTTCCCACCTCCACCAAAACGTATCGTACCACGTGTCGAAGATATCCTCAAGAAAACCAGATCTCCAACCTAATCACAAATATGGTCTTAATTACTAATATATTCAAACATGATCAAACAAAATCTTAAACAAAAAAATCCTAATTCTAATCCTATCCATAAGCTGTACCTCAAACTCCAAAGGTTTGCGGTGGCTATCGGCCCAGTGCCAATGTCTGTCCTGCGCCACGCAAAGCTGGTCTGTGATGAGCTTCACCTTCTCGGTTGCATCTACAACCATCTTAGGTCCCAATAAAGCTCGCTCTCCAACGTCATCTCAAGATAAGGGTGTATGACATCTGCACCTGTACAGTGACTCGAATGGTGACATCTCAATACTGGCCTGAAAACTGTTATTGTATGCAAACTCCACTAAGTGCAGGTGATCCTTCTAGCATCCTCCAAAATCTAAAACACAAATCTGTAACATGTCCTCGAGTGTCTGAATAGTCCTCTCTGACTGTCCGTCTATCTGAGAGTGGTATGCAGTACTAAACTTGAGCTGAGTGCCCAAACTAGTCTGCAGACTCCGCCAGAAATAGGAAGTAAAGCGGCTATTCCGATCCGAGATAATGCTCATCGGAACTCCGTATATCCTGACAATCTGTCGCATATACATCTCTGCTAGTCTCTCAGTAGACGTACCCACTTTAAATGGCAAAAAGTGAGCTAATTTGGTCAACCTATCTACGATGCCCAAATTGCGTCTTTCTCTTCTGGTTTACGCGGCAATCCAGAAACAAAATCCATCATGATGTGCTCCCACTTCCACTCTAGAATAGGCAATGGTTGCAACAAACCTCCTGGCCTCTGTCTCTCTGCCTTGACCTGCTGACAGACTAAACATCTGGCTACGAAGCGAGCTACCTCTCGCTTCATCCCATACCACCAAACGTGCTCCCTCATATCCTTATACATCTTGTTGGCACCTGGATGTATAGAGTACTGAGATCGGTGGGCCTCCTGTATGACCTGCTCCTGAAGCTCTTCACTAGGCACACACAGTCTGGAATTGTGCCTCAATGCGCCATCCTCTGCAAGAATAAACTCATCATCCACTAATCCTGGTCGAACCTGCTCTCGGATACACCGTAGAGCAACATCCTTTAACTGAGTTGACTTGATCCTCTCCATCAAGTTCGACTGAATCTGAAGGCCCCACATCTGTATTTGAACTTCTGGCACAACCACCTCGATCCCTAGGCTCTCTAAATCTGCTAGCAAGTGATGATCCATCGTCAAACACATGGCTGTCGGATACCTACTCAAGGCGTCGTCAACCACGTTGGTCTTCCCTGGGTGATACTGCAAGAAAATGTCGAAGTCCTTCGTCAACTCCAACCACCTGTGCTGCCTCATATTGAGCTCCTTCTGTGTAAACATATACTTCAAGCTCTTATGATATGTAAAGATCTCCATCCGGTCTCCGTAAAAATAGTGTTTCCACAACTTCAAGGCAAATATAACTGCTGCCAACTCCAAGTCATGGATAGGGTAGTTCTTCTCATGGGGACGTAATTGTCTGGAAGCATAGGCAATCACCTTACCATGCTGCTGTAAGATACAACCCAAACCCTTTCCTGAGGCGTCACTATAGATAGTGAACCCTCATGATCCTGATGGCAATGTCAAAATTGGAGCTATCGTCAGTCGCTTCTTCAACTCATCAAAAGCGACCTGACATTACTCTGACCATATAAACTCTGCGTCCTTCCGGGTCAGCCTAGTCAATGGCTCTGTATCCCAGAAGAAATTCTGTACGAACCTCCTATAGTAGCCTGCTAATCCTAAGAAACTCCTGATCTTCGCTACTGAACTCGGTGCTGTCCAAGCCTCAACTGCCGTGATCTTCTTCGGGTCAACTGAGATCCCATCTCCAGTCACCACATGACCCAAGAACTCAACTC
Organism: Iris pallida; assembly: GCA_029216955.1. Taxonomy (NCBI): domain Eukaryota; kingdom Viridiplantae; phylum Streptophyta; class Magnoliopsida; order Asparagales; family Iridaceae; genus Iris; species Iris pallida. The sequence continues at coordinate 395,148 of JANAVB010020800.1, read as the reverse complement.
TGTCCAGAAAGAACTCACACTTCGAGAGCTTGCCATAAAGCTCCTCCCTCCTGCGAGTCTCCAGAACCACTCTCAAGTGCTCCTTATGCTCCTCCTCGGTCTTCAAGTACACTAGAATATCATCGATGAACACCACCACAAACTTGTCTAAGTACTGGTGGAACACCTTGTTTATCAGGTTCATGAATACCGCCGGGGCATTAGTCAACCCAAACGGCATCACCATGAACTCAAACTGGCCACATCGCATCCTGAATGCGGTCTTCGGGATATCCTCCTTCTTCATCTTCACTTGATGGTAACCTGACCTCAGATCAATCTTTGAAAATACCCTCGCCCCACTCAGCTGATCGAAGGGATCGTCGATCCTCGACAACGGGTACTTGTTCTTGATCGTGAGGTTGTTGAGTGTCCTGACCGACCCATCCTTCTTCGGTACAAAGAGTACCGGTGTACCCCATAGTGAAGAACTCGATCGGATGAAGCCCTTATACTGCAGCTCATCCACCTGCTTCTTTAACTCTACCAGCTCGCTGTTGTTTACCCTATGGACGTGCTGAGATATCGGCTCTGTGCCGGGCACTAAGTCTATAGAGAACTCCACGTCTCTGTCCGGTGGTAGTCCTGGCAAATCCTCTGAAAAGACGTCCATGAACTCTGCTATCAAAGGGTGTGGCACTGCCTGCTCCTCAATTGATACTCCGCAGAAGACTCTACTGCTCTGCTCCGCCTACCATCGGGTGAACTCGAACTCTGGCTCTCTGGGTGCTCTGAAAAGAACTCTACCCTCGCGACAATCTATACTGGCGTGGTGCCTGCTCAACCAATCTATACCGAGTACGATATCATAGTTCGACAATGGCATCACGAGCAGACTCACATCCAACTCTCGGCCTCCCAAATCAACTCTCCAACCCTTACAAATATCACTAACGAGGATAATACCACCCCCGGTCGTGATCTTGTAAGTCCTAGACAACGATTCAGATACAAGGTAGTTTCTAATAGCAAAAGATACAAACACGAAGCTGTGGGAAGCCCCACAATCTAACAATGCAAAGTTGGAATAAAGTCGAGGAGAATATAACCTGCGATCAGCTCTTCGATAGCCTCTGCGTCCTCAGCTGCCACGACGAAAGCTTGCCCCTGCTGACCTCCCCTGGCCTGCTGCTGATGCTGTACGAACCTCTGCTGCTGAGTCTGCAAGGGTCCCTTCTGCTACACTACTGGAGCCCTGGCTCCTACTCCCTAAGCTGCTCGTCCTGAAGATATGAAACACTCCTTCAGCTGGTGCTTTGTCGAACCGCATAGTAGGCACCTCTCGAGCCTCTTCCTGTAGTCATTCCACACATGCCCTAGCTTCTTGTAGAAGCCACAACTAACGGGCTGCTGCCTGAGTGCCTGTGGCTGAAACCTCAGCTGCTGCTGCTGTACCTGCAGGAAAGGTGCACGGCCCTGCCCCTGGAACTGCTATGGCTGGAACTGCCTCTGCTGCTGCTGGTGCTGCTGCTGAAAGTGAGGCCTCTTGGCCGGTCCTTCGCTGCCACTGGCTCCATGAGTGTCTCATCTCCTCTTGAGCTTCAGCTCAAGATCATCCTCCGCTGCTAGGGCACCCACCAGAATCTCCTCAAAAGTGGCACTCCGGTCACTCTTGGTCAAAGACTTGACCTCCTTGACTAACCCCTTTTGGAATCTCTGGGCCTTCGCTGTCTCACTGAGTCCCTCAACAAATCATCCTAGATGGCAGAACTCCCTAGCGTACTCCTCGACAGTCTGACTGCCCTGAACTAAGCTCTCAAACTGCGTCTCCAGGGCGCCAAGAGCTGTGTTAGGGAAAAACTTCTCCTTGAACAGCTTCTTGAAGGCTGTCCAAGTATGTCCCTCTGTACCGACCCTCGGGTCCGTCTGGTACCATATGCGGGCCATGTCCTATATCTAACTACCTGCCGCCTCAATCTACAGTCGTGTTAGAATCTTCGCCAGCCGGAAGATCTTCTCGATGTGCTCTATCCAGTTATCCGCATACAGAATCCCCTCTGTGCCGCGGAAGTCCCGCAGACGCATCTTCTGGAAGTCCTGAATCCCTAGTGTCCTCGACTGATATGGCTGCATCTGGGCTGCCTGGGGCTGCATAATAACTCTCTCCACCGTCGTCAGGGCAAGCTGATGGGCATTCTCTATGCCCTGCTGAAAATGAGCAGACTGCTGTCGCTGGGCCTCCACCATCCTCTGAAAGAAGGCGAATAGCTGTGCTACGTTAACCGATCCCGAAGGCAGTTGCTGCTGAGTAAAATCAGGAATGATGGGGGAAGGTCTCTGTACAGACGGAGGTGTACCTCCAAATGCAGCAGAAATGCCAACCTGATCTGGCATAACAGGAGCTGCGGTCTCGAGGCCCTGCTGAACAGGACAAGAGGTGGCCGACCTCTCGATAGTATCCCCCAGACCGGAGCGATGAGATCGTGTCTCCATAACCATCCTGAAGACAGATCAAAACAAGAAGCAATTACTGAAAATGAAGCAAAAAATCAAAGGAGGACAGTTTATTTATTCAAAGGAATGCATTTAATCAACAAGAATTTAGATGGCAAGTATTGGATCAGAGTTTTCCTAATGTGATTGAGTACCTCAAAACTATATCCTACATCCTACTACAGGCTGTAGTGATACTCTAGTTCGAATACCACTACAAATCTAGACCTGCATGGACCACCACTAAAAATGTGTCATGACCCACACCCAGTGTAGGGGCACGAGAAGTGGGTACGTCCAGCCTACGTCGCAGTGTCGGAGGTAGAATGCTGTCCTAGTCACATACATCTAACAATTATAAAGTACCTGTACAATATATACTCTCCGAACGGATGACAATACAAAAATGTACAACTCAATCACAGCTAAGGTAGAAGTACGATAAGATAGATAGATATGAAAATTGCCAAATGAAATACAACAGGAAAAGAAATCTAAGTATCTAAGATAACATCTCCACAACATCCAGAATAACAATATCCCAAATAAATACATAATATATCCAAAATAAGATAAGACAATATAAGTAAGATAACTAGTCTAGCTATCTAGCCTAGACTAATGGGGTAATGTCCTCTGCAAGGACTGGGTCCTCCTGGGAGTCTAGCTCGCAGGTGTCATCTAGGCCTGCTCCGAAGTACATAGGACATAAATCCTCAATGTCATCTGTAATATTTCAACAGGTCAAATTGGGACAGGAACGAGTACAATACATCCCACGCAGTTCATAATATGACTGAAAATGTAAGCATGCTATAGAGTAAGATACATGAAACGCTGAAGAATATTCATGAAGTAAAAGAGATAACTGTAAGGAAATATCTACTATAAGTAAAGAACTATCAATGGCTAGTGATGTAGAGTACAAGATAGACATGTGAACGGCTTGAATTGTTCACATGACCATTTATACTCCCCCGTACCCCAATCAATACACAAGGATCCAGACATGTTATGTTATTGTACATGATTTCACATGGGGCCCATAGATGGGTGCACATGAAGTATACATGAGGGGCTCTGTGAACATGAGAGTACATAAATCACAAGAGTGCATATGAATGATGAAAATACATGAATACATGATGTACGTGAAAAGCGCATGACAAGACGTATCCCGATGCTTCCGGGGGGATAACATCTCATGAAGGGATCCATATAGTACCAATCCGTGTTAACAATGTGACAGCATCAAGTAAAGTAATCTAGAGCATAAATATAAATCCTAACAAGTATAAAACGATCAGAGAATGTACTCGCCTGATATCCTGAGTATCCGATGAGTATAGATGTCCAGACAGAGTAGATGAGTCCTATTTAGAGCAAAACAGGTCACAACATGTCAAGAATGGTAATATTGAACTTTACAATGCATTCTATATGATTTATAGGTCATTCTAGACTAAAGTCAACTTTTGGTCAACTCTAGTCAACTACACTAGTCAAACTAGGTCAACTAAGCCATACTAGGTCCAATCCTAGTCTAACAAGTCATTCTAGGCCTAACCAAGCCTATAATAGCAGTCAAACACATTGCCAAGCCCAAATGAACCACACAAGTCTATATACCATACCTAAATACATGTATACATACCTACATTACATGTATTCTTACATTACATCTATACATTACATATATTACATTATTCATGCATTATATTATATTATATATATATATATATATATTTTATATTATATATATATATATATATATATATATATATATATATATATATATATATATATATATATATATATTCATATCACATATGTATAGTTTACATTATTCATTGCATTACATTATATCCATCTATCTATACACATCACATTCATTCATTCATGCATTCATTATGTACATAGAGAGAAAAGGATGTGTGAGAGCATGGTAGTTGTGAAAGGGCATGTGTGTGTTTGTGGACAGTAGGTTATAGAGTGTGTGTGTGTTTGTGGACAGTAGGTTATAGAGAGTGTGTGTGTGGACAGTAGGTTATAGCGTGTGTGTGTGAACAGTAGGTTATAGAGTGTAACAGTGAGTGATATGGTGTGTGTATGTACAGGCAAGGGAGTGATAGGATGTGTGTGTGTGTGTCTGGACAATGAGGGGTTTGTGTTCTCAGGTTTATGGCATGTATTGGGTGTAACAGTACGTACATTCTCAGGTTTTAACATGTGTGTGTGTATATAGAGTGACAGGGTTTAATTCTTAGGTTTTCATATTAAATGGCATTGGGGGTTAAACAACTAAGTTACAGCAGTTTAGGGATTTCTTGTGTTCATATTTCAGTAGGGTGTAGGGGTTATCTAGGGTGTACAGACAAGGAAAAACAGACTTAAATGCCCAGGTAACATGTTGTGGGTTAGCAATCTAGTGTACTGCAGTGTACACCAAGTGCAATGTATTAACATCATCAAGTATCATGCCTAATGGAAACCTATAACTCAGGTTTGCCTGTTCGAGTATCATTCCCATAAGAAAACCAAAAATTACCAACCCATTCATGAATCAATATGAACCCAGCTATGTAACTTATATCTCAGACATTGTATACATGTCAATATTACAATTTAATCATCAATTTAAACATTAAAAACGAAATACAAACCCAGTCATATGCACAGTATCAGTGTTCTGAATATCGAATGCAAAAACCCAATTTAACATATAAAAACTTAAAAAAATATAAAATTAATTTATGCCAACAAGAAATATATATAATTACGTGTCTAGGGGTTAATTTTGTGTCCACAAACTGGACACGAAGTGTCCATACGAATCAAACAAACACAGACACAGAAATCGTGTTGCACAATTTCGTGCGAGCGTGTCACGAACTCGTGCACACGACTCACAACACATGATACCTCGTACTCGTGTCTAGGTGTTCGCCAGGGGTAGGGCTATGTGTCTATGTCCCTGCACTGCGTCAAATCCGTATCGTGTCGCGTGTATGGGTGCGTATCAGAACCCAAAACTCTCGTGTAGCAGCGTAGGCAAAATCGGTGTGGGTCAAATTACAAGGTCGACACGATACGACACGTCATGCCACTTGGGGGCTGATGTGTCAGTCATGCCCCTAGCTGCTTGCCAAGTGTCGCGTGTCCAAGTGATACGGACATGCAGAAATCTATCCCGAGCAGCAGGGCACTCGTACACACTCTCGTACAGCGTGTCCTACTCTTCGTGGACACGACACATACACAAATTTCACCTCAGTCAGACATGAAATCAAATGCCACATATATACCTACAAATCTGTTCAAATACATTTTGAAAATAACAAAATAGAATTCATTGTGGCATTCCATCGAACACCTATGCACACACACTGATACGTGTCCGATACGGACACCAAATCAATTCAAATTTTCACCAACTCACTCTACAGCTAGGGGACACCTAGATGGATGCATCTATGGAAAGAAATCAGGATTTAGAGGTGATTTGAAGGGATGACCTATTGAGAGTCAATCCCAATAAAAAGCCCCAAATTGTGAAGTCTCCTTCCTCAAGCAATGTCCAAATGAGCTCCCCTCCTTGCAAGCTAGCCTCCTTCAACCACTATTCCAGATTTAGAACCAATTGCAAAAGATTGGGATCAATTTGGTGGAGAAATGGTGAGGAATGATGAAAGGGGGAAGAAATTAGGGTTTCTAAAGGAAGGATTTCTAAAAGAGGCAAGTGGTCACGAAGAGAGACTTTATAGGGAGTAAATTAGGTCATAAGTGGCTGTTGTGGCTGGCCAAATGAACAGCTAGGGTTAGGGTTTCTCATGGTGGACTTTGGGCCAAGATTGTTAGCTAGCTAGCTCAACTCCTTAGCCATAAGTCCAAATGCAAAACTCTTCCAATCCTCTCATGAAACCTAGCCACACTCAAGTCAACTAAGACCAACTTAAGTTAGATTTGGGTCCCACACCATGCTAACTAAGTCACCAAAGTCAAACTCTAGGCTAGTCTCTAAAGTCACAACTAGCAAAAGTCAAAAACCACAACACCAATGCAATAAATAATAAAATAATTCACAAAAATCAAAATGACCAAAATACACTCAAGGCTAAAAAGTGGTAGTGACACATCTCGAAAGTAAAAGCAATCATGATAAAGAAATCTAGAATGCTAACACGAGGTCAAAACCACGAATAGTCATGTAAACCTCGCATCATGTATGTATCGGTGGTCTGTGGTCAATTATGTCAATGGACACATCAGTATGTATGTAATGCTTAATGTCAATACTCGATGTCACTATCATGACATCGACACCCATCTATAAAAGGACACTAAGTATCAACGTCCTACGTCATGCAATGCCAATAAAAAAAAGAACAAAATAGAAAGAAAAGATCTGTAACGAAGACAAGGCACGCTTGCCTGTAACTGCTGTCTGCGGGTAGGCATGACCAACTCCGGTATCCCTGTCGATCCTTCCAAGCTCACGTATAATAATAAATTATATTTAATATTCTATATCAACATACCATACCTAAATTATATGAGTATCGATGCCTCCTAGTTGCCATAACATTGTTATGACACTGCATCTATTCTATAGGTACATATAGGTACTAAATCCTCTTGTAAATACTTTACAATTACAAAAAAATAATATATTTAAATTCTAGAATTTATCTATAAATATTTATATATTTTTATAATTATATTTTCAATATGGGAACCCTTTCACAAAAGGTCCTATGTGAATACCACATATGACGTCTTCAAATTCGACCCATTAATTTAGTCCCGAAACAATGAATAAATAAAATTAATAAATTCTGTAAAAATCCCAAAAATTAGTTAAAATAGTACTTATAATGATAAACTTTGCACAACATGAAGTTTAATATGGATCCATGGAGTTTTGACACTTTTGGACACAAGTAAAGCAGAAATTTTTGGAGTTCGGTGACACGACAAATGTCTTGAATTTTTAAAAATAGCAAACGGATGCGAAACCTAACTTTCAGATATGCGTCGGAAAGGTATCGACGTCTAGATTATGAATACAAATATAGGAAGGCTATAAACTGAATTTAGATAGGTAAAAAGTGGCCCGCAATAGAATTTATCAGTTCTGGATCCCCTGTCGTAGAATCAATGCCACAGACAAACCGCTTGGAACTAGGAGATTCGGCGATCAGAGGTTGGAGTAGAGATACAAAGGTAACTCTCAGATTTGGTTGGAAGTAAAATGGATGAGAAAAATTGGATGAAATGTCATCTACAATTCGACTAACCTGCTGTGACGTTTCAGACTTCGATTCGACGGAGTTTCGGCCCAAGTAGCGTGTCGTGCACCTATCTAACGGCCGCAAGATTGCTCCTACATTTGCTAGTGTGGAAGGAGATGTTTATAGGTATGTCCAAGTGGTGGTGGTTGCCATAAAAATCGAAGAAAAATTATATTTTGTGAAGAAAGGGGGGTCGGCTAGGGTTTCGGTTTGGGAGGTTGTGACCGCGTACAAGTAGGGGCTACATGGGGTGTTGGTGGTTATGAAGAGACAGGAAAAGATTAGGGTTGGGTTTGTATTTATATTATTAGGGCACGAGCTTTGGTTTGATCTAATTTTGGATATGATTTGGTTCTCCAAATTATATTATTAGTAATAGGTTTCCTATTTTTGGATAGTAGTTTGACCAAGTCAAAGATATTAGCGAATATTGCATATGGCTGCAATTTAATCCTTAAAATTCCCTTAAATATATGTATACTTGGTTTTGGTAGTCCTAGTTAGGCTCTAACTAGTAGGGTTGACTAGGTTAGGGTCCGAGTAGCATTACTAGTCAAATTAGGGCTGTGCACAATTAAGTCAAACCGACCAAATCGAACCAAGCCAAACTGAACCGATTGGTTTTAAACCGAACCGATGGTTCGGTGGGTTTAGTTCAGCTTCAATTTTTTCAAAACCGATCGGTTCGATTCAGTTCACGGTTTGGTTATGCCAAAAACCGTCTAAATCGAACCGAACCGAACCGAACCAAATCCTTATTAAATAATTAGGGTTGGTTGGTTGGGTATGGGTTCATTGGGTTGTATTATACCGGTTTGGTTCATTTATTCACATCACATCCATTTATCAAGTTGAAGTTGAAAGAGCTCCCTAGTCTCAAAGAGGAGGCTCATATTCTTTTCTAATTGCTCATGTGCACATGAAAGGGGCTTTTGGTTGAATGTATATGATTTTTTTATATATGTATAATTGGCATTTTTCTTCGCCTACAAAGTGCAAGTTGAATTAAAGCTGCTGAATTGTATTTACTGTTGCAAAGTACAAGTTGACTGAGGTTTCACAAAAAAAAACATATAGTCCATTTTTTATGTGATCAAAACCGACCAAGTCGAACCGATCCAAACCTAACCAAATCGGTCGGTTTCAAAACCGAACCGACCATTTGGATGGTTTGGTTTGGTTTTGTTTATTTTCAAACCGATTAACTTCGGTTCGACTTTGGTTGGGACCAAATAGGTCGACCACCGACCAATGCACACCCCTAAGTCAAATTGGACCCGAAAATCAATTTAATGAGTCTCATGTGCCATTTGCAAATAAGTAGCACATGAGAACTCAATTGGATGCTATACCCTAGGCATGTGCATTGTAGACTCAAAATGGATCAAAACCATATATTAGGTCATACGGTTTTGATCTATGTCAAGTCCAAAAATCAAATTGGAAGTTGGCTTAAAATTACGTCAATGCCTCAAATTGGCCTAAGTTGGCCCGAAGTTGCACGATGTCAAAAGAATGTTGAAAAACAAATTTAGATGGGACATGATATATCAAACTGAAGGTGGACGAGTCTAGAATTCAAATATGGAACTGGATTTGAGAAAATAATATTTGTTGTGCTTCAAAAGTCAAAGCTATGGTAAACTACTATCATAGTCATTATTAACTTTAATATATTAAAATTGATGGAACTGGGGATTCCCAGGACCCTTTCTTTGGTATGCGTATTGATCGATAGAAAGTTAACTAGATCTAATACGTGTTCTAACCCTTCATAGGCGGAAACTAGGGTTCACGAATTATACCTGCGGCGGAAAGGAGACAAGTAATTCCTGACAATCTCGAGCGGATGATCCCAAGATCTTCTACACGTATTCCTTCCTCGAGTTGGACGTCGTGTGGGCAACGATCTCCCAACCTTTTCTTCTCCTTGGCAGCCCTCTCTTTCTCTCCTTACGTGAATCACGAATTTAGAAAAAGTTTCAAATTTTTGATCGGTAATATGGCGACCAGAGAATAGATGATATATATAGGCTACGGCAGGGACCATGAGGAGAAATTAGGGTTAGGCCTCCTAACGGATCTGGATATCCCGTGTTCAGCCCGAACACACAATTCAGGTCCATTAACAATAGCTCGGTCCACTAATGAGCTATTGTTGCACTACCTTCCTAATCCCAAATTATGTTTGTGGGCTCCTTTTATTATATGCTCATTTGGCTCCCCATGTTAAGATATCGTATGTCCGTCGATCAAATTAAGTTACTGACAACTATTTGACATCTTTTATCCTTAAGTAGTACCGCTCAACTTTATTTATTATGTCGGATATAATCCACCTGCAGGGTTTACATGACAATCCTTATGAGCTCCTTAAGGAAACATCATCAACCCGATGTATCGGGACATGGATTCCATTTATAATCAACAGCCCATCATACATACAATATTATTACCCAATTCAAAGAGGTTGTTGATCCATAATGAATCTCACTCTTTTATGAGTCAAAATAATGCACACTGTATATACATGTTCGTTATTATATCCGGGTTAAGAGCACAAGCATCCATAATAACTGAGGTATTTGTTCTCTTATGTAGTCAGTACAAAGAGAACAATCAAGTAGTCCTGTTTAATACACACAAAGTGTACTAGTGTAAACCTATAGTCAAGATAGACTAATACCAGATTACACTACGACCTTTCTAATAGATTGTCCAAGTCCATCTAGGTTGTGAACTATTTATATACTCTATAGGGAACTGATAATATGATCTTCTGTGTGACACCACAGACCATATTATCTACAATATAGAATATCAGACATTTGCATTAACACTTGCAACAAATACAATATGCAAACATTTGCCCTTATGATTCTCATTCAAAATTTAAGGAAATAAGGTTACTAAAAAGTGATGCTTTTAGTATATAACCCTAACAAAAATATCCATATAAAATAATTAAAAATAACTAAAAATTAAATCCAAAATTAAGGGGCCTACACCAATGCCCCCAATCACCCGACTACAAGTTATTATACGGCATTATCGCCCGCATCCAGTAACCATACATTACTGTAAGCATCTACATCGACAACATCGAAAGAAGTTCTTGAAGCCATCCGAGATCTTCAAACAAGAGCTGATCGAAACCTAGCCCGTCCTAACAGCCAGCAACAGATAAATAAAAATAAAAAGAGGGGCATTTTGACAAATCCTTCAAAAAAAATAGCAGTAGGGCTGGATAAGCCCTATAATTTTGACATCTTGGAACAACTGGCCAATACTCCAGCCAGACTGTCACTGTTCGAGCTTCTTCGCATCTCCAAGGAGACTCGAAATGCTCTGAATGAGGCATTACAGCAAATCGAGTCCTATTTAGGACAAATACAACAGCCAAAAGAAGACCTCGCTACATGTCCTCAGTATCATAGCGTGATGGAAACCATACCAAGTATCCTATTTTCGTAGTAGGACATGCTGTTGAAGAACAATAGGCATACCAGATCCCTGTATTTGACAGGATATGTTGGTGCTATCAAAGTCTATCGTATGCACATTGACCCTAGATCGTTCGTAAGCATCATTCTCCATTGCTTACTGTATACTCTTGGGATTTTGATGCATTGGATGTCTTCAATACAGACCATGATTAGTAGCTTCACTAACAGTAAAAGTGCCCAGAAGGGAAAATCTGCCTAGAAATCCAAATTGGAGATATAAAGACTGAGGCAACTTGCTACATCATTAACGCGGACGCTTGCTATAACGTCTTACTGGGAAGACCATGGATATACAAACACATAATTATGCCGTCCATCCTACACCAGTGCTTCAAGTATGTTAATAGTGGCGGTGTAGCAAAAACTGAGTTCGCAGACATTGATCCTTCAAAGGGGTCGAAGTTTACTATACGAAATCTTGTCTATTCCGAAAGAATCATCGAAAGGACTCAGGTGAGGATACTGATGACTATGAAGAAGCTCAGACCTCCTCCGATGGGCCTATAAAAGTAAGATTAAAAGAATGCCCTACAGTAGTAACGACCGAGCCTCCGATGAAGGCTCCAATCCCATTAGTAGTCCGACTGAAAGAAAAGCCGCCAGCAAGGGAAAATACCCCAGCTAAGCCCCTCATAGTGAAGTTGTGCGGTCTGCCTCTTACCTCTTCAGTCCCGCCAACCGTAGATACTGGGGAAGGTAATCTGAAGGACATTATTGTACCTCATTTTCTTGCATTCGATAATATAGTTCCGAAGGACAATTTGTTCTATTTTATCAATAAAGGGATGCCTTCGGATTACTTTTCTTTCCTCACTACATATTCTTTTGAGCAAAATCTGAGATTGTCGCTACAGACATAAATTACGTCCGCTTACTCTATGAGCCTAGTACTCTTGATATGCGACACATATTTCATAGTACTAGCCATAAAGAAGGGAGAGAAGCCCATTACTCTCGGTCGAGTAGAAGGTTCTCGAACCCACATCCCTCGTGAGTCAGAACATAAAACTGGTATGGTGCAGATTCACCACTACACTCCTCAATCTTGACGTATCATCTAGAAGATGGGGTATGATTTGAACAGTAACATGGGTCTTAACTCGAAAAAGGTTGACATTTGCCAGTTAAGATTAATATCCCTAAGGGAGAGTCTGACCAATATTACCACAAGACCCGCTATGGTGTAGGGTGTTCCTCATCCAAGTCTCCTAAAATTTTACAATCCAATAAAGAAATACACTTGTATTCTTCGGAATCTTCCTATAACTCCGACATCAGCATCGGAGAAGTATTCCAGAAGACGTTATCAGTAAATATGACATCCGTAGAATAGGTCAATAAAGATGACCAATTCTTCGAGCCCGTAAAGTTGAACCTTGGGCTCAACAACTTGATTCTCAATGGAAGAAATGCTTCGAACGATGCGAGCCTCCCGTCGAAGATGAGGTTGTTCAAATCAATCTGGGAAATGACTCTTCTCCTAAGCCGATCTTTATTAGCAAAAGCCTAAAAGGGAAAGATTGTGAATCTCTCATCGAGCTTATAAGAGAATACATAGATGTCTTTTCCTAGAGTTATGAAGATATACCGGGTCTAGATCCAAACATCGCTGTATACAAATTAAATATTTTACCAATTGCTAAGCCAGTGAAGCAACAACAACGACGATTTCGCCCGGATGTCATGAATACTATTGAAGCTGAAGTAAACAAATTAATAGCAAATGGCTTCATCTGTGAGGAACAACACTCGAATTAGGTAGCCAATATTGTCCCAGTCATAAAAAAGAACGAAAAGATCCAAGTCTATCTAGACTTCGTGATTTGAATGCCGCTTGTCCGAAATATGATTTTTTACTGCCTATCACCGATGTAATGGTTGACAATACCTGTGGGTTTGAGTGCATGTCCTTTATGGATGGTTACTCAGGCTATAACCAAATCAAGATATTCCCAGAAAACGAAAAATATACGTCATTTCGAACTCATATCGGGATATTTTTCTACATTGTGATGCCTTTCGGTCTGAACAACGCAGGTGCTACATACCAACGGGCTATGAGTACTATATTTCATAAATACTTACATAAGACAGTCGAATATTACATTGACGACATCGCTGTCTAAAGTTATTTTTGTAGTGATCACCTCCATGACTTAAGGACTGTCTTCGACCTAATGAGGGTTCATCAGTTGAAGATGAATCCGACCAAGTCCTTCCTAGGGGTATTCAGCGGCAAGTTCTTAGGTTTTGATCATCACTTCAAAGGGGATCCACGTCGATCCCGAGAAGACAAAAGCTATTATTGAAATGCAACCACCGAACAACCTTCATGAACTTCTCGATCATCAAGGGCGCTTAGCTTACATCCAAAGGTTTATCTCTAACCTATCGGGGCGCTGTAAGCCCTTCACAGAACTGATGAAGAAAGAAGAATCTTATGTTTGGACCGAAGAGTGCCAATAAGCCTTCGAAGACATTAAGGGGTATCTCATGAACCATCCAGTTTTAGTAGCCCCAATAATGGAAAACCCTTTTTACTGTATGTCCAAGCCATGGATTATTTTTTCGATGCTTTGTTGGCCCAGAACAGTGATACAGGCCATGAGAAAGCTATTTACTACCTTGGTCGACAGTTGGTGGGGGCCAAACATAGATATACCCCTATTGAGAAAGAATGTCTTACCCTGGTTTTTGCCACTCAAAAAACTCGTCATTACATAGTGGGACAGACGATTCACATTATCTCTCGGGTCAACCCCTTCTGGGTCCTCATGACCAAACTGGGAGTGCTGAATTTATGCCTGGCTACATAGGCAATACTATTGTCACCATATGATATGGTGTTTGTCCTACAAAAATAATCAAATGCCAAGCATTAGTCAACTTTCTGGCTACTCATCCGATAGCTAAAACCTCAAAACTTTATGAGGACATCCTAGATAAAGTAATGAAAGCCCATATTACAATAGAAGAACCGACATGACAACTGTTCTTTGATGGTGCTTCAGGGACAGGGCCCAAAGGTGATCTCGTGGCATGAGTGGGGCTAGTATTAATCTCTCCAGACGACTTGGTCATCAAGCGAGCATATTCATTCTCGGAACCTTGTTCCAATAATGTAGCCGAGTACAACGCTCTCATTATAGGGCTCTGGCTAGCTAAAGAACTGGGGATTGACTTCCTGGAAGCTTGTGGTGGTTCCCAGCTGATAGTAAATCAGGTCTGAGGTCAATATGAAGTTCGGCATAAGAACTTGGTACCATACCATCAGGCGATGATTTAAATAATCTCTATCTTTACAAGATTCTTTATAGAGCACGCTCCACGATTACTAAATCTGGAAGCCGATGCCGTAATGGGTCTTGCAGCCTCATTAGAAGCACCCGTCGGAACTTAGCAGACAATCACGGTAATTGGGCAAGAACTGGTATGCCCTAAGAATATGTGCATACAATCCTACCATTCTACGGATGCGAATGTGGACGCTCAACTGACGGTCTTCCTTTATAGATTTTGCGGTCTACGGAATCTTACCAGACAATGCGAAGGAAGAAGCTTCTGTTAGAAGGCTCTCTCTTCGGTTTTATTATGACATTCGAACTAAAACATTGTATCATCGTTCCTTTGACGGACTATTACTCTGATTATCGGATGATGAAGCTAAGGAACCACTTTACGAAGCTCACGATGGTACTTACGGAGCCTACCAACCATGTCCTAAACTTCAGGACTGACTCAGACATATGGGTTACTATTGGCCCATAATGATAGCAGACACCTTGGCGTAGGTTAATAAATGTCGTAAGTGCCAGATCCACACAGACTTTATCCACCAGCCGTCGGAATTCTTACATCCAATAATTGCATCCTGGCTATTTAAGGCATGGAGGATGGACATTATTGGTACGATCACCCCGCCATTATCTGTAACTACAAGATTGGAAGCATTGGACGAGAAACACCTCATAGCTTAACGACATATTGAGCTATACCACATGAATCTCGGGAGCCTTCAACAAGAAAGTCAAAGATAGGTTATTTTGGGTCGATGACCTTGTCTTAGCTGTCAGAAGACCAATGATCATGACCCATAAGACAACCAAAAAGTTTCAACCTAAATGGGAAGGGCCATTTATGGTAGAAACTGTCTACTCTAACGGTGTATACTGGCTAGCTAAACCTAATGGAAACTTACTCATGAGGCCTATCAATGGAAAGTTTCTCAAGAAATACCATGTTTAGGCAAAGATGGGAGTAAAAGTGTCCCTAAGTGTAATCTTCATTCCAACATTTGTCCCTATCATATCCGTATTTGAATGTCTTCCACGTCCATACTACCCTTGACTATACATTCTTACCTCTCAACCTTTTTTTCGACACGTCCATATTACCACTATTGATAAAATCGTCATTCTAACTTATCATCCGTCTTTAGTCCTAGATGCATTACCACTGATAAGTCCACAAAAAGGACTCTTGTTCTGCGTCACCTATCAACTTGCCAGGATGTAACACCCTTGCTAAAAAAGGATTATCCCTAACAGCCTCGAAAACAGAAGTAGAATGGGACTTCAATTTGAAGTGGCCAACCCAAAAACCCGAGTTGAGTAGTGGTCAAGTTCCAGTCCATCCTCCATTGCAAATCCATACAAGAAAAAACTGAGAGGGGTGGGTGACGGTCTATTTGGGGGAGGTACATCTTCAACCCATTGGACATAAAGTACCAATCGTCCCTCAATCTCAAAATCTTTTCAGCATGGGATGTCACATGGTCACCAAACAAAAATTGTGGTATCAGATATGAACTCTATGACCCGTCCCCCTTCGGGATCTTTCCTAGATTCAACATATGCCCCAAGAAAAAATTGGACTGCTCCTCAATGAAGGCCATTCGTGTAACCTACTGTCCAGCCCTAGTAGTGGCCTTCGCAAGATCCACCACATCCTCAATAAAGTTCAGGCCCAGGGGACAGAGCAGATGTAACGCCCCAGTCCCAAAATACAAGGACTAAGTACGTAGATATGCCAGCTGTATACATATGAAGTATTTGGAACCCAAGTATGTATACATAAGCAGTGAAATATAGAAAGCCATGAAACTAATCTCATCCACAATTAAATATATCATAGAATCAAATTATAAATATTATTTATACAAAACGTTGGGCAGAGACAAATCCACTACCAAATAAAGAGAGAGAAATACATAACAATGATGGAAGAGTCGAACGAAGCGATAGACAATCCAAGAGCTAGCATCGCGAAAGTAGATTGTAAACTATGGCCTTGGCTACAGTACCTGCAAAAATTACAAAAAAACTCCTGGAGAATTCACCAGGTCCTCAGAGGGACGTAATAAGATACAGGAAGAATATGCCACGTATAACTGCAAAAGTAAACACTATAAAACTACAACACAACTGGGTTCCTAACCGTCTAAGTGATATGCACTTTGAGGACAACTTTCTACGCAGGGTCAATAGGATCAGCAGAGTAAATAAAGAGTGGTAGTAAGTAGCGCTCACACGAGACACTATCGGCACGAGGCAGTAAGTAGCGCTCATCCGAGTCACTATCGTCCCAAAATGTGTGTAAAAATAAATATAGCCCCTACGCTAATAACTATCCTCTCCCCCCAATGATACTATACATGCGTCGTAACCACGACGCACCAACACGTGTCACTTCCATAATACTGTTTTATACCTAATAACTGTCAAGTCTTCTAACATGCATCTATTGATAGTTATTTCCAACGCATGCGCACGGGGGATCAGCCAACATGCAAGTGACCTCTATATGTTACTCACAACTCACACACAACTCGTGATACAATCGTGACAAGTTAATGAGATACACTAAGTAGACAGTAGTCCCTTAACTCTAGGTCCACATGCAAGAAGAAATAATAAATTAGAAATATAGATACAATAACTGAATAATAAAATACAACTAAATGTAAGCAGTAAATATGGCAAGGTATCTTGCCGGGTGAGTCGCCTAGTATGGTGCGATGATCAGACAAGTCTGAGTAGTCCATTAGCCATGGCAGTTGCGAAAAGGCCTGATGTCACGAAGGAAGTAGGGATACGTTTAATCATGATCTGTTACGATAATTTGAAGAAAGTTTTGTGAAAATAAATAAATAACTAATTATATACATACTATTTTTTTTAGAAAACATAATATTTAAAACTAGGTTTTTATTACCCAAAAATATTCCTAGAAAATTCATACTTGAAAATCAAAAGAATCGTTTGTAGTCTAGAGCCCTAAGGGCGTAAAAATATGACTTAAATAAAAATATATTTAAAAATATATTATATTTTTTAATCATTTTTGAATTACTAAGAAATTATTGATCATATTTTGCAAACTATATGTTTCTATTCCGAAATATTTATAAGTAGTAAAAATTTATTCAGGTTGAAAATTATGATTTTCTCGACAAAAGTCGTTTACATAGTACTTTGAAAATATATGATAATTTGGAACAACATTTTATAATAATCCAGAAAATATTTTCAGGGCTAATCGAAAGTAATTATTTTGATCAAAGCCTTTTTTTAAATTAGATATAAATAATAATATATTTAGGGTTTTCTAAACACGCCTTTGTAACTAAATGCAGGACAATAATTATAAGTATTTTAGCAATAAAAAATATATACATATATTTAAAATAATAGTTATATATATACTAGTTTAATAGTATAATCCCATAATAATGGTAATAGTAATAATTTATACAACCTAAATAATGACAATAATATTAATAACTATAGTAAAAAAATAATTTAACTCTACATACTGTTCTCCTCTCTTGAGGAGAACAAACAAAAACATGACTCCAAAGAATAATTATGAATGATAGAGGGGACAACAATTACTCAAAGTCTCCTAGAGAATAGTAGAGAGAAAGAGAGTGGAGAGAGAAGAAACGAGTGGGATGAGGCTTACCAGAGGATGCCGACGGCAACCGGGCGGAGCCGGAGGCCGGGCTCGGCTAGGGAGGAGAAGCCAACAGTGGCGCACCGGAGAAGGAGACGGTACGTGGGTGGCTCGGGGCAGTGGGTCATTGCCGACCATACAGGAAGGGCTCACCAATGCACCGTCGCAGGGACGACGGCTTCTCGGAATAGGTAAGGGATTTCCCCCTTTGTCTGGTGTTCTCGGTGATGACGTTGGGCTTGGGGCGGATGTGGATGGCTGGGCTCACTAGAGCGATAAGGCTGGGCAGAGATGGCCGACCCGATGGTAGAGTTGTTGCCATGTTGGTCGACGAAGGTTCGACGAGGAGGATGGGATATGGGTTGTGTGTGTTTGTTATTTTGGGGATGTATTGATGATGGCGAGGGTGGCTGTGAAATTTTGTGGTGGTGGTGGCGATAGTTTTTGGTCAGGAGAGGAGGAGACTGGTCGGAGATGGGACTGTCGGTGGTGTTTGCCGCAAGTGGCGGTTCATGGTGACAGAGGTGACGACGGTGGTACAGTGGTGTCAATGGTGGTGACGGGTGTGGCGATTACGCCGGTGGTGGTTTTCGATGTTGGTGGTCGAATTTGTGCAGGGAGAAGGAAGGGGCGACGGGGATGGTGTCGGGACAAGGAGGAAAATTTTGTACTTGTACTTAATTTATTGGAGAAGTAATGCGACACGGACACGATGCACGACACCGTTGTGGATGGTGGAGGAATTTGTTGTGTGGAAAATATGGAAAAAAGGAGCAATGTGGGTTCTCCTTATATAGGAGGTGGAAACCCTATTTGAATAAGGATTTGGGATGTTTTAAATTCCCTAGTGGATAATCACATATTTAATTTAAAACACTTTATTTCAAAACCATAATATCTCTCCGAAATATATACACACTAAATACTCTTATATTTAATTCGATATTGTTTAAAATTACTCGATAATATCAAATACCAATTTAATTTATAATAAACTAGGTTAGAGTTATCTTTTTATAATTTGTAAAAATTAATTTAATAATAATTTCAAAAATTTGATATTAAAATCTTTATATGAATTAGATTTATGTCGAAAATTATCTATAATAACGTTTTCTAGTTACTACTATATTTATACTATAAAATAAAATAGCCTTTTATAGAGTAAAAGGAAATAAATCTTTGCTTACAACCTTAGGCAAATTAAGTATTTATCATATATATATTTTGAAAACTACACTTCCTTCATAATAACATAAAAAAATATTTTCTAAAAATATGTACCTCGCACATATTCGCACTCGACGAGCAAATACGAACGTAAACTTGCATATGACGTACAATACGACAAATACAACTTCGCACGTGACGTATGAATACGAAGTACAAAAATCAATATCCAATTAAAAAAATTGTAGTAGAAAATTAAGGGTTTTACATCCTACCAACTTAAAAGAATTTCGTTCTCGAAATTTAGAATAACTAAGGTAGGTAGAGTAGAAAGGCAGGAAAAGTTTTATTGATAAAAATCAAGATTAACCCTTGTGCGAGGAGTTTGAGAAATAAGTTAATGATATGGGCAATTTAGATATTTCTAGCCAAAAATCCACGGGTAGAAGATGGTCGATGCCTAACAGCCCATCAAAATCAATCAACGCTACCATTTTCCTTATAGACGTGCAACTTTAAGCAATAACCTCCTTACCTCCAGTCAAGGATTACTAGCTTGTTAGTTTCGAGTCCAATTTAATTGCGGTTCACAATACCATTAAATCTTTGGCTAATCTTCAAAAATTTGATTTCTTGTCACAATTGCAAAACATATTTTCTTTAACAAAATTTTTGAAATTGATGAACAACCTTAGATGCCAACACATATATACATTCGATATCTCATAATAGGACGCCTTAGGAGTTTTGGTTTCAATATTCTCTAACGGATATTTTCCCCAACCAAACTTTCGTCTTTCAAAATAAATCAGTCAACCTTTAATCCATTTAGTCAAAGATAAATTCAAAGTTATTTCGATATGAAATTACGTCCAAAATCTTAAAATTTGATAAGTCCAAAATAATCTCTAATATTCTTCTTCCTACATATTTTTTTAATTTTTTTCCTCAAGCAAATTTTTTCTATGCAAAATTTTCCTTTTAAGAATTTACATTAAAATTTTCTCTCATTTTAGTCAAGAGTAGAATCAATCTTACCTTAATATGACCTTTATAATAGACAAATTTGTAAGTCCTATATCCCATGATAGAAATTCAATAAGTCAGAAACTTTTGATTTCTTCTTCTCCAATATTTCCATATAGGTCTATATTTCCCCAAGCTATAATCTCCTCAAAAATTAAAATTTAATAACCTTCAATCCATTCAGTTGATGGCCAAATCAAGTTCTTCCTAGTAGGATATTCACATTTATTTACCAATCTAACAAAATTCCTTAAAGCACCAAACATAAGATTCATCTCTAGTATGTTTGATTAATCGCAATCTTTTTGTCAATCTCAAGCATATTACCACTTGAACATAAAAACCTAATGTCACTTCCCTTAATTCCATCTAATACCACTTTTCAACTCATTTCTCCAAATTTTGCACTCATTTTATTTATATAAACTTATCTCCTTTATGGCTTTCCAATTTTAACTCATTCTTTAACCGAAGGGTGTCAGGGACTCAGGATAAACTTTCCATCTTCACACATAAGAAACAAGATTTGCATGAATAACAATGTAGTAAAATAAGATCCTTGAGGAGAGAAGAAAAACAATCGGGAGGAGAATATAGTCAGGTTCAACGGTCATGATAAGGGTTTAGATAATAAATACGGATTATTGCACGAAAATAAAAATATATGGGTCTAAGCAAATTAAGATATGGCACAAAAATAAAAGGCACGAGATAGTAATCAACATAAAGCACAAGCTAAGCATTTAAGGAATTAAGTAGATCACAATCATTTATTGCGTTGAAATATAAGTCGAGGTTGAGTCCCTATCTGTCATCGGAAAGTATATTGGTTCCATGGTAATAGTTATAGTTTAACCATTTTGACCTGAAAGTCGTATCATAAAAATAGAGTACAAGGGGACGTGTTTTAGTGGGACATGATATACCTACACAAAGGTGGGCTTGTCTAGGTCTTGCATGTGAAATTTGTTGGAAGGAAAAGTCTAGTGCTGTGCTCCAAATATCAAAGTCACTATAGGGGACACCAAATAATCAAAAAAATAGAAAGTGGGAGTTCATGAGGTATTAATTAATGCACAAAAATAGAAAGGTTAAAGCACAGAATAAGATAATTTAGAAAATCTAGTAGATCAAGGTAAAATAAGTTAGGGACACAGTTTCTAGAGAGAAGATAGTCTCTTAGATAAGGGTATGGTCAAGGAAATGATTCCAATTATTTCTAAGTTTCAAACAATTAGATGATAAAAGATCTAATTTTGAGGAAAGGTCGAGTAAGTCAGATAAGGATATGGTCAACCAGTTTGGTCGATGACTAACTACACTTGTATATATGCTATATCATAATCATAGGTGGTATGACAACTTAATGTGTAATACTTCTATCTCATTAGGGTGACCTTCCTTGCTTCTTGGTCCTCCACCAATATATGATCTAATCTAAAATTTTAAGTTCCTCAAAAGTTTCTCAATAAATTCTCAAGATACTCCACCAAAATTTCTAATCATCTTAGGCTGTCAAGTTTATTCAAAATTTAAATCTCTACTCAATCTCGAATATAATCTTTGTATATCGCAAATTAAATATACATTTTTTTCACTAAAATTTAAATATCCATAATCAAGGCTTTAAACTCAAAATCTAAATAACTTTATACATCATAGATCATATGAATTGTTTTTTCCACTAAACTTTCATATTCTCTAGTCGTTTACAAAATCATAACTTATAATTTAAAACTCTTTAATAAATCTCGAGATAAACTTTAACATATTACAATCCAAACTTGAACTTAACCGTAAATCATGTGTCACAATTTAAAATTTAAAGATGTCTCTCAAATCGATTTCATATCCCAATAAATCATAAACTATTTCACAATTTCCAAAAATCATAAATCATAAATTTATTTTCTCGATCTAGCTATCCTCTTGTGTATACCACCTTGTAATATCAAAATAAAATTCCAACTATTCTTTGAAGGCGGTAATATGCTACTACCCAACTTGGAATTAGCTAATCCTTAAATCATACCTTTAGAAAAATAGAGTACCTAGATCCTTGAATTAAAAGGCCTCTATAACTCAATCAAGACCTCAATGCATACTAATTGTCAATATAATCATTCTAGCCATGTGTTTGACCTATGAGCATATACTAGTGTAGTCACCTTCCTAATCATTATTAAGCACGAGAAATAAGAATCCATGGTAGAAAGGAATCAAGCAAGATGCAGATCAAGGAAGGCAAACGAGATTTCAAAATTTAGAGTCAAGGAAAGGAGGTCAAGTATGTGGATGAGATTCTAAACTTTAATCCTATATACTGGTTCAAATCAGTACAATCATGTAACCGAAGTGATAAATTAGACCTGCGTGGGCCACCACAAAAATATGTAACGCCCCAGTCCCAAAATACAAGAACTAAGTACGTAGACATGCCAGCTGTATACATACGAAGTATATGGAACCCTCGTATGTATACATAAGCTGTGAAATATAGAAAGCCATGAAACTAATCTCATCCACAATTAAATATATCATAGAATCAACTTATAAATGTTATTTGTATAAAATGTTGGGCGGAGACAAATCCACTACCAATTAAAGAGAGAAAAATTTATAGCAATGATGGAAGAGTCGAGCAAAGCGATAGAAAATCCAAGAGCTAGCATCGTAAAAGTAGATTGTAAACTATGGCCTTGGCTAGAGCACCTGTAAAAATCATAAAAAAACACACCTGTAGAATTCATCAGGTCCTCAGAGGGACGTAACAAGATACAAGAAGAACATGCCACATATAACTGCAAAAGTAAATACTATAAAACTACAACACAACTGGGTTTCTAACCGTCTAAGTGATATGCACTTTGAGGACAAAGTTCTACGCAGGGGCTGTAGGATCAACAGAGTAAATAAAGAGTAGCAGTAAGTAGCGCTCACACGAGACACTATCGGCCCGGGGCAGTAAGTAGCGCTCATCTGAGTGACTATCGGCCCAAAATGTGTGTAAAAATAAATGTAGCCCCTACGCTAGTAGCTGTCCTCTCCCCCCAATGATACTATACATGTGTCATAACCACGACTCACCAACACATGTCGCTTCCACAATAATGTTTTATACCTAATAACTGTCAAGTCTTCTAACATGCATCTATTGACAGTTATTTCCAAGGCATGCACACGAGGGATCAGACAACACGTAAGTAACCTCTATATGTTACTCACAACTCACACACAACTCATGATACAATCATGACAAGTTAATGAGATACACTAAGTAGACAGTAGTCCCTTAACTCTAGGTCCACATGCAAGAAGAAATAATAAACTGGAAATATAGATACAATAACTGAATAATAAAATACAACTAAATATAAGCAGTAAATATGGTAAGGTATCTTGCCTGCTGTGTCGCCTAGTGTGGTGTGATGATCTGACAAGTCTGAGTAGTCCATTAGCCATGGCGGTTGCAAAAAGGTCTGATGTCACGAAGGAAGTAGGGATATGTTTAATCATGATCTGTTACGATAATTTGAAGAAAGTTTTGTGGAACTAAATAAATAACTAATTATATACATACTATTTTTTAGAAAACATAATATTTAAAATTAGGTTTTTATTACCCAAAAATATTTTTAGAAAATTCATAGTTGAAAATCAAAAGAATTGTTTGTAGTCTAGAGCCCTAAAGGCGTAAAAATATGACTTAAATAAAACTATATTTAAAAATATATTATATTTTTTAATCATTTTGAAATTACTAAGAAATTATTGATCATATTTTGCAAACTATATGTTTCTATTCCATAATATTTATAAGTAGTAAAAATTGTTTAGGTTGAAAATTATGATTTTCTTGACAAAAGTCATTTACATAGTACTTTGAAAATATATGATAATTTGGAACAACATTTTATAAAAATCCAGAAAATATTTTTAGGGCTAATCGAAAGTAATTATTTTGATCAAAGCCTTTTTTAAAAATTAGATAGAGATAATAATAATTTAGGGTTTTCTAAACCCGCCGTTGTAACTAAATGCAGGACAATAATTATAAGTATTTTAGCAATACAAAATATATACATATATTTAAAATAATAGTTATATATAAACTAGTTTAACAGTATAATCCCATAATTATGGTAATAGTAATAATTTATACAACCTAAATAATGACAATGATATTAATAACTATAGTAAAAAAATAATTTAACTCTACATACTGTTCTCCTTTTTTGAGGAGAACAAACAAATACACGACTCCAAAGAATAATTAAGAGTGATAGAGGGGACAACAATTACTCAAAGTCTCCAAGAGAATAGTAGAGAGAAAGATAGTGGAGAGAGAAGAAATGAAAGGGATGAGGCTTACCAGAGGACGCTGATGACAACCTGGTGGAGCCGGAGGCCGGGGTCGGCTAGGGAGGAGAAGCCAGCAGTGGTGCGCCGGAGAAGAAGTCGGCGCGTGGGCGTCTCGGGGCAGTGGGTCGTTGCCGACCATACAGGAAGGGCTTACCGGTGTACCGCCATAGGGACAGTGGCTTCGCAGAATAGGTAAAGGATTTCCCCCTTTGTCTGGTGTTCTCGGTGATGACGTTGGGCTTGGGACGGATGCGGTTGGCTGGGTTCACTAGAGCGAAAAGGCTGGGCAGAGATGGCCGACCCGATGGTGGAGTTGTTGCCATGGTGGTCGACAAAGGTTCGATGAGGAGGACGGAATATGGGTTATGCGTGTTTGTTATTTTGGGGATGTATTGATGATGGCGAGGGTGGCTGTGAAATTTTATGGTGGCGGTGGCGATGGATTTTGGTCGGGAGAGGAGAAGACTGGTCGGAGATAGGACTGTTGGTGGTGTTTGTCGCAGGTGGTGGTTCATGTTGACAAAGGTGACGGCGGTGGTGCAGTGGTGCCAATGGTGGTGACGGGTGTGGCGATTACGTCGGTGGTGGTTTTCGATATTGGTGGTCGGGTTTGTGTAGGGAGGAGGAAGGGGCGACGAGGATGGTGTACAAGGATGAAAATATTGTACTTGTACTCAAAATTTTATTAGAGAAGTAATGCGACACGAACACGATGCACGGCACTGTTGTGGATGGTGGAGGAATTTGTTGTGTGGAAAATATGGAAAAAGGGAGCAATGGGGGTTCTCCTTATATAGGAGATGGAAACCCTATTTGAATAAGGATTTGGGATGTTTTAAATTCCCCAGTAGATAATCACATATTTAGTTTAAAATACTTTATTTCAAAACCATAATATCTCTCCAAATATATACACACTAAATACTCTTATATTTAATTCAAAACTGTTTAAAATAACAACATTTTCTAGTTACTACTATATTTATACTCTAAAATAAAATAGCCTTTTATAGAGTAAAAGAAAATAAATCTTTGCTTACAACCTTAGGCAAATTAAGTATTTATCGTATATATATATATTTTGAAAACTACACTTCCTTCATAATAACATAAAAATATTTTCTAAAAATATGTACCTCACACATATTCGTACTCGACGAGCAAATACAAACGTAAACTTGCCTATGACGTACAATACGACAAATATAACTTTGCACGCGACGTATGAATATGAAGTACAAAAATCAATATCCAATTAAAAAAATTATAGTAGAAAATTAGGGGTTTTACAGCAGAGGACCAAAGAGGACTTCGCCCAGAGGAGGCACCACCATAGACACTGCAAAAGAAGAAGAGAAAAAGTTAGAAAATAATACTTTCAGTGCGAAATACTAATTAAGTGTGTAAAAGCAGCACGTAGACTGTTCCGCATGTGCCTGTGTTCGCACAAAAAATGTACATGCAAAGAAGTGGCATGCGACCTATTAGGCGCGTGGACCGCTTTAGGATACACGCCTACAAAGAAGTGGCGCATAGCCTGTTAGGCGCGTGAACCCTTCTGTCATACGCGCCTGTAAGGTAAATAGCACATACGTGCATAAGACCACTTTCATATGTGCCTACAAAATAGCAACAACACACGTAGCCGCCCTTCACATAGGCACATGAAAAGCCTATAGATGCAAGCTTAGCATAATGGGCGGGACTACGTCTCGAATAAACGGCCGAAGTCGTACCGATGAAGACAGCCGTACCTTCAACTTCACCATGAACGTCGGGGTGAGTTTGCTTGTCAGTAGAAGTTGAGGCGACCGCCTTAGACTTTCCCTTCCCTTTAGCATTAATGGCCTTGGGTGCCATGGCGAAGTGAAGTAGCTAAGGAGTCAAAAAAGGCAAGAAAGCCGATGAAGGTGGAGAGAGGTCGGAGGAGAAAAAGAAATCTTGAGAGAAAGAAGTGTCTCTCTCCTTCGCCCACACCTATTTATAGGTTTTAAAATGCGCATTTTGAGATGAAAAAGGAATGCCTACCGTCTCTTCCAAGATTGAACCAAATCGTTGAACACCTATCCCAAAGCAGATTTGACAGGTTGACCAAAACGAGCGCTAGCCAAATTTATGTGCTGACGTCATACGTGCGCCCTGCTTCTGTTCAAAGTATTTCTAACTTTATTCAAAAAGTTAGAAAACTTTGAAGGGGGTCATATAGAAGCATGGGTCATGCGCTTCAGAAAGATGGGTAACCCCGTGCCTCATTTGTTACCAACTAGGCGTCGAACTGCCCACGCCTATCAAAGAAACATATCGATCACGCGTTACCTAGCTGTCATGACCACTACGTCCTCGAGTCTTGGGAGAATGCCTCGATCTCTGTGCAAAAGACAACTAAAACACAATCATGACTACTTGGGCTACTCATGCCTCGCTAAAGATGCGCCCTTTCTTCTATACGCGTCTCACTTATACAGGCGCTCGTAATCTCTTTCATCCCCACCTATGTCTCTCAGTTGCTCTCTCCGGGGCTGTATTTAATGAGTTTAAACTCCTCTCGGGACTTTGACTCGACACTTTGATTCTTGTGCAAAGAAAGAACAAAGAAGTTAAAGTTCATTCTCCTTTGAAATAGTACAGACATGTGCGTATCGCCTGATTAAAATTAGGCACGTGCTGCCTGATCAAACTCAAACGTGTGCCACCCTGAGTCTCCCCCAAGTGCTTGTGCTTCTACCCCCACATCTATAGTTCTCTCCCAATATGAACAATATGCCACCAAGGACAGTAATTCCTAAGTGTGGGCATTTTGTTGACTGCAGTGGAACTAGGCGTGTGCCACGTATCAAAGACCTAGTCATGCAAAGAAGCGGGTTCTGAGTAGCTCAAAGTTCCTCTCCAACAAAATCGTAACAAATATGGCACATGGCAGTCAGCTACAACCCCACATCAGTGAAGTGTGCACACAATTGCAACTGAACCCTGTTTAGGGTGACACATGGTAGTCAGAGAAACATGCGCCTGCCACTGCGAGCGCCTGTATGATTACTTCTCCTCAGTATAAATATGAGGGCTCTCTTCCATTCAAGCCCACGTTCTTCCTATTTTTTAAGAGTTCCTGAGCATTCCACAGAGAGAGTTCTTGCTATTCTCCCTTAGTCAGTGAAGCTAGGCCCGACAGTTCTCCCTCATTGTCAAATCGTCAATGGAGTAAAGAATCAACCATCTATCATCACAACCCAGATAAAAAACAAAGTGTAATTGGGAGATTCCTGTTCGGGAGTTCCCTCTTGTATTATCTTTTACAACTTTCGAATCTCTCCTCTATAGCACCACGAAGCGATGTCAAACACAACCCTAAATAATTATAGGATTATTTACATATTTAAAAAATATAAATTTACCTAAATTTCTATCTTGACAACCTTATAGTAAACGATTGTGATTTTCAAATTATGTATTTATATAAAATATTTTTGGGTAGTAAAATGTAGTTTTTAAGTATTATAAATATTTTCCTAAAAATTGTATAAATATTATTTATTCAATTCCTTCAATTATCATCATATCCGTGACTAATCCCATTATTCCTATTCCCTTGCCAAGTACCTCCTTATGTCGGCCCTAGCTAATTGGACTATTCTGGACTAGATGAAACAGTTTGTACCATCATCGGAGGCCATCCTGCGAAGTTGTAACACCAAAGTCAACTCCAGGCCATTATGATTATCGTACCATACCAAGCATCACTACCAGGCAAGATACTTGCCATATTTACTGTTTATGTTTATTTGCATCTTTACTGTTTAGTTACTGCATGATTATTGTTTATTTATTTCTAGTTTATCTAGTTGCATCTCTATTTACTGTTTATGTTTACTTTACTGTGTTCCATTTATACATGATGTAAGTGTTATTTTATTCTTTCCTTAAATTATACATGTGGACATAGAGTTAAGGAACTACCATCTATTTAGTGCATTTTATAAACTTTATCACGAATGTGCCACGAGATGTGTGTGAGTTGTGAGTAGTATATAGAGGACTTGACAGTTATTAGGAATAAACATTATCGTGGAAGCGACACGTGTTTATGTGTTGTGGTTAGGATACATGTAAATTATTATGGGGAGGGAGAGGACATCTATTAGCGTTGGGGATACTATTGATTTTTCTTTCATATTTATGGGCTGATAGTAACTCGGATGAACGCTACTTACTGCCATACCCTGGGCCGATAGTAACTCGGCTAAGCACTACTTACTGCCATTCTTTTATTTGTGTTGCTGATCATAAAGCCCTCGCGTGGAACATTGTCCTCAAAATGCATATCATATAGACGGTTAGGGAACCAGTTGTGTTGTAGTCATGTGGTGTTTATATTTTCAGTTTTATGGCATGTTTTTTTTGTATCTTATTACGTCCCTCTAATGAACTGGTGATCTCTCCAGATGTGTATATTTTCTTGACTTTTTGCAGGATTTCTAGCCAAGATCATGATCTTCTCCTTCCTATAGAGATGACTTGCTCTTGAATCGTGCTTCGCTACTTTTGATAAAATTCTTCATTTGTATATATTACTTCTCATTTAAGATGCTTGGTAGTGGATTTGTCTCCTTTAAAAAACTTGTACAATAAAAATTCACAGTTGATTTATGATATCTTTATTCTTTTATTTTGTGGATGAGATTAGTTAGCCATGATTATACGACATTTATAGCTTACATATATTTATTATACGGCTGGCATATTTACATACCAAGGTCTATGTATTTTTGGACGGGGTGTTAGAATAAGAGTCTAGAAGTAAGAAGAAATTAGATGTATACCTATCGGGAGATGGATTCCTAATGCAAAACCCGATGGACACAGTTTGGATACAAGCACCTAGCTAAAGCTTCCTCTTCTAGTGCTTCTTGCCTTCCCTAATCTCCTAGGCTTCTTGAGTGATGATTGAGAAGGACGGAGAATGATTTGGAAGAAATTTGTGGAGGGATGGAATCAATTTGCGGAAGAACACCAAATTTGGAGAAGTGTGCACAAATAAAGAGAAAATAAAATACTCTTCCTAATAAACTAGGGCCGACCACTCCATGATCCCCCTCCATGCCAATGTATAGTGTCCAACATGCCCCTCCAAGTTGTCATGTTGGCTAAATTAATTAATGGAAGTTTCTAATTCTAATTTGGTAATTAAACTAATCCCTATTTATTACATGGAATGGTCAGTGGAGCCGAATTTGGTTTATTTTAGAATGTTGGTCCAAGTGTCATGTCAATTCTAATTGGTTTATTAATGAAGGGTCCAATAAATAGGCTAGCCCACTATAGCAATATAACACCACTATAATTAATTAGGTAATTACACACAATATATCTATAATATAAAATGACAAAAGTAACCATATCTAGAATTATGGTAGTGACAACATCTTTACCCAAAAGGAATTGAATTTGAGGCAAAAATGTTGATTGAAATTGATCAAGGATTATGACTTGACAATTTTTTATATGCCTGGTAATAGCTGATGCCTTGATTCAGAAATTTGTCGAATCATTGTCTGTAGCAAAAGAAGTGCTACACGATTTAGAAGAAATGTGCATCAAATTTAGAGTTTGAACCCAGTATGTACAGCTGGCTCAATTATAGTTGGAGCCGAGCCTGCAAGAAAGGATTAAGACCGCTCAAAAGGACGACTTGTTCTTGCGAAAGATACGTGAGTTAATTCTAGCAAGAAAGGCGACCGATTTTGCTATGCAGTAAGATGTAACAGTTTGTATCAAAGAAAGATTGTGCGTTCCTAAGGATGAGGAACTCATGAAAGAAATACTGATCAAGGCCTATTTTACGAAGTATTTCTTGCATCCAGGAAGCACAAAAATGTACAAGGACAAGCGCTCAAAATTTTGGTGGCATGGCAAGAAAAAGGATGTGGCTTTATTTATAGCACAGTGCTTGGCTTGTCAGCATTTGAAAGTAGAATATCAACGACCTGGTCGGGAGTTGTAAAACCTCACTATCCTACAGTGGAAGTAGGATCATATATGTATGGATTTTATAGTCGATTTGCCAAAGACTCAACGAAAAAATGATGCGATTTGGGTGATTGTGGATCGATAAACCAATTTGGTTCACTTTATCGCAATTAAGGTAACCCGGATTGTTAATCAGTTGGCCCATATTTATATTGATGAGATTGTCCGATTACATGGGGTGCCAGTTTCAATAGTGTCAGATAGAGATGGACGGTTCTTGTCACGCTTTTGGAATAGTCTTCAGTCGGCAATGGGCACCAAGTTGAATTTCTGTTCGACATATCATCCGCAGACTGATGGACAAATAGAAAGGATAAATCAGATCCTTGAAGATATATTGAGACCAGCGTGATCGATTTGAAGACGAATTGGGATGCACATCTCATATTGGAAGAGTTTTCCTATTACAACAGTTATCAGGTAAGTATTCAGATGGCCCCATATGGATCCTTGTATAGACGAAAATGTCAGTTACCAATATGCTGGGATAAAGTCGGTGAGCGACAAGTGATCGAACCGAAACATGTGGAGCAAGCCGTCAAGAAGAGCCGCTTGATTCGAGAGAGGCTTCAAGTTGCTCAAAGTCGACCGAAGGGTTATGCAGATGCTCATCGACAACCCTTGGAATTTATGGTGGGGGCGATCATGTGTTCTTGAAAGTAATACCCATGCGAGTTTGATGCAATTTGGAGTCAAAGGAAAGCTAAGCTCAATATTTGTTGGACCCTTCTAGATTATTGAGAGAGTGGCCTCAGTAGCTTATCGACTTACACGACCTCTGGCCCTATCTAAAGTATATGACGTCTTCCATGTGTCTCAACTGTGGAAGAATATCCATATTCCAAGCCACATAGTGAACTTTGATCAGTTGCAGCTGAGTGCTGACCTGTCTTACACTGAAGAACCTATTCAGATTTTGGATAGGAAGGAAAAAGTTTTTTGGAACCAAATGGTGCCTTTAGTTTACGTGCTATGGCATAATCATGCTGTCGAGGAATCGATATGGTAACTCGATTATGAGAAAAGGGAGAAATATCCTTCGATGTTTGATAATCTTGAGATATGATCTTTGTTTTAAGTTTCGAGGACGAAACTTTTTCTTAATGGTATATTACATAGTACCCCGCTCCTAGCGGTCCATTATGTAAGGCTTGTGGCTTGATAGACTCAGTCGGAACTGAGTATTAGGGAAACATACCGTCGGTATCGAATTGATCACGGAAGAATGCATAAGAATCTTTCCAAGTGATGGAACGGTTTCTCTTGAAATGAGTCCAAGAGTTTTTGCTAGATGATTTTGCTGCTTGGTTTTGATGGATGCTTTTTTGATTACTTTTCGATGATTTGATTCTTACCCCTTTTTATCTAATTTCTTTGTGTTCATTCCTGAGAATTCTGAGAGAAAAGTATATACAAAGAAGGTATCCTAATCAGGTGTTGGTGCCATTGCAGGCGGACGCGTAGCTAGAGACTGACCGCACAAGTGTCCCTTTCCTCTCAAAAACTCTCTAATTGGTGAGTGATAGATTCTCTGTGGCAGTTTGTCCCTTCTCCACTACTCTATTATGCCAACTAAATGCATTATCTTGCTTACCTTGCTATGTCCACTGATCGATGATGCGAACTGAATGATAGAAATGCCACAAGCTTATACCAATAAGATGCTAGTGTAATTGACACATGATAGATGACTTGATAATGCTAATGACACAAATACTGAAATATTGATTGTAACACCCAATTTCTAAAATGAGGGTAATTTTGAAATTTTGTAGTTATAATTATTAATTAATGATATTTATTTCATATTAGAATTTTTAGTGATTTTTAATTAATTTTAAACTATTTAAATTTATGACTTGTGATTTTGGTGTTGTACTAGTGATTAGTAGATACTGCCTACCCTAGAGCCTAGCCATGTGATTAGGGTATTTTTTGACATTTTTAGGGTTATTTGGATTTATTATAATTTATTAAAATTTATGGGAATTTTTAGGATTTATTTTGGATTTATTTGGACTAGTTTGATTTTGGACTAGTTTTGACTCATGTAGACCAAACTAGGAACATACCATAGTTAGTTGGGCTTGGTTAGGTCAAGTGGACCCTAGTCTAACCTAGTGTGACTCAAGTTAGTGGTTAGTGATTCATTAGAACTTGAATTAGGAATTTAGGAATCAAGTTATTTGATAAATGGCTTGTGATTACACAAGTCATTTTGTGACTAAACTCGATAGGACTAGCTAAACCTAGCTCAACCCCCACCCTAACCTAACATGGCTGACCAGCTAGGTTTAACCTAGGGATTCCCCCCTATTTAATCTCTCCTAGTTTTTAGGGCTAGCCTCTTTTAGGGTTCTTTCAAAAGTTCTAAGGAAAGAGGTGAGTCCCATCTTCCTAAATTCATTAAAAATCCATTTTGAATCCTTTTTCCTTCAAACCAATTCCATTAGGACCTAAATTTCTTCCTCTTGCTGCTGGAATTAATTTGGTTGCAGGAAGAAACAATTTGTGAGATTTGGAGGCTTGAGGAGTTCATTTCATTTGGAGGCTTTTCCACCCATTGTTCTTCAAGAGGTAACTTCTCCGTTCCTCCATGGATTTCCATTTAGTCTTCACCAATAGGAAGCCCTAAGGGTCCCCCTAAGGTCTGGATAGGTTTCGTGTCCTGTGTCATTGGATTTGTGTCCTATTTGGACACGTATCAGTGACATGGTGTTTGTGTTTGATGAAATGCCCCAAAGGGCATTTCGGTTGATTTTTAGGAATATAATTGAATAGGAATTAGGGTTTTGATGTCGCTTATGAGTTTCTAGTGTCTGAGTGAGGTTTTCGTGTCGTGTCGGGTCGCGGGGGACGTACGGACACGCGGGTGCATGCGCGTGCGCGCATGCAGTTCCATGCCCTGCTGCTCGGGGTCTATTGTGCGCCATATACGCCACGTGGGCACGTATAAATTGACACGTGGGTACGGGCACAGACTGACATGAGGCTCCCAAAGTCTTACGGGTCCTCGTGTCGTGTCGGACACGAAATCGTGTGTGCACTGATTTTGCACTATGCGTGTGTCACTGCATTGATTGTTTTCTGTTTTCATTTCAGTTTAATGAACTAAATAGTGAATTTAATTGTCATATTAATCCTAAATGTAATGTATAAACTATATTAGATTAACTTTCATGATTAGGGTGGGTTTTATGTAGAAGGATGGTTCGAATGGGGTTGATTGGCATGTTAACTATTCACAGGGTCTGATACATGTTGATACATTGTTTTTCTTTCAAATTCCTGAGCTAATAATCCTTGTTATCAATGTTTTTCAACTATAAAACACTCTCACATATCTGTTGCTTCCTATTATTGAATATTGCAATTCAAATATGGGCTTTTGTGCTGAAAATGGAAATTTAGCATTGGTGTTGGATTCGAATGGATATGATTGATTTCCTATTTAACCTGAGATGGTATTCTTCCTAAATGAACTGATTGTTTTCATGTACTGTCAATCTTTTTCCCATTGCACTGAACAAGCTCACTGTCACTGATCACTCTATTTTATTCCCTATTTCCCTGTTTTCCTGATACACACGCTATATCCATATGTCACTGTTCTGTCCAGGTTTAATTTCGATTTTTGTCTTCATTTTGATCCAATTAACACTGTAAATTGCATGATATCAAATGCCTAATATCTTCTCCTATGTGTTTACTAGTAGTGAGTCAAAATTGGGGTGATTTGGATGTGGGTTGATTCTTAAAACCTGAGATTTAGAGTATGTTCTCAGCTATTATCTGAGATAAGGCATGCTTATTGATTTCCCTTTTGTTCACATGATAATCTGAGTTGGAGTTCAACTGTTTAAAAACTGAGATTTCAACATTTAATTGGGTACACATGGTGTCCTATAAATTCTGAATTTTCAGCTATTGAATTGTGTACACACTTGCCACTGTTTTCTATTTTTCTGAGAACTAAATGATTCATTTCACTTTGATTTTTTTCACACATTGAGACACTGAGATTTCCCTATACAGATGTTGACCAAGAGGGTCATGAAAACCTGAGGTCCTTTCTCTTAAAAACTGAGATTTTCTTTCAAAAAACTGAACTGTCATTTCCCAATCCTGTGAACATCCTGTTTCCGACTCACATTAAATCTGAGTTTTCACTCTTAAACCAAATTGTCACTGATTTATGAATAGTTGATCAGGTAATGACTTTTTTCCAGTTTCCTTAAACTGTTAACTGAGAAATGCATTTAAGGACTGCTTTAACTGTTTGTTGGGTTGAATATTGAACTGAGTTTGGACTGCAAACTGAGATTTCTCATTTGGGCTCTTGATTTTGCTCAAGTGACTGTTGCACTGTCTTTGCACTGCTTTGATTTTCTTTCTGAAATCTGTCACACTCATGTATGTCACTCACTGTTTAGCCTATATGCTCACTGATTACCAGTGTTAAATTGCCACTGTTTTCCTTCCCTCATGCCATACTATTTTGTACCTGTTGTTCTTCTTTCTGCACCCACACACACACATATTTCTCTCATTTACACACACATACACATTCCTCACTTCACTCTTGTATTCTCACACACTATATGGGACAGCCTCATGTCTATCTCTCTCACACACACACACTTGAACACAACACATTTCATGTCCTATTTCACTATGCTTATGAATATGTGAGATTCCCATTTTTAGGTATCCTATATATGTGTGATTTATATAGGTACCTATATGCTAATGTGTGTGTACTATTGTGTTTTAATTTGGATATATATATAGTGTATGGGTGATATGTATATAGTTAGCCTATATGAGTGTTTTTATATTATATTATAGCTATATCAATATGTGTAATATATATTAGATATATATTGGCATGTGTAATGTGAATATGGTTGGTTCATAGGCATGGTATAGCCTATAGCCCATGGATGTGTCTGTGTGTCAGTTTAGAGTCTCGATTAGACTTGGTAGACCTAGTAGAGTCTAGATTAGTCTTGTACAGTCTAGTTTAGACTAGTATAGACTTGATTAGTCTAGTTTAGACTAGTATAGACTTGATTAGCCTAGTTTAGACTTGTTTGACCTAGTTTGACTTCCAGAGTTGACCAAGAGTTGACTTTGGCCTAGATTGACTTAGAATCATGTAGAATGCATAGTAGGACTTCATTATATCATTTTAGACTTGTTGTGACTTGTGCTGTTCTGATTAGGAGCCAGACACCTCTCCTCGGACAGTACATTTGCTTCAGACATTCAGATACGAGGCGAGTACATTCTCTGATCATTTCATATCCTGCTTAGAATTATTTTCCTGCTTTAAATTAATTTATTTGATACTGTCACGTTGGTCACACGGATTGGTACTATATAGATCTTTTCATGAGATGTTATCCCCCTCGGGAGCATCGGATACAGTATATTTTGTGCGTTTCACGAACCATCACGTATCTCTATGCTTCCTCTGATTCACGAACCGCCTGTGACACATGTACTCTCATTTTCACAGAGCCCCCATGAATCACCTTCACATATCACTCATTTTATGAGCCATGTGAAGTTTCACGAATCTTAACATAACTTGAACAGATCTTTGTGTATCGATTGGGGATGGGGGAGTGGAAATAGACATGTGAATATTATCCCAGTAGCTGTAGTCATGAATCACTCTCTTAGCTGTAGTCATGAATCTCCTATGCCATTCACATGTTTATATTTTACTCTGACTCACTAGTCACTATTAGCTCTTTACTTATAGTAGATATTTTCATTACAGTTTCTCTCTCTGTTTACATACTGTATTTCTTCAGTATCTATATCTTACTTTACTGCATGATTATATTTTCTAACCTGCTATGAACTGTTGAGATGTACTGTACTCGCTCCTGTCCTGACTGGACCTGTTGAAAATATTACAGAGGACGAGGAGGAGGCCTGGGAGGATACCTTCTTCGGATGGCTCTAGCTGAGGACTTCACCCCACTGCCTAGACTAGTTTAGTTAGGCCTTATCTTATTTTTATGTTGTCTGGAGACTGTTTAGCTAGATTTTACTTCTGTTCAGAGATGTTGAGTTGTATATATTCTTTTTTATTCAGTAGATGAGATTTGTACTCTGGATATTTGCTGGGATATTATCCTAGACTTTTCTATATTCAGTATTTCCTTGAGTTCCATATCATATCATGTTTTCTTCCTCCTTAGTTGTGATTGAGTTCATTTACTGCTTATTATTATATTGCTAGATGTATGTTGACCTAGGATAGCGTTCTACCGCCGACACTGCGGCGTAGGCTGGGCGTTGTTACGTTCTCGTACCCTCACAGTAGGTGCGGGTCGTGACATTGATTGTTCCTATGAATAAATAAAATGTTGTGAGAAATGTGAAATGTGATGAAATAATGGGATAATGAAATTAGAAAAATGTGGGGGACTGATGAGTCTCCAAATTGATGCCTGAGATGATGAATATGAAATTACTAGATTCTTATTGTTGTCTTACCTACTACCATGCAAATTGTGTTACAGTTAAGTCGATTACGCATTCGCGTGGTCATGGATGTCTTGTCCACAAGGTTTGAGTCAGTTTCCTTGAATGGGTACCTGGGCTCTAGGACCGATTCAACCTGGGGGAAACAATTGGTCATGCTATGGTGGCACGAGATATTGTGGGACATTCATTGAGTCTTGCAACCTGCTTTAAAATGGTGCATCGCTATACCCAGTTGGGATATCCTTTATGGTACAATTTTAACCAACGACCAAGTCCGAATGCATGCTTATTATTATCTTGTGTACGGGCGGTAAGTTTTATATCATGTACTTTATACAGGTATGCTGGATCGACAGTGAGTAAAGTTTATTACATATCTTATATGTTTTACTTCTATTTTGAGTTGAATGAACATGATTTGTTGAATGATGTTATCCCGAATTAATGATCATATGATTTAAATTGCTTGTCATTAATTTTAGAAGTGTTGTGATTAGGCTAATAGAGGTTCACTAGTACATTTCAAATGTGCTGACCCCTTATCCATAGGTACTAGAGAAGGTATGGGCGCATGTGGAAGATAAGGCTTTTTTTGCTGCTATTTCCAAAGTTTACTTTCGAATAAAGACACACAAAGTATTACGGAGTTTCAATATTTGATGCTTAGATTTTTATTGTAATAAAGGGGAATAATGTTTGGAATGAAAAGTTATTTCATGAATCAATGAAAGCCAAAATGACATTTTTAAGGAATATTAAGAAAAGTTGTATCCATTGCTATTTTATCAATAAAAATGAGTTATTTCTTCCTATATTGTGTATTCAATATTTTTGCTATATGGCTGTGTTTCGATATTTAGAAAATGACACAAATGTGCACGTTCTTGACCTGTACAAATGCAACACCAGACTTGTATGACATCACGTCCAGCGAGGACGATCGATTCAGTATAGTCAAAGTGAGGACGAAAGATTTATAAAATTGGGGCATAACATTCTTGTTGGCCCATTGGTCATGGTCAAACCTAATTTTAATAATTAATCTAACCCTGTATCGATATAAGGGATACTTGGACGACTGCTGAAAACTTCTACTGCTACCGTTCATGACTTGAAACTAGTTTGCCATTGAGTCTGTATTTTCTTTATCAATGTAATTTTTATTATTTATTGAGTCTAGGAATACAATGTACACCGAGTCGTACTGGCAAATAGGCTACCCAAAAATATTTTTAAAATATTCTTTGTTTGAAAATAGTCCATTTATAAAAGCTCATAATTGCTTGGCTTTTCAAAAAGCCAAAAACCAATTTGCAAAAACCCTAACAGAACACCAAGGGAATTCGACCCGAGTTCGGTCGGAATTCGCCCTGAGTTCGGTTAGTGCCCGTTGGATTTTGAACTTTGTCTCGCCGCAGTTAAGGATGCAACGGCTATATGTCGAGATTCTCTCAAAAAATTCTGTCCGAATTATGTCTTTGGAAAACCCATAAATAGAGAAGAATTCCCATTATTTCAACACAACTCTCTCTTCTCTTCTCTTTAAAGCCTAATACGTTCTTCCAAAGTATTCTAAGCTCTTCCACTTTCAAATCCCAAGCCACTTACAATCCTCTACTCGATTTGCCTATGCGGTATGTTC
The DNA here is from genome assembly GCA_029216955.1 of Iris pallida. NCBI lineage: Eukaryota > Viridiplantae > Streptophyta > Magnoliopsida > Asparagales > Iridaceae > Iris > Iris pallida. The sequence goes on along the minus strand of JANAVB010020800.1, from coordinate 356,197 downwards.
TAGAAGTTTCAGAGTGATTGTAATCAGAGACTTGATTGAAGAAAGATACTTCACAATTGAAGTTGGTCGAGTACTTCGGATCAAATCTTACGTTGTAGAAGTTGCAAGAACTTCACATGAAAACTTGCGACATTTTTCCATATTGGATTTCAACTGGAAGCTAGACTTCTTCCGACTAGACTAGTCCTCACAAGAGGGAAAGTAGTATACATCCTTGTGTTTACGTTTGCTCTCAGCTCTCTACTTTTTATTTACATATCTGTGATATATATTCTGTGATCTTGCTGCTAACAATTTTTAATAGCTAATTTTTTGCTGCCTACTCTATTCACCCCCTCTAGAGTATATTACTTTACATTTTGTTCCTGCAATTGGTATCAAAGCGGGTTATACAGGTAAAATGAGGTAATACTGTTATTATATTCTAATCTATACTATTGTGACATAGATCACTATATCATACATGGCAACTATAAAATTCACAAGTGAATGCCAAGCCACAAACAGACCCCTACTATTTAATGGTACAAATTATACATACTTAAAAATACACATGAGTTTCTTCTTAAAATCTCTAGATTTTTGACTTATGATCTATTGTGATTGATGGCTATAAAAAGCCTCATCGTATTCTTGTTGATGGAGAGTTGGTTGAGAAACCCCATAACAAGTATACTGAAGCTGAAAAGAAATATGCCAGTCTTGACGCATGTGCTATTAACACTTTATTTTGTCCTTACACAGGACTGAATTTAACATGGTGTCTACATGCACAACATCCAATGAAGTGTGGAAACTTCTTAAAGTTACTCACGAAGGCACAACACAAGTCAAGGAGTCAATGATCAGCAGACTTACTCAGGACTATAAGGCATTCAAGATGAAGTCAAACGAATTCGTCACTTAGATATCTACAAGATTTTTGGATATTGTAAAACTTTTGTGTTCTCTAGGCAAGGAATACAATAACCATGAGAAGATTTGTAAACTTCTACAAGCTCTCATGAAGAACTGGATTCCAAATGCTATTGTAATTATTGAAGAAAACAACCTCACTACTATGTCTCTTGAAACACTCATGGGATAGTAACTCTGACTCTGAAGATCAAGCTCTCATAGTAAGGAAGTTTAAGAAGTTCATGAAATTCAATAAAAGAACAAAAGAGCACAACAACACCAATAGAAACAATAAAGAAGGTCTAATCTGCTACGTTTGTAAGAAGAAAGGACACATCAAGAAGGATTGTCTGATAGCATTATCATCAACCAGAAAAAATAACAAGTACGAAAAGGGTTACCTGAAAAAATCAACATAAAAAAGGTATGCCAATACAAGCATAAGACATGAAAACAAAGCTAGCGACTCAGAAGATGAACAATCAGACGATACTGCAAATGTATGCTTAATGGCATATGACCAGGTAAATACTAACCCCCTATTTGATACATATGATGATTTTACTTTTGAACAATTAGGTGAAGCCTTTAGTAACCTCTTAGGTGAGTACAAAAAACTTCGTAGCAAATACCAAAACTCTAAGAAGGTACTCAAAGATTACAAAGGTGAAATAGAAAGACTTACCGACCTACTAACTGAGGTTATAAGTAATGATAATTCTAGTAAGGTAGGTGAGCTCTATTCTGTCAAGTTGCAGTTACACGAGACCACAAGGCTATCCAAAGAGAAAGATAAGACCATTACCAAATTATAGGAAGACTTACTCAAAGAGAAGAAAGGTCTTCAGCAAGCACTAGTCAAAAATGATGCACTCACTGCTGACTACAATACACTGTATGACACTTTCAGAAAGTTGGAAATTAGGTTAGAAAAACAGCCTAAGGTTGCTGCTTCTACCCTAATATGTGTCACTTATCGAAACACCGGAACATTGTCAAACCCAATATTATCAGGCCAAACCCAACCAAACTTTTACCCAAGAAGACTAACATGCATGCCTTTTATTACAAATTTCCAACTAGAAGACCAAGCCCTACCAATCATTCAAACACACTGCATCTAACACTCAATATGCTAGATGTCATTACTGTGGCAGTTTGTCATATCTCTCCTACATGTAGAGTAAGAAAGCTAGTTGATTTGAAGATATATGCATGGATACCAAAGACTAACATTTAAGGACCCTACAAGAAATGGATACCAAAAGTTTCATCTGCAAATTCTCTTATAGGTGGAACACCCTACGCATGCTACAAGCAAATGGATCCTCGACAACTGTTGCTTACGTCATATGACCGATGACGCTTTATTATTTGTAATACTGTCGAAGACGAAAGAATGATACGTCTCCTTCGGTAACAATCTTAAAGGGTATATGGTAGGTATCGGGAATATTGGTTAGGCTCCATATCCTGTGATTAAAGATGGCTGTCTAGTAACCAAGTTAAAACATAACCTACTCAACATAAGCCATTTAGTTGATCATGGTTATGGTATTAACTTTGCCAAAGACAAATGTACTATAGTTGATAGCTCAACTGGTAGTACTATCTTTGAAGGTATTAGGGAAGACAATATATATGTTTTTTATCTGCTGGAAGATGCTAACAAAGCAGGTAGATGCTTAATCGTCAAAAATGGTAAGAGTCAACTATGGCATATGAGACTCGGTCGTACAAACATGGACACAATCTTAAGACTATCTACGAAAAATTGGTACGAGGCTTATCGGACATCACCTTTAAGAAGAAAACGTTATGTAGTGAATGCGAAAAGAACAAAGCTATCCGATCCATATTTAAGTCCAAGAATACTGTAAGTACCACTAGACCTCTACAATTACTGTATATGAATTTTTTTGGGCCTAGTAGAATTGCTAGCCTAGGAGGTAAGTTATATGCTTTTGTAATAGTAGATGAATTCTCTAGATACACATGGGTATATTTTCTTGCACGCAAAAATGATACATTGTCTGAATTCGTCTCATTTTGTAAGAAAGTTCAGAATGAAAAAGGATTCATGATCACTCATATTCTAAGTAATCATGGCGACGAATTTAAGAATGCAGAGTTTGAGCAATTTTATGACACATATGGTTATCTGCATGAGTTCTCCTGCCCTAGGACTCCACAATAACATGGAGTTATGTAACGTAAGAACATGACTATATCTGAAATGGTTAGAGTTATGTTGAACCAGTTTAGTCTACCTAAATACTTTTGGATTGAAGCTGTCAATAAAGATTGTTATGTTCTCAATAGGGTTCTAGTTTGACCTAAATCGAAGAAGACTCCTTATGAGTTATGCTTTGATAGAACACCCTCTATTTTTTACTTCAAAATCTTTGGTTGCAAATGCTTTATTCTTAATACTAAAGATAATTTAGAAAAGTTTGACAAAAAGGCAGATGAAGGTATATTTTTAGTTTATGCGACCAAAAGCAAAGGGTACCGAGTCTTCAACAAAAGGGCTATGATCATCGAAGATTCAATGAACGTTACTTTTGACGAACTGAATCAACAGACAATCGACAATAATAATGAAGACGTCAGTAGACCAAGTATATCACCTGCAAAACCTTCAAGTACAATACCTGCAGATCTATCAAGCAGAGCACGTACAGAACCAGAAGCCGGAACCAGCTACCTTAAGATTCTGCCAAAAAGAATAAAGTTTATGGCTGACCATCCCAAGGACTTGGTAATAGGTGAGATTAACAGGGGTGTAAGTACATGTTCCTATAACAGAGATATAGTTTCTTGTATGATATTTATTTCACAGCTAGAACCCAAAACTATTGAATAAGTATGTAGCGATATTTTTTGGTTAGATGCTATGCAAGAGGAATTAAACCAATTTGAACAAAATCAAGTTTGGGAACTTGTTCCCAAGCACATTGACTATCCGGTCATTAGCACCTACTGGGTATTCCGAAATAAACTTAATGAGAATGGTTTAGTCACTCGTAAAAAGGCCTGACTCATAGCTCAAGGATACAACCAAGAGGAAGGTATCGACTATGATGAGACCAATGCCCCAGTTGCAAGATTATAATCGATTCACATGTTATGTGTATTGGCATGTTTTCATAATTTCAAGCTTTCTCAAATAGACGTAAAAAGTGCATTTCTTAACGATTTTATAAAAGAAGAAGTTTAAGTAGCTCAACCTTCAGGATTTACTGATTTCAAAAACCATGACTATGTTTTCAAGTTGAAAAAGGTCTTATATGGTCTGAAACAAGTCCCTCGTGCTTAGTACGATCATTTAATCCCTTTTCAACTTGATAACAGTTTTATAAAAGAGAAGGTTGACACTACACTGTTTGTAAAATCTTTAAAAAATTTTCTTTTAATTCAGACATATGTTGACAATATTATCTTTGGATCTACTGATGAGTCTCTTTGTCAAGAATTTTTAAAGTGTATGCAAAATAAGTTTGAGATGAGCATGATGGAAGAACTAAAATTCTTCCTTGGACTGCAAATCAAACAAACTAACAATGGGATGTTCATTAATCAAGCCAAGTACACAAAAAATTTACTAAGGAAGTTCGATCTGGAAACCGTCAAACCTCTTGGCACGTCGATGGCTACTTCAACCAAGCTTGATATTGATGAGCAAGGCAAACCGGTCGACATACGTACATATCAAGGTATGATTGGTATTTTACTTTATTTAACTGCTAGTCACCCTGAATATTTAGTGTTTGCTTGTGTGCACATTTCCAAGCTAACCCTAAAGAATCACACTTGTGCACAGTTAAGCATATCTTTACCGTAAAGACACTTCTTCTGTCGGCTTATGGTATTCCAAAACCACTTCCTTTGACCTAACCAGTAACTCGGATACTGAATTTGCTGGATGCAAAGTAGATAGAAAAAGCACTAGCAGTACGTGTCATTTCCTAGGTAAGGTTCTAGTCTCTTAGTTTAGCGAGAAGCAAAATTCTGTTGTATTATCAACTACTGAGACTGAGTATATCATCGCAGGACATTGTTGTGCATAAATTTTATTGGTGAAGCAAACCTTAGAAGACTTTGATTTACAGTATTCACACATACCTATTTTTGTGATAGCACGAGCACTATTAATTTGACTAAGAATTCTGTATATCATTCTCGAACTAAGCATATTGAGATTCGACATCATTTTCTTATAGACCATCAAACAAATGGAGATATAAACCTTGAATATGCAGACACAGATAACCAATTAGTTGACATCTTTATAAAACTATTAGCGGAAGATCATTTTAATTATTTACGCCGAGAATTAAAAAATTTAGATGTCAATAAGATTAATTAATTTTGTTTTATTAATTATTTTTAATATGCAAAAATTATTTTCGAGACAAGGATATAAAGTGTCTGTCTATCACCATGACCAAGGTCGAAGCAAGGCGGTACTTAAGCATTCCCCTATGAATCTCCGTTAGCTGGAACAATACCCCTACAGCTAATCTGAAGCAATTGTTGCATAACAAAATTTAATTCATAAAATAATATTAATTACATTAACTAAAATTTAAAATAACTAAACTTTGAATTAAATAATTGAAAAATGATTGATGAATATAAAGTGATATTTTTTTTCTGCACAAAAATACCTCAACAGAATCCCAAGCAAACTCGCTCCGAATTCGGCTCGAGTTCGGCCTGAGTTCTGCTGGTGTTGAGTACTTTTAAGTTAAATTTGAATGTGGCCCTTCCTATTCATCCCCTTCATCTCCTCCAAACAGAGCAGCAGCCGCGCCCGAAAATTCTAAACCCTAGATTTTTATATTTTGATTTCTCTCAAAACTTTGGAGTTTTCAATCCAAAATTTGGATTCGTGCTTAGATTCTCGTTTTCTTCCACATACTCAAATTTCAGAAGGTATAACTTCCTCCTTCTCTCTATTTTAATTTTGTGAATTTCTATACTTTTTTTAGAAATCATGCCTAGGATTCACAACCCCTTCAAGAGGAAGAACACTACGGCTAGTGAAGAAGCCTCATCTTCGGATCCTATCCAATGATCACTCTTTTCGCCCGTCCAATCGGACGATGGGGCGTTCAATAGGTTTTACTTCGAAACTCATGACCAAACCCTATTATGGTATATGGATTTCTCTATTTGCAACATATGCCCCAGCACATCGATCAAATGGACTATCTTTACATCCCACTAAACTTATTTTGATGCATTAAGATTGCACAACCTTGTCACTCATTCATATCCTATCATAACTAATGTTATTAGTTTATTTTATTACAATTTTACCCTTGATACTTCACCGTTAAGAGTCGTCTCGCTGGAATCGATATTCAATTCAATGATGCTGACTTAGCAAAAATCCTTAATATTCCAAAAAAGGGTGCTTTGTTAGACGATATCACAGAATTTGAATTTCTTGGAGATACGACTTTAAACAGTTTTAAGAATGAACTCTGCTCTCCTGGTCGAGTTTGTTCTGGAAAGTTCAAAGTCGTACATATAAACTTATTCTTCTATGAACTGCATCGCATCGTCTACTCCACTATCTTGTCCAAATCCACTTCCAAGGACAATGTGACCACCCTTGAAATGTCTGCTTTATACCATATTCATAAGGGGATTCTGTTTTCTGTCCCTAAGACTATTATTCAGATGATAGGTCATTGTCGCGAAAGGCATAGGAACCTTGCTTAGGCGATGATTCTCTCGTTCATCTTTCAGCACTTTGACATTGGTCTATCCACTTGCGCTCGTAACTCTGAGCCCAAGTATCTTCATCTATCTCGTCGTAGCGCAGCTGTTCCTCCTTCTGCTCCTCCAAATGTATTACCTCCACCTCCTTTGGATTACTCTATGTCTTTTGAGGGTATCCACTTGCACCTATTTGATATGCGGTGTGCTCAGTTGAATGAGCACAACTCTTTACGAGCGTTTGTGACTGACACATTAAGGGAATGCGAGTTCCGAGATGCTAGTCGATTTCAGGCCCTGAAAAACTCTTTTGCGGATCTGTATTTCGCCCATACTGGTCTGCATGCCAGTTCACTTCCACGAGATCCAACTGTCTCTGGCTACCGCTATGAGGATGAGGCGTTTCATCACTTCTTTGAGCCCGGTAATGCCAATGACTGGTACCGTGGTTCTGGTGATACTTCACACCCTTCTCATGGAGCTGGAACTTCTGGAGCTGGTCCTTCCGGACATGGTGGCACTACTGATCGTGATGTCAATGATGACTTTGAGGATTTATGATCTATATGCTTTTGTACTTTGTCTAGATGTTATCTTGTTAGACTTTTTATTTTGTCTATGTATGATTGGAAATGCTTCGACATTCTAAGATAGTACTTTATCTTGTATTTTTAGTACTGTAACTGTTTGCTGAGTTGATGTATTTCAACTCCTACTAGTATGCATTTACTATTTCAGTGTGTATTGTTTTCTCTAATTTGTATGCATACTCTCTTTTATTCTATGTGTAGCACTATCTTAGTTTATGCTTCATTCATTGAACCGCCTGTGAAATATATGTTATTCTTCATATATTTTTTTTGTATTTTTTCAATGTTTGTTTCTTAAGCATAGATTGCGGGAGAGCTTTTCTCTTTACAATTATTTTGCTACGTGATAATGGGAGAGAAAATGGATCTAATATTTTTTGCAGGATACAAGATTTTTTTTGAGGAAATAGTACATACAAGTATAGAACAGTACCTTACAAATTTTGATTCTTTTCAAATTAAAAATCGAGATGTTATATTGGTCAAGGTTTGTCAATTATCAAAATGGAGATGATTGTTGGCCCATTGGTCATGGACAAACCTAATTTTAATAATTGATCTAACCCTGTCTCGATATAAGGGCTACTTAGACGACTGCTAAGAACTGCTACTCTACCATTCAAGACTTGAAGCCAGTATGCCATTGAGTTTGTATTTCCTTTATCAATGTAATTTTCATTATTTATTGAGTCTAGGAATACAATGTACACGAGTCATACTGGCAAATAACATACCCTAAAATATTTTTAAAATATCTTTTGTTTTGAAAATAGCCCATTTATAAAAGCTTCTAACTACTTGACTTTTCAAAAAGCCAAAAACCAATTTGCAAAAACCCTAATAGAAAACCAAAGGAATTCGGCCCGAGTTTGGTCCGAATTTGCCCCAAGTTCGGTTAGTGCCCGTTGGATTTTGAACTTGGTCTCCCCGCAGTTACGGATGCAATAACTTTGCCGAGATTCTCTCAAAAAATTCTGTCCGAATTTTACCCAAATTTTGTCACTGGAAAACCTATAAATAGAGAAGAATTTCCATCATTTCAAGTTTCAACACACATCTCTCTACTATTATCTCTAAAGCCTAATACGTTCTACCAAAGTGTTCTAAGCTCTTTCATTTTCAAATCCCAAGCCAGTTACAATCTTCTAGTCGATTTGGTAGTACGGTATGATCTAGAAGTTTCAGAGTGATTGTAATCAGAGGCTTGATTGAAGAAAGATACTTCACAAATGAAGTTGGTCAAGTACTTCGGATCAAAGCTCGCATCGTAGAAGTTGAAAGAACTTCGCATGCAATATTTTTTTATAGTAGATTTCAACTGGAAATTAGAGTTCTTCCGACTGGACTAGTCCTCGCAAGAGGGAAACCCGTATACATCCTTGTGTTTGTGTTTGCTCTTTGCTTTCTACTTTTCATTTACATATCTGTGACATATATTCTGTGATCTTGCTGCTAACAATTTTTAATAGCTAATTTTTTGCTGCCTACTCTATTTACCCCCTCTAGAGTATAACGCTTTATATTTTGTTCCTACAATTCTTAGTGCAATACAACAGGTAATCAATCAATTCTAACCATACTAAGCTACGATCACTGACCAACTACAATTGTGCCCATACAGGTAATCATATAATAAACTATAATAACAGTATAGCACCGCAGTATAATATAAACAGAAAAAGCATCGCAGTGCTCCAGTGAACAAGAAGCACCTCAGTACAATAATAAGGTCGATACCTCAAAAGGTAAGATGGTAATCATAGCATGGACACACGTAGTTACGTCAGGAATAGGGACAATTAGTTAGTCAATCGATCAGATCAGTCTAACCATTAGGTCGGTCTATCTGTTGGATCAATCTATTAATATCTTCCCATCCACGATAGAATATTAATAATAGGTCAGAAAATATGATCACTAGATACTACACAAATTACCATGAACAATACTAGGCCCTCTTGTAGTGTTCCATCCCAATATTGTGTCCCGTTCCTTGTCATGATGCGAGAAGTGTGGTTAAGAAACACTGTTGCTATCGATTAGTTAGGACCGGTTGAATCAAGACCCTTTCCTCGTTATGCAATGGCTTCTAAGGAATCCAGTCCCATATTCAGCGGGCTGCGTCTCGAGGATGGACTATGCGGCTGAGTCGGAAAAGACGTCTTATTGCTCTATTTTTATGCCACATTTGCTTCTTTGGCTTTAGTTTTATGAATGCATTATGTTTTCGATTGATTTTATTGCATGTGTTCTTCGAACTTTGCATTTCATATCAAACTCAAAATAGAAGGATAGAGTACTAATGCATTGCTTATGCAATTTTACGTGATCGTAGGCACCGTCTAGCACAACCAGACCTTTCTCTTTTGCTTCAAAACAATTAAGGTGAGTGTCTGGACCCTTCTCCCCTTTGGCCCTCTTGTTCTTCGATTAATTGATAGAATGTTAGTTGAAGATGAAAGAACATGAATGCTTGATTTTAATGAACTGTTGTACGATTTCTCACGTACACTCGCTATAGAATTGTTACGTCATAAAAATTCTACATGCTTTCTTATGTACATCTGCTATAGACTCTCATATCATGAGCTGCTACATGCATAATATGTTATGCCTGTTATAGAACTGTGATAAGAAAAGTTTGAGCCATTGAATAATTGTCGCCACAATAAGGCAAAACAACGATAAAAATGGTTAAGTTGCTCACGAATTAAAGATCATGATTGAATAATTTGTCTAACCTTGCACGGTCATGGACAACTTGTGCACAAGGAAAAGCTTCCTTGAACAATAACCCGAGACACGAGATCTATTCAGCCTAAGAGGAAGCAAACGATAGCTGTTTTAGATATTCATAAAACTGGTTATTCGGGAAATTTTCAAAGTTGCTCGCTACTGGCGCTGAAATGGACACTATCTAAACGCAGCTATAGTCCAGGATGGCTTGTGATGCTAGTGACCTTCATATATACAAGTCGCACATACTATGCTCGTAGATGATAACAATGACAGAAAAATAAGATAAGTTTTTATATTGCAACGAAATGCTCTACCGTGGGTAAGTTCTAGCATATTTTACATTATTATTTCTATCAAATGCTTGTATGCAATTCACTAGGATGGGTAGAATGATCATTGGATATACATATAGCATGATTCACATAATTTCTTGAAGCAAATGAGAGCATGGTATATAATTAGCCATTCATTAATACACGATTGATCCTTGCTATCTACAGGTACCCCGGACCAAGATGGGCGTGCCACCTAACTCAAGGTGATGCTAGTTCTTTTTGAAGTCTTGTCCATATTCCCAAGGCTTGTTTCAATCCGTTTGAAGACTCTGCATTCAGTCCAAAGAAAGATGGCTCGACTCTCCACGATAGTAGGTACATTTGAATGTTTATCTTGTATGAAAAGGAAATGTAATTTATGGAACGACTATCTCATCAGCCTTCATTTTATGTTTGAGTCAAGTTGTAAGTCCGCAGGATAACTATTATAAAAGAGTCTTGTAAACAAATGTCTATTATCAATAAAGAAAAGTTTTCTTTAGTTTTAAATGTGTTATTCAATTTCTCTACGTACTCTATTAGATGTTGTGTTTCGGATAACCTAATGACCTTGCCTTGTGCAAGCGCAACTTAGGTTTGGACGACATTACATCCGAGAAACGACTATTACAAGCCCCATAGATTTTTAGAGTTATTTTTAATTTATTTTATTTATTTTATTTAATATAGTTATTAATAGTTATTATTCCTACTGTTATTTTCACCATTGAATACTCTTTTTTGTATTTTTAATTTTTGGAGCACAAGAAATGCCAATCTCTAGAAATGTTATTCATATGTTTTGATCTAGACAAATTTATTTTTATTTTGAAATATCAAGTGCCACTTAAACATGTTCCCTTGTGCTCTATTTTTATTGCACAACTTTTGGGTCAATTTAGGCCATTTTATCATCTACCGTAAAATTTGTCGTACCTTCCAATTTAATTTTGGGACTCAACGTCGATCTAACCTAAACGAACCAATATATTATTTTGACCTATTTTGAGCCTAATACACATATGCCAAGGGCGTGCCACTCAATTGGGTTCCCATGTACTATTTAATTTTAAATGGCACACAAGTCAAAACTATAGACATATGGGACTCGAATCGATCACAAAAATTCTACCAACCCAAAACTAGTCCAACTAGGAACCCATGGGGCCTATTCTAGTATACCCTAACCTGTTAGACATATTTTAGATTGATTTATATGAATTAATGTACATCCACATTAATTCAAATCTAATTTAAACCAACTCCATAACAACTTTTCTATTTTTGACTCGATTTAAATCCTATGAGATAGAAATTTGTGTAACCAAATCATACCACACCTATCATTTCCACTTTTCTAGATTAGGGGTATTTTAGTCATTGTGTGATATTTTAAATTTTTGATTATTTTAGTATTAAATTGATTGGTGTTTAGTTTTTGTTTAGTGCTCTTAGGGGTAGCAGATGGTTTAACCTTAGTCAACATTGATTAGAAGACTAACCATGTGATTAGAATCCTATTTAGCTAATTAGATTTTCATTTAGATCATTAGTCCTAATTAGGAAACAAATTAAATTATTTTTAGGCTATTTTAGCATGTAGCTTTTGGGCCTTTTTGCTAATGGGCTTTATATGGACTTTAGTTGCCTGGTGTCCTGTCCTAAAACCTAACCTAACCCTAGCAATACCATGGCCGGCCACAACAGCAGCCCTCCTCTTTAGGTGTATAGCTTTGTAGCCACCAAGTTTCAAAACCCTAGAAATAGCCTCCACTTCCAAAAGTCCAATTTTCTCAATTCTCACCCAAATCCATCCAAACGAAGTATGTTGCGATCCTTGGGAGGAGAGGAACTTACTGGAGACTTGCTAGCTAGGAATCGAAGGCGTTGAACCGGAGGAAATCGACGTTGACGCGTTTGGAGGCTCGTTTCATTGAGATATTAACTCTCAATAGGTAAACCCCTCCAAACACCTGTAAATTCTGTTTTTTCTTCGTAGATGCATCCATCTAGTTACCTCAGACCTGTACATATAGTTTGGTAGAATTTTGTATCCGTCTGATAGGTGTATCGGACACGTATCGGTGTATTGGAACACGTGTTCGACGAAATGCCTCTTAGAATCGAAAGTTCATATTTTTTGATTCCGTTTTCACGAATTTTTTACTATGTATATTTGAAACAACTTTCGTGAAAATGGATCTCGTTTTGGCACATTTTTGGTGTCCAAATCATACACGGACACGCGAGCACGGGATCCCCATGCGTGTCCTGCTGCTCGAGTGTCATAACGCGACGCATAGGACACGGTTTCATGTGAAATTTGATAGACACATGGGGACAACCTCCCCTCGTGCTCCTAAAATTTCACGATGTTTCGTGGAGCGTGCGCAGGGAAATCCAACCCGCACTGGTCGGCTGAACTGTGCACGCGAGGAAAAAATGCTACTGACACGACCTTCGTTCGCGAACACGACGCGACGAATACTCGTTCCAGGAGCATGGACACGAATCCCTAGACCTAGTCTACCCAGGGACTCGACCACGTGGCACAACATGGCTCGTGTCGCGAGTTGCGAACATCGATACGCGGCCACGAGGCCGCGCACGCGTACAGCCGTACGGATACGCGTGTCCTGCAACGCGTGGACACGACGTGGACACGTGTCCATGTGGTGTACAACTAGACCTAGACCCCGCCTAGCTACGTGCACGAGCACAAGGCTCCTCGTGTTGCGTGTGGCATTCTATTGACCGCAGCACGTGCCCACGAGCACGTTTCTATTCACGCGTACACGTATCCATGCGATATGTACTGACCGGACACGATACGGATACAGGTTCAACTCTGTGAGTACCAGAGCATGTCAGACACGTGTATACCTTCATTTTTGTCGAGTTTTACGAGTTCTAGTTGTGTACATTTGATTTTGGGTATCGAGTTGGATTGGGGTATTATGTTGGGTTGAGTTTGAATGTTAATTCTTAGGTTTTGATACTTTCATTCTTAAAGTTTGAATTCATATTGGTAATGAATCTTTTCTGAGCAGAATTCTGTGTTGATGGTTAGTTTATAAGGATTTGAAATATATTTGTTTTCCATATATATATATATATATATATATATATATATATATATATATATATATATATATATATATATATATATATTAAATTTATGCTACTTAATGTGGCGGGCACACGGTATTCTTTAGTAAAAGACGAATGAATAGTTCGCTTTGTGCTCACCACGCAGCTGCGTATATATATATATATATATATATATATATATATATATATATATATATATGTATATATATATATATATATGTATATATATATATATATATATGTATATATATATATATATATATATATATATATATATATATATATATATATATATATATATATATAACCCGAACTTTATTGAAGTAATAGGCGTAAAATGCTGAAGCCTATACAAGTAAGCGCGCTAGCGCGACAAAAGGACAAAAAAACGAAAAGCGTGAGACACACACACAAAAAAAGGGGAGGGCGGCTTAAGCCAGAGCCTCCCAGAACGAGTGGGAGACGTGGGATCAGCGTCTCCTAACTTTGAAGCGTTGTTTGATGACCTCTCTGGACAACTGAGGAAGGGGGATTTATCGGCCTTCATATCAGAAATTGTTCCTGTTTTTCCAAAGAACCCAAAAACCAGCGGCTGCTACGATCTGATGACCGTAGGATCGGCTCCAGTAGGCCAAGAGATCGTAGAAGCCCCCAGTTGGCTGGACCATACTAAGTCTATTGTGTTGGTTGGACCAAAGGCCGGTAGCTAGCTCCCCCGAAAGAAGGACGTGCTCGACAGATTCCGTAGAGTGCTCCGCGCAGCAGTGGCATCTCGAAGCGAGGCTGAATCCCATGGATCTGATGGTGTCATCCGTCAGAATCTTCCGACGAAGAGCACGCCAGATAAGGATAGACCATTTGATGGGGATACAAGCCTGCCAAAAATTAGCAAAAACCAGATTCTGCACCCTGCTGCCTCTGGCCACAAGCCTTGCGAAAGCCAAAGTGAATAACCCACTCGGGTTGGGGGACCATCTCCAAGTGTCATTCGCGTTGGTAATCCACAGATTAGTAGCAAAAAGACAGGTTTCCGCTGGCTGGCCTAGCCAATCTCTGACCTTCCTCTTGTTACATCCGAAACTGCCCTCCCATAGGTCCCTAATTGCGCACTTCGGAGGAGTAAGACTGTTGGAATGTATAATGTCTTCTCCTAGCCACCACTCCAGGCATGCCGGAGAGCGACCGTCACCCAACTGGAGGCGGATGAGAGGTTCAGCAGTGATACGACCCTGAATAATACGACGCCACGAAGTCGAAGATCTGTTATTAGAGATCTCCTCCGACAGATGGGAGAATCTGGAGTATCTAGCTCTCATGAACTTCGTCCATAAAGAGGTCTCGGTGCTTAACTTCCACCACAACTTAATGGAGCAGGAGTGCATGATGTGGGCAAGCTTGCTGAAGCCTAAACCACCTTCTTCAGTGGGTTTGGCCATCGACTCCCAGCCGGCCCAGTGATATTTGTCCTTGCCATCATTTTGTCCCCAGAAGAACTTGGCGAATAGGGATTCGAGAGAGTGGAGCACCTTCTTGGGGGGAGAGCAAACGAGCAGGGTGTACATCGGGATGGATGATAGAACGCGTTTGATGAGGATTGTTTCCCCCCCGGGGATAAGGTTACGTTGTGCCATCCCGCGATGAGTTTGCGGATCTTGTACTCTACGAGGTGCTGGTATATTCCTGAGTTGGCCTTACCGTATACCAGCGGGCATCCAAGGTAGAGGAAGGGAGGGTAGGCCGTACGAAAGGAGGTCATGTTGGTGAGCAAAGTTGAGCGGGTTCTGTCAGCTTTGTGATGGGTGTAGATGATGCTCTTGTTGTTATTGACGCGCTGTCCGGAGCAGACGGTGTATTTGGCGATCGTGCGTAGGACGACCTCGATCGATCCGCTGTCTCCAGAGGATAAGATGAGGATATCATCAGCGTAAGCCAGGTGAGTGATGAGGGGGCAGCCGATGGTGGTGTCAAAGTGATTAAAGCCAGACATATTGGGCGTACTATTAAGGCTTCTGCTGAGGGCTTCGGTCGCGCTAATGAAAATGGTAGAAGAAAGCGGGTCCCCCTGTCTAACCTCGCGAGTGGAACGAAAGAATCCCGATGCCTGGCCATTGATGACGGTGGAGAACCATATATTGTTGATCGATCTGAAAACGATGTTAATCCATGGTTCAGAGAAGCCGAAGGCCCTTAGTACCCAGATCATGAATTGCCAGTCCTGTCGGTCGTACGCCTTCTTCATGTCAAGTTTGATGGCCATGTTTCCTCCCTTGACGGGAACTTCATGTACGTGATCATCTCTTGAGCAAGGAGGATGTTGTTTGATATGTTGCGGCCTTTGACAAATCCGCTTTGCTCTTCGAAAAAGATCTTGGGGAGAAGATCGGACATTCGATTGGCGACGATCTTGGATATAATTTTGTTGGTGAGGGTACAGAGGTTGATCGGACGGAAGTCTTTGAAGGTTTCAGGATTGTCTTTTTTGGGGATAAGGATGATGTTGGTACATGAAATCGAATTGGGATATCTAGCACCTTGGAGAAAGGCTACAGTAGCTTCGACTAAGTCTGTTTTAATGGTGTCCCAACAAGCTCTGAAAAATACCCCGTTGAAACCGTCCGACCCGGGGCACCGTGCTCATTAATGGACCAGACCGCCGCTTTAACCTCCTCTTCCGAGGTGGTGGCCATCAGGGTATCGTTATCGTGTTCGCTAATAAGGGGAGGGATAACGGACAATAATGACACGTCCTTAACAACTCGCTCTTTGGTGAAGAGGTTGGAGTAGTAGTTTGATGGAACTGGGATTCCCAGGACCCTTTCTTTGGTGTGCGTATTGATCGGTAGAAAGTTAAACAGATCTAATACGTGTTCTAACCCTTTATAGGCGGAAACTAGGGTTCACGAATTATACCTGCGGCGGAAAGGAGACAAGTAATTCCTTGTAATCTCGAGCGGACGACCCCAAGATCTTCTGTACGTATTCCTTCCTCGAGTTCGACGTCGTATGGGCGACGATCTCCCAACCTTTTCTTCTCCTTGGCAGCCCTCTCTTTCTCTCCTTACGTGAATCACGAATTTAGAGAAAGTTTCAGATTTCTGATCAGTAATCTGGCGGCTAGAGAATAGAGGATATATATAGGCTACGGCAGGGACCATGAGGAAAAATTAGGGTTAGACCTCCTAACGGATCTGGATATCTCATGTTCAGCCCGAACTCACAATCCAGGCCCATTAACAATAGCTCGGTCCACTAATGAGCTATTGTTGCACTACCTCCCTAATCCCAAATTTGTTTGTGGGCTCCTTTTATTATATGCTCATTTGGCTCCCCATGTTAAGATATCGTATGTTCGTCGATCAAATTAAGTTACTGACAACTATATTGATTCGACATCTTTTATCCTTAAGTAGTACCGCTCAACTTTATTTGTCATGTCGGATATAATCCACCTACAGGGTTTACATGACAATCCTTATGAGCTCCTTAAGGTGATATTATCAACCCGATGTATCGGGGCATGGATTCCATTTATAATCAATAGCCCATCATACATACAATGTTATTACCCAATTCGTATAGGTTGTTGATCCATAATGAATCTCACTCTTTTATGAGTCAAAGTAATACACACTGTATATACATGTCCGTTATTATATCCGGATTAAGAGCACAAGCATCCATAATAACAGAGGTGTTTGTTCTCTTATATAGTCAGTACAAAAAGAACAACCTCAAGTGGTCCTGTTCAATATACACAAAGTGTACTAGTGCAAACCTATAGTCAAGATAGACTAATACCAGATTACACTACAACCTTTCCAATAGATTGTCTGTCCATCTAGGTTGTGAACTATTTATATGCTCCATAGGGAACTGATAATATGATCTTCTGTGTGATACTACACACCATATTATCTACAATATAGAATATCAGACATTTGTATTAACACTTGCAACAAATACAATATGCAAACATTTGCCCATATGATTCTCATTCAAAATTTAAGGAAATAAGGTTACAACAAAAGTGATGCTTTTAGTATATAACCCTAACATAGTTCACAGCTGCAGCCTGAATACCGGCCTGGTCGTCCACCAGGTTACCGTTGTCGTCAAGAATCCGATGTAGTTTTAATTTGTTTCTGCGACCATTGACGCAAGCATGAAAGAATCTTGTGTTCCGGTCTCCGTCGGTATCCCAAGTCGATCTGGCTTTTTGCCTCCAAAACTCGGTTTCTACTCTCAGCCTGGATTTAAGAAGAGCTCTAGCGAGGTTGAGAAAGGCGCGATCCTCCGGGGATCTGGCACTGGTGAATGCGTTCTCCGTACGGGTGACGTCATCCTCCGTCTCCCTGATAGCCTGGAAGATGTCTCTATATGCCTCTTTGCTCCAAGAAGATAGGGCCTTATGAGTGGCTGAGAGTTTAGCCGCCATCCGGGCCATAGGGTTAAGAACCGAGACAGAATTCCAGGCATGAGCAACGATGTGCTGGAATTGAGGGTGATGTCGCCAGAAGTCGAGGAAGCGGAAAGCTTTGTTGTTGGTGGTATGATTATTGTTGTTCTAGACAAGGAGAGGGGAGTGGTCCGATTCAGTGGAGTTCAGATGGGAGAGGTTAGTGATCACGCCCATGTTAGACCAACCTTCGTTGATCATCGCCCGATCTAATCGAGAGTACTGACGCCGATGACCCTCCTGCATGTTGTACCAGGTGAACTCGCTACCGTAGAAGGGGATTGAGGTGAGGTTCCCAAGAAAGGTAAAGTTGTTGAAATCATCCATCGTCGACTGGGGAGGAGGGCGTCCTCCGGACTTCTTCTCTCTGTTAGATATCGTGTTAAAATCTCCGATGCAGA
This sequence comes from Iris pallida, assembly GCA_029216955.1. Taxonomy (NCBI): domain Eukaryota; kingdom Viridiplantae; phylum Streptophyta; class Magnoliopsida; order Asparagales; family Iridaceae; genus Iris; species Iris pallida. The sequence continues at coordinate 337,959 of JANAVB010020800.1, read as the reverse complement.
GCTACGGAAGCCCCTGAGAGTGAACCGCCAGCAGGTCTGCCCAGAGCAATCTGCGCTCGGGGATGTCGCAACTGCCATGGACCGCGGAGAGGACGGAGCGCGACTTGAGGGCTGGGAGCTCAATCCAACATGTGAGGGCCTAGGACGAGTCTTGGATGATGCCAAATTTGAAGTCTTGCGTAAGTAATATCCAGATGTCATTGTCGCCTGCGATGGCATGCGAGAATCCTAACTTGAGTTGAGTGGCTTTTATTCTTTTTTGAGGGATTTTTGGTTCTATAATGATAAAGTGGTCTATGTGATGAGTCTTCTTGAGACTGAGGATTCTGTTCATCGTCCGTTTGTTGCCGAGACCCCTCACATTCTAGGAGATGATGTTAAGCATCTGATGAGGAAGTTGGATGGGAGTGACTGTGCTTCGTGGCGGACCTTGTGGTCCCTGCCGTCGTCTGCTTTTGATTGTTTTTGTTCTTCTTGGAGGAGGTTTTTTTGGTGAATGTGCTGGTGGACCCGTTGCTTCCGATTTCTTTATTAGTCCGACTTGGGTCGCTTCTTCCCTCGACGTCAGTAGAGGTGATAAATGGCTCGAAGTCTTGTTCTTCCAGGGCGCACAAGGGGTTGCCACGTTCCAGAAATCCTACTTTCTTGGCTTGCCAAAATCTGCCGGTTAAGGTGTGGTTAAACTTGGTTTGAGCATCCAAAGGGTGAGGGGGGAGAGATCGAGGGGGCTTTGGTTCTGTCGAGGGGGCAGCTTTGGGGGACTGGGGTGCCTCGACCTGCTCGCCGACGAGACCTTTCCAGGTTGTTGAGAGTGATCGATGGGTGGTTGGGTGGGGTGATGTATCCTGTGGGGGAGTGGGATGGTGGTGTCAGTTGGGTCGTGTAGTTGGGTGATGAGGGCTTTATCAGCGTTTGGGTGGAGAGTGAGACCTTTGTTCTTGGGGCAATCTTGTTGTTCTGGGGCGCTGGAAGGGAGCTCACTAGAGTCGTTGTGGTCTTCATCGGAAGTAGTGCCTGATAGGATTTCGAACGGATTACGGAGGGGGAGGGTAGAGAGAGTGAAAGGGATGATGGTAGAGCTGGTCGTGGCGGTCGAATGAGGGAATGGGCAAGTCTGACCGTCGATCTGAGGACGAGGGTCTGGATTTGAGTTGTGGATGATAATGGCGGAGTTGGTCATGGCGATCATGGCGGGGTGTCTTTGAGCTGTCGGCGCGTGTGGGGGGTGCGTGCTAGCCTTCTTTAGTACGGGGTGAGCGATGAAGCAGAGCTGTATTAGGTGTCCGCTCATCTGGCAGTGTTTGCAGAAGATTATATTGTTGTCGTAGATCAGTGGTTGGTTGTGTGTTTGATCTTCGAGCTCGATCTCTATGATTTTGGAAGGATCATTCGCGAGGTCTAACTCGACACAAATCTTCGCATAATTGCACTTGGAAAGGTTGCGGGTTTCTTCGGCGATGGCTACCAGAGTCCCGAAGGAGCTGGCTATTCGTTTGAGAGCAGCTGCGGAGAAGCAGACCAGGGGGAGGTTGGGTAGGGTGATCCATGTAGAAATGATTGTTGAATAAATTTTCGGGTTGAAATTGGGGGACCATTTGACCACCTTGGCGGTCTGTGTGCCCATTATGGTCGTGTCCTTGGCACGGACTATGGCGAAGTCCAAATCGGATGAGAGATGTAATAGCATATGCTTGGGGTCGAGCGGTGCGACCCGGTAGGCTACGGAGAGGCCCTACTTGGCAACGGTATCCGTGGCAACGAAGATCTTCGGGCAACCGGATCCGAATTTAAGCACGAACGACTTAGAGAAGGTGGAGGACAGGAAAGAGATCTCCGACACGGCGAAGGGGACCCGGATGGGATCGCTGTCGGCAGGAGGCGGGAGCTCAACGTCAGGGAGCTGGATCTCCACCGTCGGTGAAGGTAATCGCCAACACCGATCTGGTCGTAATGCCTCAACGTAAGAAGCACGGGGTAGTGGAACAGTCGCGCTATCCGGGAAGGAGGAGTAGCCTGATGGGGGCTCTGGTTCCATAATACCGACTCCGGGGCTGGGGTGGGTAAGGGTGGCGAGTGACTTCGCTGTCGCCAAAGAGGAGGAGGAAACGGCATGGGCCTGGGGTGGTTGGTGGTGAGCCCAAGTGGTCATTGTGGCACCGTTGGAAGGTGACAGAAAGACGGGGATGTCCACATATGCAGGCGCCTGGAGAAAAGAGGCTTACGACAAGGTGGGGCCCGAATAGGCAAAGGCCTGTGGGTGAGGGAGGTCCGCACAGGCGGCGGCCTGGGGATCCAGGACCTGACCCAGCAAGGGGGGCCCTATGGAAAATGTGCGGGGGGAGGGGGGCGTAAAGGGGGGGAGGCCGCGTAGAGCGGGGGACAGCTCTGGTTCCGCAGCACCGACTCCGGAGCTGGGGTGGGTAAGGGTGGCGAGTGACTTCGCTGTCGCCAAAGAGGAGGGGAAAACGGCATAGGCTTGGGGTGGTTGGTGGTGAGCCCAGGTGGTCGTTGTGGCACCGTTGGAAGGCGACAGAAAGACGGGGATGTCCACACATGCAGGCGCCTAAGGAAAAGAGGCTTGCGCCAAGGTGGGGCCCGAGCAGGCGAAGGCCTGTGGGTAAGGGAAGTCCGCGCAGGCGGCGGCCTGGGGATCCGGGACCTGACCCAGCAAGGGGGGCCCTATGGGAAATGTGCCGGGGGGGGGGGGGGGGGGGCGCAAAGAGGGGGGAGGGAGGCGGCGTAGAGCGGGGGGCAGCAGGGCCCGCACAAAAGAAGTCTGCGTAAAACCCAGAGCACAACCGCGAAAAGGAGTTGGCTAGGCCCGCGAAAAGGTGGGGGCCCGCGGGCCTGGGTGGCGCCATGGCAGGCCCAACGAAAGGCTTAGCCGCGTAAAGAGCAGAGCCTATCCACGTCTGCGTAACATGCAGAAAAATAGGGATAACAGCTGCTACGATAAGAATAAGGATCTTATGGAAAGACTCTATAACCATGACATGTCATATAAAATAATACTAAGAATGACCACAAACTGAATCGAATGACCGTAGCCCTGCCGTGGTACTCCCGGTCCTATAGCTATTATCCCTCTCGTGGTACTCCCTAACTATAGTGTGTCTATCGTAGCCCTGTCATAGGTCTCCTGAGTCGAGAGTGGTCAAGTAGTCAATCCCAGTATCGTAGAGGGTCAAGTCAAAGTAATATGGAACCCGAAGTCAAGTCAAAGTGTCATGGCCAAGTGATCGAGGCAAGTTACTCAAGTAATAACACTGTCGAAATCATGTGTGGAGCCGGATTGATACAACTAATGATAAAGATAAGTGATAACGGTAAGATGCATAAAAAAAACTCATGGCAAGATGGCAAATATGGAACAGAAAAGGAGACATAAACAAGAAGGATAATAAGAGCATGCATAAAAGTAAACTGTACAAGTTGGCGAGGTGTACTTGCCTGGTGTAGCGTGTAGAACCAACAATCCAACACTCAGTTAACCACAAAAGTCAAACCATCGCAACAATCTCTAGACGCTAAAACAGACATTGCCAACATTTTTGGAATAAGCAAAATAGCAAGTATAGCCTACCCATAAGTCCAATTCTGGACACAGGAGCAAAACGGTAATTTTGGGTCAAAATGGTGTCCGCCGTTGGACCAACTTTGTACCAAAAAATATGCAGAGTCTATGTTCTCTAAAGTCATCAAACTATATGTCAACATATCCGATTTGACAAGACAAATCCAACGGTATGTCCAAAGTTGGATTCTGGTGGGCCGTGAACAAATTCGTCCGTTGAGTTGGATCTTGGCCCGCAAACGGCGATCCGGTCAACTGTCTCAGAATCGGACCAAACTTGGCTCACAGAACCAAAAAATGATTCGAGTCAAATGGTGCAAGTTTCATCTTGAGATGATGAACATGCACGAAGTTATGGGCTAGTTTGCAAAGGGGCCAAAACGGGATATATCGACGGATACGCCTTGATTTCGTGTCGCACACAAAGCAAAATCAAATTTTGTCGAATCCTACACGTCCGCAACATCCGTACGCATCTTTCAATGCTGACGGTTGCGACAAATTTGCTCAGTTTGTCGGGACAGACCCCGTATCGGGAAAAATGAAAAGTTTTGGAAACAGTTTTTCCAACTTTTTCCTAATTTTCAAACGAATTTATCTCTTTTCATACTTAAGTATAATTAAAACTATTGATAGGGTTTCCATGCCCTATATGTTGTCTTCAATAATGGTTCAGGTAGTTTCCTACATTAGTCGATGATTCGACAAATAATTGTCTTCCAAAACATGTTCGAGAAAATGAAAATTGGCAACGTTCTTCGTAATTTTTCTCTGATTTTTATTCGACTTCTCGCCGAACCTAGATCAAACCAAACCAAACTAACTGTCAGGGTTCCTAAATGGTTAGGTGGTCTTCTACATGATTTAATTGGTTCGAGTTTTGGTCTAGTAACGACGAAGAAAGCAGGGTAGGAAGATGGGTACCTGAGCTGATGGGTTCACTAAACTGCTACTCCTGTTCCACCGGTTTTTGCTCGCAGCCGGCCTTCTCCGGCGTCTCCGACGATGCTCAGGCATGTCAGGCAACGCGCAACGGCAGGGGGTGGCCGTGCGAGGGTTGGCGAGGATTAGAGTTAGGGTTTTCTTTCTCAACTCTCTTTTATATATATAAACAAGGGTTATTCGAGTAGCTGTCGGGTTTGGGCTTGGGGGTCGGTTCAATAGCTCGCGAGAATTTGATCATCTTGTGAGATATTGACTTTTCCTTTCTCTTTTTTCTTTTTCTTTTTCTTTTTCTTTTCCTTATATATATCTAACTATATATCCTTATATGCCCTTATATCCAAATCTAGCTATCTATGTATAAATACTCTATAAAAGCCTAAAAATCTTAACAATCATTTTCTAGGGGATGGTGTTATAAATAAAATATGCACATACATAATAATATTTATTTATATTTATAGGAATAAACACCAAATCTTCGTAAATAGTAATATATTTATTTAATACGTAAACAGACAAGAGTATATATATAATCAAAAATCCACAAAATTCACAAAAATTAGTCATCATATTTTTAAATAAAATATTACTTGAATATCAAATAATATTGATATCTAGATTATATATATAACAATTACTCAGAAAATATATATATTTATTAGATCATCAAAGAAAAGTGCAATATACACATAAAATATATCGACATTGACGTCTTTAGACCCACCACATGACTACATGGGCTTGAGTTGGGTTCAAGTCAGGTTTGGGCTAAATTGGTCCAACCGGGTCTCCTAAAAGCCAATAATCTTAATAAATAATTAATTAAATCATTTATAGCTGTCAAGTCGCAACTTTGACTGGTTTTCCTAGTTGGGACACGATCATGACCGGGCCTTCCCTAACATGGCTAAAACACTAGTCAAAGCACGTAACTGCACTAGCCGTGCCAAATTTCTAGTCGATATGCATCACAAAACTTATGCATGGTGCATGGCTAAGGCCATATATATATATATATATATATATATATATATATATATATATATATATATATATATATATATATATATATATATATATATAGTATTAGGCTATTATAAATATAATCATATATATACAAAATTGTATTCAAATCTATTTGGCTATATAACATCCCAAAATAATATTCAAAGTAATTCTACTAAGTCATGGCACCTTAACATGGCTCCAACAAGTGGGATTTGACAGGTTAGGGCCTAAATATATTTTCTAGTCAAATTGAATTCGAAAAGTCAACCAATGAGTCTCTTGTGCTATTCATAAATAAATAGCACGTGGGGACTCGATCGAGTAGCACACCCTTGGCTTGTGTGTCGTAGGCTCAAAATTGATCAAAACCATATATTGGGTTAAATAGTTTTGATCTATGATGAGTCCCGAACTCAAGTTGGAAGTAAGGTATATGATTATGGTAAATGGTTAAATTGCCTAAGTTGGCCCGAAGTTGCACGAAGTCAACAAAATGTTAGGAAACAAGTTTGGACGGCACATGATATATCAAATTGAAGTTGGACTAGCCTACTTCAAAACTCATGAAGGACGTTTCAAAAGATTGGCACTTCTTGTGCTCCAAAAATTAGAGATACAAAAAAGTTCATCTATAGTCATAATTAAATATAAAATATAATCTAATAAATAGAAATCATATAAAATAAATAAAAAATAATTCCCAAAAATTAGGGTCGTTACAATCTACCCACCTTAAAAAAAATTTCGTCCTCGAAATTAAAATAAGGCTCAATAATGAAGAACCATGCTAGTGTAACAAAGAATAGTTCAAGGGATACGCTAGGTCACTACGGTTTCTCCGAACAACTCAAATAATAAGCATTCTTAAACAATTTGGTTTTGCAATATCTTTATTATAAAACTATAGATGGTTATCTCTAGTTGCTCTTCTTGGTACTGACGATCTTGCTATGATCATGTTGAAAGCTTGTCTCCCAACCATATTATTATCACAATTATATAAGTCTCATTTCACCTAATCAATCTAAGTGATATCTACCAATCTGTCTAATCCTAACTTTACAACTGGTAGGACATAATAGTAAATGGGTTGGGTTAGCCTATATTTAGGTTCTTCTTGTAGAGGGTAAGTCTCTACACTAAAACTACCACTCTATTCTTGATCAAGCGACTACCATAAAGGGCATAACCTAGTATGATCATTTAGCTATTTCTAGAATGTCTACCCACCTTTGGTCAAACTACCTCATCAAACACATGATGCCCTATGGCATATGGCATCTCTAATCTCCCTTATCTATCAAGCAATCATAATACAATAAGCAAACTAACTTACACTATAACTTAAGAATTTTTGGTAAATCCTATATAACACGATTATTCGTCACTCCGGAATAGGGAGGGACGAGAAGCAATGATACAAGAAAGCAAAGAAAGAGTAATCGAGAGTAAATACGAAGTTTAAGGGCAGTAGAGAAATTTCTAAAGGAATTGTCAAGGCAGTTGTGGATTAATCCTAAGGGTTTAGTTACTTTGCAGGCCCGCTCGGTACAGTAACATAACCGAAACGGTTAACTCGACCTGCATGGGCCACCACAAAAACATATAACGCTCCAGTCCCAAAAATCATAGGACTATGATACATATTAATGCCAGCTATGTATCGCGAGGACTCCAGTCCAGCTCGAATACGTATAAGCTGTCTGGTTGTTCTAGAATCTACTATATCTCAATCCATATAATAAAACATCAAGAATGAACAATATGGTTCGTGGTCTGCAGCCCACTAACATACATGTCCGAATAGACTCGAAAGGAAATATGAGCCTAATAAAGTAGGCTAATAAGCAGAATATATCAAGAATAGAATATGCAGCACGAGAGAATAATAAAAATATGAACCTAAATATATATACCTGAAATCCCGGAAAATAATCATCTATCCTCCAATGCATTCTACCTCGATAACTTCAACTAAAACCTGGAGAGATTACCAGGTCCTCAGGGGACTAGCAAGACACATAATATACATGTCTACTGTATAGTAAATAACATGCAAAAAAATAGGGATAACAACTGCTACGACAAGAATAAGGATCTCATGGAAAGACTCTATAACCATGACATGTCATATAAAATAATACTAAGAATGACCACAAAATGAATCGAATGATCGTAGCCCTGCCGTGGCACTCCCGGTCCTATAGCTAGTAGCCCTGCCGTGGTACTTCCTAACTATAGTGAGTCTCTATCGTTGCACTGCCGTGGGTCTACCGAGTCGAGAGTGGTCAAGTAGTCAATCCCAGTATTGTAGAGGGTCAAGTCAAAGTAACATGGAACTCGAAGTCAAGTCAAAATCTCATTACCAGGTGATCGAGGCAAGTTACTCAAGCAATGACACTGTCGAAATCATGTGTGGAACCATATAGATACAACTAATGATAAAGATAATTGATAACGGTAAGCGGCATAAGAACAACTCATGGCAAGATGGCTAATATGGAAAAGAAAAAGAAACATAAACAAGAAGGATAATAAGATCATTCATGGAAGTAAATTGTACAAGTTGGTAAGGTGTACTTGCCTGGTATTGCACGTAGAACCAACAATCCAACACTCAGTGAACAACAAAAGTCAAACCATCGCAACAATATTCGGACACTGAAACAAACATTACTAGCATTCCTGGAATAGAAAAATAGAAAGAATAGCCTACCCATAAGTCCAATTCTGGACACAAGAGCAAAACGGTAATTTCGGGTCAAAACGGTGTCCGTTGTTGGAACCTCTTTGTACCAAAAAATATGTAAGAGTCTGTGGTCTCTAAAGTCATCAAACTATATGTCTATAGATCCGATTTGGCGAGACAAACCCAACGGTATGTCCAAATTTGGATTTCGTTGGGCCGTGCACAAATTCGCTCGTTGATTTGGATCGCGGGGCCCGCAAAACACGATCCGGTCTACTGTCTCAGAACCGGACCAAACTTGGCTCACAGGACCAGAAAAATAATTCTAGTCTGTGGACACACACAAAAAAGAAGAAGAAATGATGTCTTTTTTTTTGGCACAAGGCACCATAAATCGAGTACGCCTGAAAGATCCGGCATAGAGGATCCCCGAGTACAAAAAGAATTCTGGGGAATGGGACAATGGAGATCGAACGGAAGTTGCTCCTTTACTCCGTTGACACTCCGATTATAAAAGTGGGAGAAAACCTAAAAAAATTGCTAACTCTCGACTCACTGGCAAGAAGTACAACAATTTGGCTCTTGAAAATGCTCTCCGTTCTGTGTTTTGAAGTGGGATGAGACCCCTTTTTATAGATGTTTCTGTGCTGGAATGATGTTTTGCGCCCACATGAGAAAATATACTAATTTTCATGTGGGTGCATAGTCTTACTTTGGGTGCATAGAGTGTGGGCGCATGCAGACTGCGTGATCTTGGGTTGATTGTGAGGTTGACGTGGCCGCATGCTTCGGTTGTCACGCCCCAGAACCAGAATACTAGAGAGCGGGGGCGAACATAGCCAGCTACGTGTATTGAAATAGAATACATCTCAACTATACGGTCACGGCTGTCTAGATATGAGGGTTTACTACAAGCCAACGGTCTCTTAAGGTCGAGCCTACTGTCTCAATCTCAAGCAAGTAATATAGTTACAAGATGTTTGACCATCAAATATACAATAAAAGGCGTCCTAGATATTACATATCAGCTGATCATGAAGCTAGTCGTACAAAATGCTAGGACAAGCAAGAGTTAAGTCATACATGATCAACCCTAGGATTTGTTAATCATGTTTACAGCCCGTAGGCAGACAGTAAGTAAAGTGCATCGAGCTAACAGGTGCTCGTTGGCTAAACGCCTCAAAAGAATAACTTTACAATAGAGTGAGCGAAACAAAATGGAAAACCCACTCGTAGCCCTGGTTCCTTCTAGTCGCCACCATCGGGCTGGAGGTTTGGTAGATCCTCGGGTGCTGCTCCGAAATCTGGCCACACAAAACCAGCTGGGTCAAACCCCAGAAAGAGCAAGTGCCACAAAGGAGGCCACGAAATAAGAACAAAACCAGCATATCAGAACATAAGAAATTAGAAGAAAAGTACAAGTAATAAAAGTACAGCCGGACAATAAACGACTAGGGGTACGAGACTACTCCGGAAGCCAGATTACAACCCGTAAACCAAACGAGGACCGGGGTTGTAACCCTTCACCTGAATAGCACTTGTCCCTATCCATTTATTGTTACAACAAGTAAAACAATCATGCTCGGGAGTACCAGGGTACAGAAACTAGACAAGACTTAGACAGGGCTAGACATCATCCATTCACAAGCGGCCAAGCAAAAATACTACGGCTTACTACTTTGACTAACTAGGGTTATCACAAGCCTAATTACTAACAAGATGCAAGTGAGAATTTCCCAGTCCCAAGCCCTGCAGACCATCCAGTTATCCTTCCGCAGGTTGAGAGTATGGTTGGGTACATCGCCCCGGAGACGATATACCCTTAGGTGACTTAGAGGGTGCAACACATGACAGTGCGCTGGAAATGTGCTCTACTCGTCGGCAAGCAACAAGTCCAATTAAGAGCGCCCAGATAACGAGATTGCCTGTGACTGGAAATTCTCCATGAACTATAGTTTGATCTAGTCATTAGCCTAATCCATATTCAGTATGAATCCCTGACCGTGGGAACCAGGGAGTCACGTCCTAGACATGATGCAAGACAAGACAAGTGGATTGCACAAGCAAGCAAGTAGGAACACCCACGGTGTCAAGTTGGTTATACGAGTCAAGTTAGCCGTCGCAACATCATCAAGATAAATCATGTCAGGGTACTTGTCAGGAGTGCGCCACGACGGGCCACTATCATGTCAGGTTGGTCATGTCAGGAGTGCACCACTACGGGTCACTGTCGTGTTATGCTAGTTCCTTGTCATACCATGCCGTGTACAATTGTCATTCCAAACATATTAAGTAAAATCAAGTTCATGACAAAAGGAGTGAAATATCTAATAAAATATTAATATACAGGGCTATAGAAGAGCCAAGCTTAAGAAAAAATAAAACCAATTCTCCATGATTGGACAGATTGTGCAAGGGTCCCTGGGGTTGGGTTGCACATGAGTCAAGTGCGCCAGGGGCCAACTGCGCAGGAGTGAGCTGCGCAGAAGTCGGCTTGCGCTGAGTTGGTTGGCGCAGGGGTCAGATTGCGCATGAGTGAAGTGCGCGGGGATGGATGGCGCATGAGTCAGATTGCGCATGAGTGAAGTGTGCGGGGATGGATGGTGCATGAGTTAGATTGCGCATGAGCGGACTGCGTATGAGCAGACTGCGCAAGAGTCCCTGCGCGCTGGGGTTGAGCGCAGTTCACCATAGGGCAAGCTGCGCGGTCGGCGCTGCGCTAAAGAGCGCAGGCCGAGAGGAGGATGCGCAGTCCAGTACTGCGCTAAAGAGCGCAGGCTGCAGTCTGCTACTCCAGGCCGAGAGGAACTCTTCAAGAACACCAAAGTTCAAATCTTCATATCTTGGTCAAATCAAAACCAAATCTAGATTTTTAAAGGTCTAACTTGAGTAAAATTGAATTCTCTTCCACATGGAAGCATCAAAACCCACAAAAATCCAACCAAAATAGATCAAAACCATGTAAATCCGAAAATAGTTAAAACCTAGATCTAGAACAATGGAGACTCCAAATCACAAAATGTTAAGTTCCAATGTTGATCATGTCGCGCCCCAGAACCAGAATACTAGAGATAGGGGGTGAACATAGCCAGCTACGTATATTGAAATGACGTCCATCTCGCTATACGGTCACGGCTGTCTAGATATGAGGGTTTACTACAAGCCAACAGTCTCTTAAGGCCAAGCCAACTGTCTCAATCTCAAGCAAATAATATAATTACAAGATGTTTGACCACCAAATATACAATAAAAGGTGTCCTAAATATTACACATCAGCTGATCATGAAACTAGTCGTATAAAATGCTAGGACTAGCAAGAGTTAAGTCATACATGATCAACCCTAGGATTTGTCAATCATGTTTACAGCCCGTAGGCAGACAGTAAGTAAAAGTGCATCGAGCTAACAGGTGCTCGTCGGCTAAACGCCTCAAAAGAATAATTTACAATAGAGTGAGCGAAACAAAATAGAAAACCCACTCGTAGCCCGGGTTCCTTCTAGTCGCCACCATCGGGCTGGAGGTTCGGTAGATCCTCGGGTGCTGCTCCGAAATCTGGCCACAAAAAATCAGCTGGGTCAAACCCCAGAAAGAGCAAGTGCCACAAGGAAGGCCACAAAATAAGAACAAAAGCCATCATATCAGAACATAAGAAAAGAAATGAAAGAAGGTACAAGTAATAAAGAGTGTAACAGAACAATAAACGACTAGTGACGTGGGACCATTCCGGGAGCTAGGTTACAACCCTTAAACCAGACAAGGACCGAGGTTGTAACCCTTCGCCTGAATAGCACTCTGTCTCCATCCATTTATTGTTAGAGATAAGTAAAACAAGCATGTACAAGAGTTCCAGGTACAGGGGCTAGACAAGACTTAGACAAGGCTGGACTCCATCCATTCATAAGCGGCCAAGCAATTACTACGGCTTACTACTTAACTAACTAGGGTTATCACAAGCCTTAATTACTAACAAGATGCAATAAGAATTTTCCAGTCCCAAGCCCTGCAGACCATCCAGTTATCCTTCTGCGGGTTGAAAGTATGGTTGGGTACATCGCCCCGGAGACGATATACCCTTAGGTGACTTAGAGGGTGCAACACATGACAGTGCGCTGGAAATGTGCTCTACTCGTCGGCAAGCTACAAGTCCAATTAAGAGCGCCCAGATAACGAGATTGCCTGTGACTGGAAATTCTCTATGAACTATAGTTTGATCTAGTCATTAGCCTAATCCATATTCAGTATGAATCCCTGACCGTGGGAACCAGGGAGTCACGTCCTAGACATGATGCAAGACAAGACAAGTGGATTGCACAAGCAAGCAAGCAGGAACACCCACGGTGTCAAGTTGATTATACGAGTCAAGTTAGCCGTTGCAACAGCATCAAGATAAATCATGTCAGGGTACTTGTCAGGAGTGCGCCACGACGGGCTACTATTATGTCAGGTTGGTCATGTCAGGAGTGCACCACTACGGGTCACTGTCGTGTTATGCTAGTTCCTTGTCATACCATGCCATGTACCATAGTCATTCCAAACATATTAAGTAAAAATCAAGTTCACGACAAAAGGCGTAAGGATATAAAATGGGCGTAAAATATCTAATAAAATATCAATATACAGGGCTATAGAAGAGCCAAGCTTAAAGAAATAAAACCAAAACTCCAAGAGCCAATGGTTTGCGCAAGGGGTCAGGGGTTGGATTGTGCAGGGTGTCAGCTGCGCAGGATGCCAAGTGTGCAGGAGCACAGGGTGCAGGGGCAGATGGCGCATGGGCCAAGTACGCAGGAGTGAACTACGCAGGGGTGAAGTGCGCAGGAATGGTTGGCGCAGGCTGCGAAGTGCGCAGACTTAGACTGCGCAGGCAATGGATGGCGCATGATGCAGATTGTGCAGGGGTCAAGCGCGCAGGAGCCGATGGCGTAGGATTGGTTGCACAATCGGGCAGCGGCCAGGCTGCGCAGTCAGCGACCAACGCTAAAGAGCACGGCGCGGGGAGGCTGCGCGGTCAGTGCTGCGCTAAAGAGCGCAGACTGTAGATCTTCTTCTTCAGGCCGAGAGGAACATCAAGAACACCCAAAAATTCAAATCTTCATATCTTTGTCAAATCAAAGCCAAATCTAGATTTTCAAAGGTCTAACTTGAGTAAAATTAAATTCTCTTCCACATGGAAGCATCAAAACCTACAAAAATCCAACCAAAATAGATCAAAACCATGTAAATCCGAAAATAGTTAAAACCTAGATCTAGAACAATGGAGACTCCAAATCACAAAATGTCAAGTTCTAATGTTGATCACCATGGCCTAATCTAGCTAATGAGCAAATAAAAAGTAGTTCTCATATGGTGGCAATGTGCACTTGCCTATGGGTGGAGTGTTGTGTAGAGGAAGGAAGAAGAAGAAGATGGAGAAATAAATGAGAGAATAAAGAGGAGAAAGAAAAGTAGGTAGAGTTTTAATGAGGGTGGTTGTGGTGTGTTGAGGGTGAAGCATAGGCTAAGGTGTTCCAAATGCATGTTGAACCAAACTAAACCAAATCAAACCAATTCTCCTCCACAAAATAAACCAAGCCAGGTAAAACCCAATCACGAGAACCAAAATCTGCAAGTCAAGCCAATTACAAGTACATGCCAAAATTCGAGAAAATAAATACATGTCTGAAATACATGCAAGCTTGACAAAATACGTATTTCGAGATATGGGTGTTACAACTCTACCCACCTTAAAAGAATTCTGTCCTCGAAATTTAATTAAGATGCTAGAGAGACAAGGACAAGCTATATTAATCACAGGCAAGCTATAACCAGGCAAGCAATCAGACAATCATACATGCAAGCAAGGGATGGAAAACATAAGGCATAAGGAAGACATTATACCTTACGAGTCAAACAGGTAGGGATATCACGATCGGATATCATCCTCACGCTCCCACGTTGACTCACCTAGAGAGTGATGACCCCAAGCAACACGGACTAAGTTAATAGTCTTGTTCTTGAGTATCTTCTCCCTCCGGTCCAATATAGACACGGGCCTCTCCTCATACGAAAGGTTGGTACCAATAACCAATTCCGAATGGTCTAGGATATGGCTCGGGACCGGGATATACCGTCGCAATTGGGACAAATGGAATACATCATACACCTCACTTAGCGACGGCGGAAGAGCAAGACGATAGGATACATCTCCTACTCGCTCCAGGATATCGAACGGCCCTATATACCTAAGACTAAGCTTTTCCCGCACGCCAAAGCGAATGACGCCGCGGTTAGGCGAGATCCTAAGGAATATATGGTCGCCGATAGCAAACTCCAAGGGACGTCGATGAGCATCGGCCCAATGCCGCTGGCGATCTTGGACAATTCTAAGACGATCTCTGATCCTTCTGACCACTTCAACTGTCTGGGCAATCATTTCTGGACCGAGTATCTGTCTCTCTCCAATATCATCCCACGCTAGCGGGGATCTGCACTTCCTACCATACAGAGCCTCGAATGGGGCCATCTGAATGCTGGCCTGGAAGCTATTATTGTACGAGAATTCTACGAGATGCAGGTGATCCTCCCACGAACCACCGAAATTGAGCATACATGATCTCAGCATGTCTTCAAGATTCTGGATTGTGTGCTCTGACTGGCCATCTGTCTGCGAATGATATGCTGAACTGAACTGCAGACGAGTTCCCAAACTCTCTTGCAAGCTACGCCAAAAGTGTGACGTAAACCTTGAATCTCGGTCCGAGGTGATATTGACGGGCACACCGTGAAGCCTGACAATCTGCCTGAGGTAAATATCTGCCAACTGAGCCGTTGACTGCCCAACTCTAAATTGGAGGAAATGAGCCATCTTCCTATCTACTATAACCCAAATAGCATCTCGACCAGCTGGGGATCTAGGCAATCCAGTCACAAAATCCATGGTCACATGCTCCTACTTCTATTCTGGAATTGGTAAGGACTAAAAAAGTCCAGCGGGCCTCTGATGTTCAGCTTTAACCTGCTGGCAAACCAAACACCGAGAGACAAACCGGTCTATCTCCCTCTTCATGCCATTCTACCAGAAGTGCTGACGGATATCACGGTACATCTTCGTTCCACAAGGATGAATAGAATACTGCGAACTGTGAGCTTCTGCCATGACTTCCTGTCTGATATCTCCACTGGGTACACAAAGACGAGAGCCGTGCCGAAGTGTACCATCTTCATGAATGCACAACTCTGGTCTTCTTCCTGCCTCACACTCTGCTCTGAGTCGCTGAAGCTTGGAATATGTAGATTGTGCCATCCGGATCCTCTCAACTATGCTGGACTGAACCTGTAGGCTGGCCATCAATGCCACGTTGGTAGGAAGAACTACTTCAATTCCCATATTCTAAAAATCTGTCAATAACTCTGGTTGCGCTGTTAGAAAATAAATTCCGGCTCTCTGGCTCAACGCATCTGCTACAACGTTGGCCTTCCCTTGGTGGTACTGCAAATCTATATCGTAGTCCACCAATAGCTCAAGCCATCTTCTCTGCCGCATATTAAGGTCCTTCTGGGTGAAAACATACTTCAGGCTCTTGTGATCAGTAAATATCTCCACTCTATCTACGTACAAGTAGTACCGCCAAAGCTTAAGTGCAAACACTACTGCTGTTAGCTCCAAGTCGTGGGTCGGGTAATTCTTCTCATGGTCACGAAGTTGGCGTGATACATACGATATTACCTTCCCATGCTGAATCAAGACACACCCCAATCCTCTGCCTGAAGCGTCGCAATAAACTGTGAATCCTCCGGTCCCATCTGGAAGTGTGAGAATGGGAGCCGTTATCAATCCTTGCTTTAACTTCTCAAATGATTCTTGATAATCCGCTGTCCAAGCAAACTGCACATCCTTGCAGGTCAACTGGGTCATTGGCGCTGAAATCCTTGCAAAATCTGATACAAACCGCCGGTAGTAGCCGGCCAATCCAAGAAAACTGCGAACTTCTGCCACTGAGCTAGGTATGGGCCATGTCTCGATAGCCACAATCTTCTGGGGATCCACTTCCACTCCTCCTCGAGTAATGATGTAACCCAAGTACGAAATGCAATCGAGCCAGAACTCGCATTTACTGAACATGGCGTACGACTGGTGCTCCCTAAGCGTCTGAAGGGTGATTCTGAGATGCTGCTCATGCTCAGCTTTGCTCTTGCTGTAGACCAAGATATCATCTAGGAACACGATCATGAACTAATCCAGGTAAGGCATAAAAATGCGATTCATGAGGTCCATGAATACTGCTGGTGCATTGGTTGCTCCAAAGGGCATAACAAGGAACTCACAATATCCATACCTCGTTCTAAACGCTGTCTTTGGGATGTCCTGCTCTCTGACTCTGATCTGGTAGTATCCTGACCGCAAGTTTATCTTCGAGAACACTGAAGCCCCTTTGAGTTGATCAAACAAGTCATCTATCCTCGGAAGAGGGTATCTGTTCTTGATTGTCACTGAGTTCAAGGTACGATAATCTACACATAACCTGGACGTACCATCCTTCTTTTTCACAAGAAGCATCGGGGCTCTCCAAGGCGATCCACTTGCACGAATGAATCCCTTGGTCCTGAGTTCTTCAATCATCTTGTACAAAATCTCCAACTTTGAAGGCGCCATTCTGTAGACTCGTTCTGATACTGGTGCTGTTCCGAGGATTAAGTCTATAGTGAACTCGATCTCCCGCTCTGGCGGCATCCCTGGAAGTTCCTCTGGGAAGACATCTGGGAACTCTTCAACTATCCGGGGAAACTGCACTGCTGCTACTGTCATCCGCAATACTGGAGAGGATGGCTCCACTGCGCCTCTGGAAAATGAAAACTCTGGCTCGCCTGGGATACTAAAGACAACTCTGCCAACATGGTAGTCTATCCTAGCATACTGGTTCCTCAACCAATCCATGCCTAAGACTATATCATAGTCTGCCATAGGGAATTCTATAAATCTAGCGGGGAACTCTCTACCGCTAACTACGATCTGACACGAGGAAAACACTCGATCTACTCCCATAAGACCATTACCAGTAAGTATATTAAGCCTCACTGCTAATGACTCGGGCTCCAATCCTATCCGTATCGCGAATCGTGCAGACATGAATGAATGCGATGCACCAGAATCAAATAATACTGAAGCTGGAAAGGAGTTGACAAGAATAGTACCTGCCACTACCTCACCTGGTGCAACTTCTTCTTCCATAGCTATCATCATGGCCTGACCTCTAGCTGCGGGTCCCCTTTGCTGGAAACCTCTCTGCCTGCTCTGCACTGGAGACTGGGCACACTGCTGCTGGAATGCCTAGGCCTGAGGCAACAATGGCCTTGGGTACTGCTGCTGCTGCATGGGTGCTGGTCCCCTAACCGATGGACTGGTTAGGTTGGAAGAGGAAGAACTACCCCTATTCGGGAAGGCTCCTATCTTGTGATCTGCCGCTCCACAAGCTAGGCACAATCCTTGCACCCTACGATAATCTGCTACCACATGGCCCGGCTTCCCGCAATGTGAACATCCTATTGCGAAAATCTGCTTCTGCTTCTGCTGCTGCGGGTACGTCGGGGTCGAATGCTGAACCGATGTTACTGAGGCCGCCCGCCTCGGAGTTCCAATGGTCAAACTTTTAGCTGCCGGGGCTGGAGCTGATGATTGGTGCATCTGACTGTGGGACCGCTTCCTACCTCCGGTCCTATCCACGATCCTCTGGGAGGTGTACTCATGCCTCCTAGCTGCCCTCAATACCGCATCGAACGTCTGGTGCTCGAACTGCTCAACCGCCAACAAGATCTCCAAATGCAGCCCCTGCTGGAACCGCTGGGTCCTATCAAACTCGGTTGCCACCAAGGTGGGGGCAAACCTACTGAGTCTAGAAAACTCAGTCGCATAACCGTCGACCGTTCTGCCTCCTTGCTTCAGGTTGGTAAATCTGGTCTACAGGTCGTACCGAGCCACAGCATCAAAATACTTCGTCTGGAATCTCTCTCTAAATACTGCCCAAGCAATGGGTGCCACTAATCCCATGGCTTGCGCTGCCCACCAACTGCGAGCTAAGTCCAACAACTGCAGGGGTACCACCGTCACTTCTTATTCTCAGGTGTCCTAGCTACTTCCAGAACCACCTCGGTATCCTGAAACCAAGCGTCCGCGACAATCGCATCCTCGCTGCCGTCGAAGAAAGGAGGGTTCAAGCACTTGAAGCTGTTGGCCGCGCTGTTCCCTGGATGACCGCCTCTAGTCAAAGCATCTGCCACAGTCTGTTGCAAGGCATCTCCTCTACGATCCTGAGAAGCTATCAAGGTCCTGATGAGACCTACCAAGGTGCCATCATCAAGTTCCACAGGCTGGACGGGCCGAACTGGGGGTTCTCCTCCAGTAGGTATCACTCTGGAGGCTACTACGGAGTGCTGGGCTTGATCTCCAGGTTGCTGCTGGTCCACGGGAGGTGCTCCTCCTTGCTGATCGGCAGGGTCAGGTACAGTGCCGCTGAAGAAGACGACACAGGAAAAACAATAAGGAAGGACCAGGACAGATCATCGATACAAGCATGTCATCAGGTCAAGATTCTAGAGATGCAGAGGATATGAATGAAGATCAAGGACGAGTAATAATTGAGACATCTATCGGTAAACCCTCATATTTCTTGATTGACAAGACCTGCATGGGCCACCACTTAAACCATGTCACGCTCCAGAACCAGAATACTGGAGAGCGGGGGCGAACATAGGCAGCTACGTATATTGAAATGACGTCCATCTCGCTATACGGTCACGGCTGTCTAGATATGAGGGTTTACTACAAGCCAACAGTCTCTTAAGGCCAAGCCTACTGTCTCAATCTCAAGCAAATAATATTATTACAAGATGTTTGACCACCAAATATACAATAAAAGGCGTCCCAAATATTACACATCAGCTGATCATGAAGCTAGTCGTATAAAATGCTAGGACTAGCAAGAGTTAAGTCATACATGATCAACCCTAGGATTTATCAATCATGTTTACAGCCCGTAGGCAGACAGTAAGTAAAAGTGCATCGAGCTAACAGGTGCTCGTCGGCTAAACGCCTCAAAAGAATAATTTATAATAGAGTGAGCGAAACAAAATAGAAAACCCACTCGTAGCCCGGGCTCCTTCTAGTCGCCACCATCGGGCTGGAGGTTTGGTAGATCCTCGGGTGCTGCTCCGAAATCTGGCCACACAAAACCAGCTGGGTCAAACCCCAGAAAGAGCAAGTGCCACAAAGGAGGCCACGAAATAAGAACAAAACCAGCATATCAGAACATAAGAAATTGGAAGAAAAGTACAAGTAATAAAAGTACAGCCGGACAATAAACGACTAGGGGTACGCGACTACTCCGGGAGCCAGATTATAACCCGTAAACCAAACGAGGACCGGGGTTGTAACCCTTCGCCTGAATAGCACTTGTCCCTATCCATTTATTGTTACAACAAGTAAAACAATCATGCTCAGGAGTACCAGGGTATAGAAACTAGACAAGACTTAGACAGGGCTAGACATCATCCATTCACAAGCGGCCAAGCAAAAATACTACGGCTTACTACTTTAACTAACTAGGGTTATCACAAGCCTAATTACTAACACGATGCAAGTGAGAATTTCCCAGTCCCAAGCCCTGCAGACCATCCAGTTATCCTTCCGCGGGTTGAGAGTATGGTTGGGTACATCGCCCCGGAGGCGATATACCCTTAGGTGACTTAGAGGGTGCAACACATGACAGTGCGCTGGAAATGTGCTCTACTCGTCGGCAAGCTACAAGTCTAATTAAGAGCGCCCAGATAAGGAGATTGCCTGTGACTGGAAATTCTCCATGAACTATAGTTTGATCTAGTCATTAGCCTAATCTATATTCAGTATGAATCCTTGACCGTGGGAACCAGGGAGTCACATCCTAGATATGATGCAAGACAAGACAAGTGGATTGCACAAGCAAGCAAGTAGGAACACCCACGGTGTCAAGTTGGTTATACGAGTCAAGTTAGCCGTCGCAACATCATCAAGATAAATCATGTCAGGGTACTTGTCAGGAGTGCGCCACGACGGGCCACTATCATGTCAGGTTGGTCATGTCAGGAGTGCACCACTACAGGTCACTGTCGTGTTATGCTAGTTCCTTGTCATACCATGCCGTGTACAATAGTCATTCCAAACATATTAAGTAAAATCAAGTTCATGACAAAAGGAGTGAAATATCTAATAAAATATTAATATACAGGGCTATAGAAGAGCCAAGCTTAAGGAAAAATAAAACCAATTCTCCATGATTGGATAGATTACGCAAGGGTCCCTGGGGTCGGGTTGCGCATGAGTCAAGTGCGCCAGGGGCAAACTGCACAGGAGTGAGCTGCGCAGAAGTCGGCTTGCGCTGAGTTGGTTGGCGCAGGGGTCAGATTGTGCATGAGTGAAGTGCGCGGGAATGGATGGCGCATGAGTCAGATTGCGCATGAGTGAAGTGCGTGGGGATGGATGGCGCATGGGTCAGATTGCGCATGAGCGGACTGCGTATGAGCAGACTGCGCAAGAGTCCCTGCGCGCTGGGGTTGAGCGCAGTTCACCATGGGGCAAGCTGCGCGGTCGGCGCTGCGCTAAAGAGCGCAGACCGAGAGGAGGATGCGCAGTCCAGCACTGCGCTAAAGAGCGCAGGCTGCAGTCTGCTACTCCAGGCCGAGAGGAATTCTTCAAGAACACCAAAGTTCAAATCTTCATATCTTGGTCAAATCAAAACCAAATCTAGATTTTCAAAGGTCTAACTTGAGTAAAATTGAATTCTCTTCCACATGGAAGCATCAAAACCCACAAAAATCCAACCAAAATAGATCAAAACCATATAAATTCGAAAATAGTTAAAACCTAGATCTAGAACAATAGAGACTCCAAATCATAAAATGTCAAGTTCCAATGTTGATCATGTCTCACCCCAGAACCAGAATACTGGAGAGCGGGGGTGAACATAGCCAGCTACGTATATTGAAATGACGTCCATCTCGCTATACGGTCACGGCTGTCTAGATATGAGGGTTTACTACAAGCCAACAGTCTCTTAAGGCCAAGCCTACTGTCTCAATCTCAAGCAAATAATATAATTACAAGATGTTTGACCACCAAATATACAATAAAAGGCGTCCCAAATATTACACATCAGCTGATCATGAAGCTAGTCGTACAAAATGCTAGGACTAGCAAGAGTTAAGTCATACATGATCAACTCTAGGATTTATCAATCATGTTTACAGCCCGTAGACAGACAGTAAGTAAAAGTGCATCGAGCTAACAGGTGCTCGTCGGCTAAACGCCTCAAAAGAATACTTTATAATAGAGTGAGCGAAACAAAATAGAAAACCCACTCGTAGCCCGGGTTCCTTCTAGTCGCCACCATCAGACTGGAGGTTCGGTAGATCCTCGGGTGCTGCTCCGAAATCTGGCCACACAAAACCAGCTGGGTCAAACCCCAGAAAGAGCAAGTGCCACAAGGGAGGCCACGAAATAAGAACAAAAGCCATCATATCAGAACATAAGAAAAGAAATGGAAGAAGGTACAAGTAATAAAGAGTGCAACAGGACAATAAACGACTAGTGACGTGGGACCATTCCGGGAGCCAGGTTACAACCCTTAAACCAGACAAGGACCGAGGTTGTAACCCTTCGCCTGAATAGCACTCTGTCTCCACCCATTTATTGTTAGAGATAAGTAAAACAAGCATGTACAAGAGTTCCAGGTACAGGGGCTAGACAAGACTTAGACAAGGCTGGACTCCATCCATTCATAAGCGGCCAAGCAATTACTACGGCTTACTACTTAACTAACTAGGGTTATCACAAGCCTTAATTACTAACAAGATGCAATGAGAATTTCCCAGTCCCAAGCCCTGCAGACCATCCAGTTATCCTTCTGCGGGTTGAAAGTATGGTTGGGTACATCGCCCCGGAGACGATATACCCTTAGGTGACTTAGAGGGTGCAACACATGACAGTGCGCTGGAAATGTGCTCTACTCGTCGGCAAGCTACAAGTCCAATTAAGAGCGCCCAGATAACGAGATTGCCTGTGACTGGAAATTTTTCATGAACTATAGTTTGATCTAGTCATTAGCCTAATCCATATTCAGTTTGAATCCCTGACCATGGGAACCAGGGAGTCACGTCCTAGACATGATACAAGACAAGACAAGTGGATTGCACAAGCAAGCAAGCAGGAACACCCACGGTGTCAAGTTGATTATACGAGTCAAGTTAGCCGTCACAACAGCATCAAGATAAATCATGTCAGGGTACTTGTCAGGAGTGCGCCACGACGGACTACTATTATGTCAGGTTGGTCATGTCAGGAGTGCACCACTACGGGTCACTGTCGTGTTATGCTAGTTCCTTGTCATACCATGCCATGTACCATAGTCATTTCAATATACAGGGCTATAGAAGAGCCAAGCTTAAAGAAATAAAACCATAACTCCAAGAGCGCAGGGTGTCAGCTGCGCAGGGTGCCAAGTGCGCAGGAGCACAGGGCGCAGGGGCAGATAGCGCATGGGCCAAGTGCGCAGGAGTGAACTGCGCAGGGGTGAAGTACGCAGGAATGGTTGGCGCAGGCTGCAAAGTGCGCAGACTTAGACTGTGCAGGCAATAGATGGCACAGGATGCAGATTGTACAGGGGTCAAGCATGCAGAAACCGATGGCGCAGGGCTGGTTACGCAATCAGGCAGCGGCCAGGCTGCGCAGTCAGCGACCAATGCTAAAGAGCACGGCACGGGGAGGCTGCGCGGTCAGTGCTGAGCTAAAGAGCGCAGACTGTAGATCTTTTTCTCCAGGCCGAGAGGAACATCAAGAACACCCAAAAATTCAAATCTTCATATCTTTGTCAAATCAAAGCCAAATCTAGATTTTCAAAGGTCTAACTTGAGTAAAATTAAATTCTCTTCCACATGGAAGCATCAAAACCTACAAAAATCCAACCAAAATAGATCAAAACCATGTAAATCCGAAAATAGTTAAAACCTAGATCTAGAACAATGGAGACTCCAAATCACAAAATGTCAAGTTCTAATGTTGATCACCATGGCCTAATCTAGCTAATGAGCGAATAAAAGTGGTTCTCATGTGGTGGCAAGGTGCACTTGCCTATGGGTGGAGTGTTGTGTAGAGGAAGGAAGAAGAAGAAGATGGAGAAATAAATGAGAGAATAAAGTGGAAAGAGAAAAGTAGGTGGAGTTTTAATGAGGGTGGTTATGGTGCGTTGAGGGTGAAGCATAGGCTAAGGTGTTCCAAATGCATGTTGAACCAAACCAAACCAAATCAAACCAATTCTCCTCCACAAAATAAACCAAGCCAGGTAAAACCCAATCACGAGAACCAAAATCTGCAAGTCAAGCCAATTACAAGTACATGCCAAAATCAGAGAAAATAAATACAGGTCTGAAATACATGCAAGCTTGACAAAATACGTATTCCGAGATATGGGTGTTACATATCACCATGGCCTAATCTAGCTAATGAACAATCAAATAAAAAGTGGTTCTCATGTGGTGGTAAGGTGCACTTGCCTATGGGTGATGGTGTTGTGTAGAGGAAGAGGAAGAAGAATTAATTGAGGAAAGTAATAAAGAGAGAGAGTGTTAGGTGGGGATTTTAATGGTGGAGGATAAGTTGAGTGTACGGTGGAGGTTAGCTATGGTGCTCCAATACAAAATAAACCAAACCAAACCAAACCAACCTTCTCCACAATATAAAACCAAGCCAGGTAAAACCCAATTACGAGAAATCCAAAATCCGCAAGTCAAGTCAATTACAAGTACAGGCTAAAATCTGAGAAAATAAAATACAGGTCCGAATTACGTATACGCCTGATAAAATACGTATTCCGAATATGGGTGTTACATCGGTGCACGACTGCTCGTGGAGACTGACGTGGCCGTATGCTTCGGTGCTTGATTGATCGTGGGTTTGACCGATTCGGGGGCTATCCTGACTTGGGCGCATAGCCTAAAACAGGGCTATGTGCCCCCTTTTGGAGGAGTCTAGAGTGGGCGCAGAGCTTTCTCTGGTGACTTGGGCGCATAGCTTGCTTTGGTGACTTGGGCGCATAGCTTGGTCTGGTGACTTAGGAGCATAGCTTGCTCGGGTGACTTGGGCGCATATGACTTCTCTGGCTCAGGCGCATGGTTGTCAAGACTGCTAAACTTTTTATGCTTTTACAAGACCCCCTTCAAAGTTTTCGATACTTGAACGAGTTCGAAATACTTTGAAAGAAGCATGGACCGTCTTCTCGTGATGCAGTGGGCGCATAGCATAGCTTTTCCTTTAGACGCATAGAGTTTGGCCAGACTGTCAGAGAGATGGCAGTTAAGATCTTCCTCAAAATTTTGAACTGACAGATTCATCAGAGTGGAATTTGAAGAGGTCCATCCATCATGCATTGTCCATGTCAGCAAGTGGCAGTCGCATAATGTGTAAGTGACTGGATCTTCACGTGAGCGCATAAGTCTTAGTGGGCGTATAGTACACAGTGGGTGCATAGGCACATAGGAGTAGTGGGCGCATAGTATTTAGCCTATGCCTATAAATAGGCCTTGAAGAGAGAGAAGATTCATTACTTTCTTTTCCTTCAAAACTTTCAAAAGACTTTTCATCTCTTCTCTGCACGAACCATGTCTCCCAAGGCTGCCAAGAGATCTGCAAAAGGCAAGGGGGCTGCACCGAGTGGCTCTCCTCCTGCGACAACGTCCTCGCTAGTCTAGGACCCGATCCTGGGTGAGGCTACGCCTCAAAACAAAGTCATGAGCGTTAATTTACGACGCTCAGACTTTTCCTCTGCTTGGGTGCATGTGCCCAAGGCAACATGTTTCTATGAGCATTCACATGCGCCCACAGAAGCATGCGCCCATACTGTGGTGTATTTATGTGCCCACATGCTACAACATGTTATGCGCCCATATGCTGCTACATGTTATCCACCCATATGCTGCTGCATGTTATGCGCCCACATATTGTTTGTGTGTTTATGCGCCCATATGCTGTTTGGACGCATAGCCCTTGGGGCACATAGGATTCCTCCAGCACTTAGTTCTTTTACAGATTCTAAATCTGACTTTCTTTTCTGTCCTTGTAGTTAACATATTTGTCCCGAAACTTGGTAGAATCCCTTTCGGCTCTGCTTGCCAAGTCCTCGGCACAAGCCTCATAACCAACATGGTCAGCAAGGTTCAGGCCAAGATCAGTCATAACAAGCCTACAGAACGGACACTCGCCATACTTGAATAGGTGAAGATATTTTTAAAGCAGATGATTAACGATGAGAAGCTCTTGCTCGGAGGGGCACGTCGTTTCAAAAAACCGTACTTCATGTTTGATGACAGTATGGGGTTCAAAGATGGTGAGACGATACGCTTGAGAAACCCACTGGTGGTCAAGCTGAACAATCAGAGGATATGGCTACCGTTGATGGAGCATCAGTATCCTTTGTCTGTATTTACTGTCTTAGCCGTAGGACGATAGATGAAATGGGAGCTAACCCCTGAGCTCTCCGAGGTCATCTCCGGAAGATACAGTTCGACTCGGAAGATCGAAAGAAGAATACTTTCAAGTGTGTCAGGGGCTCTACATCTTACTCCACGAGAGGGCTGCAACCTGGTGCCGTAACAAACGACATCCTGACTGACCTCTACCCTTATGCTGTCGACATGCTTTGCAATCTGATGATGTCGGGGGACGTGTCATATCCCATAGGGAAGATACGGATGGAAGGCTGGAGGTATCCAGTTTTATTCTGGAGCAACCTCACTGACTGGGTGCTTTCCACGTATGAAGCCACCTTGAAGACTGCTGGCCTTTTTATGCTATTAGGGCCACCCAATATGGCGTAAAGGTCAACTGGCCAATGTTTGTCTCTTTGGTGGAGTTATACAACCTTTACACTTGTACTTTCTTTACTACGGATAGGAAGATGGGATTGGCTCTCCACGAGATGCAAGAAGTGTCGAAGCTTCCTTGGGGCATAGAGCCGTATGAAGAGTACGTGCCTTGTGATGAGGAGCTCCGAGACCTGGAGAATGAGAACTTCGAGATAATGGATGTATACAAGGAGTTATTCTGCTACCTCCTCATCTGCCATAGGATCAACAAGAAAGGAAGGACTGAGGGGGGCCAATCCCCACACAAGAGCTTGGACGGGCTACGTCTTCGTTCAAGGTAAATGAAAGGATCTGTCCTCCTTTTCAATTTTAAAACCTATGACCAAGTCCGAGATAGAAGTCCGGATGGCAGATTATGATACGACGGATATTGAGGACAGTGATGATCCTGAGGGGAAGTCCTCGATCGGCCACTACTTTCGTCAAGCTGAATATCTATTGTCGGAGAAAGTCATACTGGCAGCTTTCTTGACGATCTGGCTTCGTGACTGTATAGTCCCTGGGGGTTCAAGGACTATTGAGAGGATGAGCTGGAGCATAATACTTCCGGCTGTGAAGCTGGTGTTCGGATACCGGCTTGCCTTGCTTCCTGCGATGGTCTGTGCCACTAAACTGGGTCTACGGGACTTTGTTAGAAACGTGGTGACACCTAACGGCAGAGCCAACTTCGCCCGGACCGAACTTTCGTATCATTTTTTGATAGGGTGGCTGCTACTGTATTGTCCTACCCTGACGAATGTTGGGCCGGCGACGGACTCTTTGGCGAAAGACGCCTTTTTTTACAGATTCTGTGACGCAGACTGGGCCGTCACTGGTATACTCGCTTACAGAAGGGCTTTAAGCTTTTTGCAGAACTACGAGTTCTTCAGGGTATCCCCTCCGTCCGATAGCAGCAGTACAGGAGATACCTTAGTGGATGAGGGAGTTCATGCCACTAGCTTGACTGCTGGGGCATTTTACTGGCTTTAGTCTATTAGACCATCGTATCTGGTGCTCAGAAACAGAAACCATGCCTATCTGGAGCCATATCTGCCGAGTCGTTTTGCACGGCAGTTTGGCTACAGCCAGCTCCTTTTGGAAAATGCTAGCCCGTATTTGGAGCCAATAGGCAGCTTAATTGACGGGACGCGTGCCTAGATATATTACAATGCCTGATGCACGGGGGTAATCTTCATTCTGCCCTCGGATAAGCCCGAGACCCACCTGTGCTATGCTGCCGCCAAGTTTTATGTTCAGATCAATACTTGTCATCCTCGGTATGATTGTGAATAGAGCTTGATATTGGGGACTCGGTTTGGCCCCCCCTTCTGCAAAACGTGCCCAAAAGGCACTGAAAAGCCGTAAGAAGGAGGGCGTTGCTCCAGCTGTAAAGCCAACCGCAGCACTACGGCCAAGGTCTATCCTTAGGGAGCCGACAGTACCTCAAAAGGAGGACACGAAAGATGGTTCTGCTCTTCCCAATCCTCCTCAGAAGAGAAAAGCTTCAACTGAATTGGCCCAGGAGCCAACTTTTAAGAGAAAGAAGAAGACTGTTGACCTAAGAAGTGCCAAGGAAGTGGGTGCTGGCTCACCACCCTTGAGAAGGTCTTCCCAGCAAACTGGAAGAAGTGGATCGGCGTCGCGGGCCAATACCATTCGAGAGGTAGATCCCTTCCTAGAATCTATAGCCCCTTTGGTCAAACCATTAGAAGCTTTCTCACCCTTGCGTTTGTCCTTTGCACAGGACCCTGAAATTACAGCTGAGGCAGGTGCCTCCTTATCTGAGGAAGTGGACGTGACAATAGTGTCCCCTCCTTGTCCTCGACCGATAGATGACGTTCAGCCTTCCCCAGTCAAGGAGGCTGAACCAAAGGATAATCAGGGCGAATGCCCGAATTATGGTGGCGACCAGAATTCCAGTCCTTCTTTCGATATCTCCTTGGGGGCGATATCTGAAAACGGGGCCATAATGAAAGATTTGGACGAGAATCAAGTCCAATCGGCTCATCCTCCTATGGGTATATTTTCTTTGTGCCTCTCTTCGGATGAGATTTTTCGACTTTGATTTTGCGTGCTCTTCGTGAGGATGATCGCGATTGTATATTCTCTTGTAGACAAGGAGAAGAAACCACTCGTAAAGATAGCCCAAGGCATTCGGGGAGAAACAGAGGTTGTCCCTGGCTTCTCTAAATTTGCTGGTACGAAGGGATCTGTTAGTGAGCCAGCATCAGCTGTAGAAGGAGAGGTTAAACAGCCTACTGAGGGGGCTGTTGCTGAATCTACTTCCAGTCCAGCTAGGGCCGTGGAAGATACCCAGCCTGATGCTTCTCGAGGACTTGATATTATTCTTCTTAAATAGCCTGGACCTGCTCTCTGTTTCCCAGAAGCCAAGACCGACGGCTTAGCCCAAGTTTGTGCTGAGCATGTCGAATGTACGAAATTACAACTCTTTTGCATTCCCCTTTTTTGGTTACTAATACATATATTATTTTCTTGTCAGGTTCGACTTCTTGTCATGCATCTCTTCCTAGAGCAGAAGAACCTCATCAAGTATCCTCCCCGATGACCTCCACTGAAGATGACGAGATGGCCCAGGAAGTCGTCAAAGCTTTCTATTTTGTCCTGAAAGTAAAGCTTCCTGGAGTTCTGAATCGGAACGCCGCCTTTAGCCCTGTGAAGGCTGTTGCTGAATGCCAAGTAGCGGCCCTTGAGAGCATCGCCGGCTATAAAAGCAGGCTAATGCTCTAAGGAGGGTTCTAAATGATCTGGAGGGTCAGGTGGCCAGATTTTAGGATTCCAAATAACGGAGACCGACGTTGCTGTTCCGTATAGAAGATGAGGCTTTGATCGCGGCTCTCGCGGAGGAGGAGGCTACTTTCCAAGCAAGGAAGGATGCCCTCGCTCAAGAGATCAGTGAATTGGCTGATCAGTATGGGCAGTTCAATGCTACAAGTGAGGCACGTGCTGCTTCGAAGAATAAGCTGGCTGCACAGATTACTGAGAAATATAATCACATTACGCGGATCCAAAGTGAGATTGCTCAACTGGAGGCCAGCTTGAGGACTGTGACGTCTGAACAAGAGGACTATTTGGCTCAGGCTGCCATGACCGCCACAACTTTCGACCACATAAAAGAACAGCTGGTGAAGTTGGAGGGAGAGCACATGAATCTAATCCCCTTCCAGGATGAAGCTGCTCGTCAAGAAGAGGTGGACCGCCATGCTACCGCGAAGTCCAAAGCCGAAATTGCGGCTCTAAAGGATAGTATCAATTGATTGTGTATCCCTTAGATTTTTTGTTTGTAACTGTTTCTTTTAGCCATTAAGACTCTTGTATCTTTTTCTCCGTCTTCTGATAGACGTTTTAATAAAGAATCTGTTGGCTTTCAAAATTTATGAATGAAGTTTTGTGAAATATCAAAACTAGAGGTAATGTGGACATAGTAAGGATATTTTTGGTAGGTATTCCACTGGAGAATTTGATGTGGACCTATTATCCATTTTATATTCAGGGTTCTTAAATATAGATAATAAGTTGAAAGAAGCTGCTAATAGAGGTAATATGGACGTAATAGCAGTGGGTGTTCTATATCTGACTAGAGGTAATATGGACTGGAAGGATATATAACATTAGGTAGGAGTGGATAATTCAGAGATAATATGGACGTGATTATCCTTGATGAATGCTTTGCTCAGAGGTTATATAGACGAGGCAAAATGTTTCTTAATCATCCCACAGGGGAAATAATTATCGGAAAACAATTCAGAGGTAATAGGAATGTGACTTGTTTTCGTCAGACCGAGTTTGAGCAGAGTCAAAAACAAAAATAATTCCACTGGAGAATCATTTTAGAGGACCTATTATCCATGGCATATTTAAGACTCTTGAGATACGGATAATAGTTAGATGATTTTTTGAATCTCATAAACATTGCACTATACATTTACATGATTAAAACATGGTATATGTGAATGTTGTTCATGAAGGTTATACATAGTATTTCTTCAGGAATTTGCTGTTGATCGGCATCATGAACAAGTCACCATCAGGCTTGGTTAGTCGATACGCACCGTTAGAATACACTGATTCTATAACGAAAGGACTTTTCCATTTAGGCTAGAATTTTCCTTTTGTTTTGTATGTCATGACCATTGGTCTTCTCACTGCTAAGACTAAATCACCAACTTAGAAGATTCTTTCCTTCACCATTTTATTAAAGGCTCTGGAAAGGCGTGCTTGGTATAGCTCAATACGCTGCTGAGCTAATAAGCGTTTTTCGTCTAGCGCTTCGAGCTCCTGTAGTCGTAGACGGTAACTTTCTTCGAAAGTCAACTCACTGGCTAAGGCTACTCGAAGAGAGGGAATCTGCATTTCTAGGGGAAGAACTACTTCGCTTCTATAAACCAGAGAGAATAGCGTACTGCCTGTTGGAGTCCAGATCGTTGTACGATAGGCCCAGAGACATTCGCCGAGCTTCTCATTCCAATCGCGCTTGTTTGAAGACACGAACTTCTTGAGAAGTTTAATGATGGTTTTATTGAAGGCTTCTGCTAACCCATTAGTCGCTGGATTGTAGGCAGTAGAGGCTACATTCTGGATTCGATTCTTATTGCAGAACCGATAGAATACATGGCTCACGAATTGTGGACCATTATCTTGGATGATCCTGCGAGGTAGACCGAAGCGATAGATAACGTGATGTTTGATAAAATAGATCACGTTCGACGTCTTCACTTTGGTGAGCGGTATAGCTTCTGCCTATTTAGAAAAGTAATCGATTATAGCTAGGATGAACCGATGTTCTCTAGAAGATGGCAGGCTGATTGGGCCTATGACGTCCATACCCCAGGCTTCAAAAGGCCAAGATGCGGCCATCGGGTGTAGAAACTCCGAAGGTTGATGAATAAAGTCGACAAGGAACTGACAAGCCCTACACTTCTTTGCATATTCAACAACATCTGCTATCATCGTGGGCCAATAATAACCCATTCGTCTGAGGCCATCTTATAATTTGGGGCATGGTTGATGTGCACCATAAACTCCGTCGTGAGCCTCACGGAGTGCATGTTTGGCTTCTGTGTCTAATAAACATCGTAACAGTAGCCCATCGTAAGAGCGTCAGTACAGCATTTTGGTAGCTGTATCATAGTAAAATTTGAGGGATCGCCTTTGGATAGATACTGCTTCCTTTGGGTCCTCAGGGAGGATTCCATAGATAGCGTAGTCTATGAAAGGAAATCTCCAGTCTTTAACATCGATGTTTATTTCTGTTGCGTAACTGTGATGAATATGCATGGTATCTTTCACACAGAATAGTTCTCGACCAAACACTATGATCGACTGCTGAGTATTGGTAGAGATGGTCAAAGAAGCAATAAGACCGGCTAAAGCATCTGCTTCTATATTCTGTAGTCAAGGCACATGCTCGATGAAGAATCCAGTAAAAGTAGAAGCCAATTCGATTGTCGCTTTGTGATATGGGATGAGATCTTCATGATGAACTTCATAATCCCCTCGGACCTGACTAACTATTAGCTTAGAATCGCCGTAAGCTTCTTGATAGACAACTCCCAGTTGTTTTGCCAGTTGAAGGTCGATCAATAGGGCATTATATTCGGTGAGAGAATATGCACGTTGTATAACCAGATGGTCGGGTGACACAAGCACGATACCTACTCCGGCCATGATATTTTTTTTAGGTCATGTTCTTGATGCACCGTCAAAGAACATTCGCCAAATAGGGATTTCCTCAGTTGCGGTGTTAGACTCTACTACTTCATCGGGGATTTCATCATAGAGTTTGGAAGATTCTGGCACTGGATGAGATGCTAGGAAATCAGCTAACGCTTGGCCTTTTACTACCTTCTGAGGAATGAACAACATATCGTATGGAGTCAACAGCATTGCCCATGTAGCTAAACAGGAATTAAGAAAATCCGGTTTAGTCATGAGTATTCTGAGAGGATTAACTTTAGATATGATATGGATAGTCTGCCTAGACACATAGTGGCATGTCTTCTGGATAATAAATACCAGTACAAGACATTCCTTTTCTACAGGTGTGTATCTGTGCTCGGTACCCACCATTGTACGGCTGAGGTAGTAGATTACCTGTTCATGGCCGTCTTCATTCTTCTGAGCTAATAGGGCACCAAAGGAATGGTCCATAGCGCGGATATATAGTAAGAAGGGCTTCCCCATTATTGAAGCCACCAATATTGGGGGGCTTGTGAGATACTTCTTGATGTCGTCAAATATGCGTTGACATTGTTCAGTCCAGACGAAAGATACACCTTTTTTCATGAGCTGAGTAAACGGTTGACACCTTCCAGAAAGGTTCGAAATGAATCGTCTAATATAGGCTAGCCTTCCTTGAATTCTGCGTAGCTCTTTGAGATTTCTTGGGGAATGCATATCGAGGATAACTTTCACTTTCTATGGGTCAAGATGTATGCCCTTTGAAGTGATAACAAAACCAAGGAACTTGCCGCTGGAGACTCCCAGATAAGGCTTGGTTGGATTCATCTTGAGTTGGTATGCACGCATTAGTTCGAACACCATTCTCAAGTCTTGGAGGTAGTTGCCCTTGAGACGACTTTTAACTGCGATATCGTCTACGTAGAATTCTACTGTTTTACGCAAATAATTGTGAAAAATTGTGTTCATAGCTCACTGGTATGTCGACCCTATATTTTTTAATCCGAAGGGCATCAACGTATAGCAGTATACCCCCAACGGTGTTCGAAAAGATGTGTATTTCTTATCGTCGGGGAACATCTTGATCTGATTGTAGCCTGAGAACCCATCCATAAACGACATCCGCTCGAAGCCTCAAGTATTATCGATCATTAGGTCGGTGATCGGTAGAGGGAATTCATCTTTCGGGCATGCAGAGTTTAAATCATGGTAATAGATACAAACTCGAACTTTGTCGTTCTATTTCATGACTGGAACAATATTAGCGACCCAATCAAGGGTGTTGTTCTTCGCGAATGAATCCACTTGCAATAAGCTTCTTGACTTCACTCTCGATGGCCTCCATGATATCTGGTCGGAATCGTCGTTGCTGCTGCTTCACTGGCTTAGCTTTAGACGAGATATTTAGGCGATACATAGCAACTTTCGAGTCCAATCCTGGCATATCTTCATAGCTCCATGCAAAGACGTCAATATATTCTCTTATAAGCTGTATAAGAGATTGTCGTTCTTCGCTAGACAGATATTTGCTGATGAAGATTGGTTTAAAAGAGATTCATCTCCTAAATTAACTTGGATGACTTCATCTTTGGTAGGTGGTTTATGTTGTTCGAAATGTAACTCCCACTTAGTATCCATCTTTTGAGCCTATTGTTCAAGATCGATCGATTGGACATCATCTACAATTTGGTCAACTGACATCATGTTGACGGACAAAGTTTCTTTGAACATGTCTCCAATGCTGGAGTCTGAATCCCAGAGGCAGGAACCAGAATAATGAGAACAACAATCTGCTTCGACGTTTGATCCTTCAGGAATTGTTGGAGGAGTGACGTAACCCAAACCAAAACCATTTTGTTGATAATAGTTCTCGGGTTTGCCGGAAGGAGCAAAGTGACGTATTGGCAATCGTCGTCCCTGACCGTACTTTAGCCCATGGTCGCTTTTTGTATCATATCCCATATTCTGGATGATATTCTTGGCCTGCCAACTATATCGATAAAGTTGCATTTTCCCAGAATCATAGTCAGCTTCGGTGTTGTGATTAGGATAAGTAGAGTCCAGAACGAACTTTCTTTCGCCAATTATTCGACCGAAGATGATTAGTTCTTCACCCTTCTTTCTTGCTGGAACGATGAAATAGTAGATATCTTCTGGCCAGACTTTTTCCTGCATATGAGACGTCGGTGACCGACATACAGAGGTGTGGTCCTATGCCATGCTCTAGAGCGTATATCGTATTTATATACTGGTCTACAGATTGGTAGACATTGGAGTAATTCAAAGATAAACCTTTACTTAGAAAATATGCAAGTTCTTCTTCAGGGATAACATCATCCACTGAAGGTACATTATTTTGAGTATTGATATACTCATTGAGAGGATCATTATCTGGAACAGGAGCCACAGCCTTGGCCAAGTTTACCACATAGGGTAGCTCTTCAGGATTGGGAGGGCGAACTTCTGCAGGTTCTACCCGAGGTATTTTACGGAGAGTGGTGGTCAATGGTTTGACCTTATCAGGATTCTTCCTTTTAACCCAAATTATGAGAGGATTTGGAGTACTTTTTGGAGTAGTACGTCCTTTGACTCGGATAATCAAGGGACCATCACTGGAGGATGAACTCACTTCAGCTTCATCGTCTGCTTCGTTGCCGTCATCCTTGGAGGGTTGAGATTGATAAAGTATCGAATCTCCGTAGTAGGCATCAATACCCTTAAAAAGATCAACATCGGCAAACTCCGTCTTTACGACGCCATCGCTGTTGACGTACTTAAAGTACTAGTAAAGTGTAGAAGGAACGATCATGTTCTCGTGTATACATGGACGTCCCAACAAGACATTGTAGGATACATTGTCGTCGATTACATAACCAGAAACCTCTGTTCGGAGATCACCAATCTGCCACTTGAGACGGATCTTGCCCAGCGGGTGGCTTCTCCCAGCATTGAAAGCCATGATAGTTGTATTGGTTGCAGATAGCTTATCCAGAGGGATTCCTAGAATTTGGAGTAAACTTCTAGGAATGATGTTGAGGGAGGAACCCGGATCGATGTGCATCCGATCCACCTTAATCGCTCCGATATACCCTGTATAGTACAGAGGTCCATCATGACGATTATTTTTTAGTAGCATGTCCTCCTATAAAAAGGCGATTTTGGGCACCACTTCCATAGTACCGTGGCAGTGAAGACATGAGACATGATCTTCAGCGGGGGCTTTGACTTCAGCGAGATAAGTGTAGTAATGCCTCACTTAAGGCCTTCCACGTTTCTTTAGAGATTCGTAATAGATCGAATAGAGACAACCTAGCAGGTGTATTGGCCAGCTGTGCCAGTATATCAAAGTTGTAAGGTCGATCCATGCCTTCGAGAGTTGGCGCCTTCAGAGACTTGTCAAATTGTGTCTCCTCCTGCTTGGCTTTGTCGGTAGTTGAAGGCTTAGATGGACCAGCTTCTGAACTTGAGGGGGCAGCAGGAGCTTGAGAAGGTACTGCTTCTTCTTGTACAGGGTCATAAGTCCGTAGGTAAGCCTTCCCAGATCGCGTCTCGCCATATAGAACTTCATAAATGGAAGAAGACACCATATGACATGATTTGTATTTCTTGCCCCTCTTTACTTTGGAAGATACCACCCTCTGTGTCATTTCTTGCACAAGGTCCTGATGGAACCACATGATCTTACCATATTCAGTCGTGAGTAGCACCAAGGTTGAGTTGTGAGCTGGCGGCAGGTTGACGAGTTCTATTATTGCCTTGGGGATTAGGACTACGCCGTTTGGGACTTCTGTGGGAGGAAAGTCACCAAATTGAAGAGAGATCATGTTAGAAGATACGACCTTGTCTTCAGCTTTGAGGTTGATCACTTGGCTGTCGATAAGCTGTTGTATCTTCTTCTTCAGGACGATGCAATCCAGGGTAGAGTGGTGCACGTACTGATGATAAAGACAGTACTTGGGATCATTGAGTTGGTTCGCCTCCGTAGGACGTCGTGGTGGAGGCAATATCAGTTTATTACCTTTCGTTAATGTGTAAAAAATGGTAATAATATCATCCTCGTCAATGGAGAAAGTCTCCTTAGGTTTGTCAGAAGCGCCCTGAGAATTGGAAGCTCTCTTGGAAGTGTTGACCTTCAAGACTTCTTTTCCTTTACCCCACGGACAGGGATAGTTTGAGGGTGCTTGCCTTTGTCTTCAGATTTGGGTACCTCATCCCCAGTAATTCCAGATTAGGGATGTCGTTTTCAGCAGCATCAGCGGCCCCAATGAAAGCAGGCCATGTATCATACTTATGTATACCCAGACAGAACTTTACTGTTGGAAGGAAGTTATGTCGACAAGTATCCATAAGTTCTGAGTCTGGTATACCGAAGGGCATCTTCAATACTAGTCGCCTGAAGCGTTCGATGAAAGCAATGACAGACTCGATCCTCTTTTGCTTGGTCTCGAGGAGGGTGGACATACTAACATGCATGCCACTCTCGTAAAACCTGTTGAGGAATAACATCTCCAAGTCTTTAAAGGAATTGATACAACCGTCAGACAGACTGCCGAACCATTCAAAAGCTACCCCCTACAAGGTGCTATAAACGGCTTTGACAAGAATGAATCATCCCTGGGTAAGTGTAGAGTCTGCGTGTTGAAGTATGTCATGTGTTGGCGAGAAGAAGTCAACCCGTCAAATGAATTTAGTGTCAGTGGCTTGTAGTTAGGAGGACAAGTAGCGTTCTTCCATTCATGAGGATAAGGTTGAGATATTCCCATCTTCTGAAGCTCGTCTTTGTGTGAGATGGTATCGAGACGGGCAACAAGAGAATCAATTGCATCCTGTTGATTGAGCAGGTGTTGAGAAACGGCTGATATACGGTTGTCAGGCGTCGTTGGTGAAGGACTACCCCCAACATTTACAAGATTTGGAGGAGGCACAACGGAATGATACTCCTTCTGTAGTGAAGGAGGGTTGTTGCTATGAACTTGTAAACCACCTAAAATTTTCACTAATATTTTTTTTGAATTTATTTTGGTAGTGATTATTATTTTTAGTATTGTACGACAAGTACAAATGCATGATAAGAAATATTTAATCAATTACTAAATTTGTTTTATTTTGAGCTTTCAATAAATATAGCTGAATAAATATTTCTTCTACATACTTATATCGTAAAGCATTTTATTCATTTTATGTGGCATACCAAACATTTGCCAAAATTTATGTTTTACTTTATTATAAAAATTTATTTTATACAAATATGGATATTAATTTCCAAAATAATATTTATGTATATATTCTTTCATATGCGAGTACATGAAATTAATTCCATGTGTATTTTATTTTTTTGAAATAAAATTGTATTTATTTTATTTATTTTCAAAAGGCGTATCAAACATTTAAATATTTTTTTGAGATTTTCGAAATTATTTATTAATTATTTTTTTATTATTTCTAAAAGTATATTTTGAAATTTGCTTCATTTAATGTTTAACTATTATGGTAATTTAAATTAGATCTATCTCATTCGATTTTAAACTAAAGAGGAGATTTATTTTGATTTAAAATAGAATTTAGATTTGATTTTATTGATTTATCTAATTGGGGTTTAAACTACTCCTAATCCTTATCCAACTGGGAATTCCCACATCCTATAAATAGGCAGGTACTCCTCCATTAATTCCATAAGCCAAATTACTCCACAAATATTTCTCCACCCACGTGAGTGCATCGTGTCCATGTTCTCCCTCCCCGTCCAATTCTTATTCCATATGTTACATATACATTGTGTTATTCTCCGTGTCGACAATCTCGACACGACAAACAATAAATCCCTAATCCTAGCCCTAGCCTAGTCCCCGTGCTCCTCCCCGCCATCTCCTTCGCCACCATCTCTGGCGAACCTGGCCACCAAGGGCAACCTGTGTCCAGCCAACCTTCTCCTGCGGCAACACCCGACTTTCCATCGTGGGCCACAATGACCACCCGTAGCCCCATGTCCCCGTTCGACCACCATCGCCACCATTGTCACCGACTCCTCATCTTCGACTTCCTCCTCCACCTGTCCAACAATACAGCCTCGACCCAATCCCAGGTTCCTGGCCGACTCCCATGTTCCAACCAACCCAAGCCACCGCACCACCATCATCCCCGCCACCCTGCCATCGTCGGCGTTCCGACAGCCCTCGCCAAACCATCAACACCACCACGGCCAATCCGTAAACCCGACCATAACCCACACCAAAAAAAAATTACAAAAGAAAAAAAGAACAACCACTACCTTACCTATCTCCGTCGGCCGGAGCTGCAGTCCGCCGTCGCGCGAGATCGGCCCTCAACCTTCCTCAGCCTGCCGAGGAACGCCACCGTCGCGCCAGTGAGCCGCGCGTCCGCTCTGCCCCGCGAGCAGCGCCGGCACCGACTCTTCGTGCTCTAAACTCCAGCCGAACCCTCAGTGACCGCCTCTCCCCTCCAGCAGCGTCGCCGGAGTTCCTCCGCACGCGCTCGCCCCGGACTTCCCTCTTCCTCTTTCCCTCGGCGAGTGTCGCCGTCCCGCCTGCCGTGACCGCCTCCTTCTTCCCAACGGCACCGCTGATCAGAGGCCACACTCTTCACGACTGACCCCCTTCTCGAACCCCCGCTCCTCCCCTCTCCGTCTCTCACCAGCCGCACCGACCCTCGCCAGGCCGGCGTCCACCTCCCCTCTCATCTCTTCCCCTTCCTTCGCCACGCGCGGCAGAAGCCTCCAGCCGCCGTCGGCAACTCCACACAGCCCCGAGCCCCGACTTCCTTCTTCCTTCTTCCTCCCTCTCGCCACAGTCTCCGATCCCCCTTTCCCCTTTTCTCCACCGCCCCTTCCCTTCTCCTCTCTCCTCTCTTCCTCTCGTCTTCTCTCTCTTCCTTTCTTTCTTTCTTTGTTTTTTTATTCTAATAGAAGCTGTCTCACTCTCGAAAGAGAAGAGACAGCTAATGTTTGGTTTTATTTTTTTTGTGTTTTTTTATTTTTATTTTTTATTTATTTTTTATTCTATTCTTCTTCTTTTTGTTCTGTTAGTGGGAATACTGTAGCTTTGTTGTTTTATTGTGTAGAGGGAATACTTTTGGATATTATCATTATTATTATTATTATTATTATTATTATTATTATTATTATTTGGGAAGACAACAACAGTCTATTATCTATATATATAGTTATTATTAATATTATTATTATTGTTAATTTTCTTTTGTTTGTTAAAATTATTTATTTGTCAAATTATTATTATTATAGGAATTAGATTATTTATAGTGTTTCTATATATTCTTAAAGTCAATCTTAAACTAAATACTGTACTTTGTCAAAAAGTAGGATTTAGTCCAAATGATTTTTGAAGGCTTTAAATATTTATCTAAAATCTTTTTATGTAAATATAGCATCTTAAATAGTTATGGGATTATTTACCTATTTTAAAATATGGTTTTCTACTTAAAATTTCTATTTTTTAGTAAAACAGGTTCTCTTATATTCTAGAATTATCTAAAAACTATTTAAACTAGCAAATATAGTTTTCAAGGATTATAATCAGTTTTCAAAAATCTTATATATATTATTTACCTAATTTTCTCCGACTATCCTCCTGTCCGTGACTAGCCTATTATTCCTATTCCTTCGCCAATCTGGACTACCTTATGTCAACCCTCGCTAATTATACTGTTCTGGACCCGATGGAACAGTCCGTGCCATCATCAGAGATCGTCTTACGTAGTTGTATCATCGCAACCATGTTATGTGCCACCTTGATCATCACACCCCATCAGGCAGCCTACCTGGCAAGTATACCTTGCTAATTAACTGTCAAATTATTTATTTTCTGTATTATTTATTTGTTTCATATTGTTAGTTTCCTTTGTTATAAACTGCGCGTCCAAGCCATACTTCGGTGCAAGCGACTCTATTAGTCATTTTACTTTACTATATGCATGTTAACTTAGTGTAGCGGACTACCTTCTTGTTGGGGGATATCCTTGTATCTCCCTTGGCCATGACACACACACTACACGGTTTGAGACATGTTGCTAGAGGCACGACTTATGGACTGGCCCTCTCTAAAGTCGTGTGACGGTAGATGATCATAACTGCTATGACTAGGGTTTTAGAGACTCAAGCAGTTACAAAACTGAACGAGCGATGGACAAGACTTGAACAGTATAGGAAATATTGGAGAATGACAGTCGATAATGCGTATGGGAATCCAAACAGGTAAACCACAGTCTCCGGATGAAATTGTGGAAATTTATTTGCAGATACCCTCTGACGTTTTGGACGTTACGATCGGATACAGATGACTGGATGCCAGTTACGTACACATAGCCTAAAATCCCACCCATACGCATGAAAGTTGTCTTCTAAATTGCACATTAGGCAGTTAGAATCTTCTTTGCATATTTGTGTCTAGAATAGTCTTTTATATATTATCTTGCTTTTCTGACAGTTCATATTAGCATGTTCTTCCTATATCTTGCTACCTCCTTCTGAGGACCTGGTTATTCCCCAGGTGTGTGCTTTCATGATTCACTGCAGGTGTTCTAGCCAAGGCCGTGATTCTCTCCATTCCTTCGAAGACAATTGCGCTTGATTCGTCTTGCTATTTTAAGGATCGATTCTTGCACATTTCTTTTATTGAGATAGTTGGTAGTGGGCTTTGCCTCCGTCCAACGATTATACCATAAATATTCAAGTTGATTTTTATATTATTATTCTTTTCATTGTGGATGAGATTTAGTTTGTCTTAGATTACTGTATTTTACAGCTTATGTATACAGACAAGGCCCATGTACTTAGTATGTATATAGCTGACATGTCTACGTTCCTAGTCCTACGTATATTGGGACTGGGGTGTTACATGTTTTTGTGGTTACTTTACCGTGCCAAGCAAGCCTGCGTATAGGATAAGAGTCTAGGATCTCATCCACATACTTGACCGCCTTCCTGCTTGACTCCTCGAGTTTCATCTTGCTTGATCCCTCTATCATGATTTGTGCTCTTCTTTCGTGCTTGATAGTGGTTAGGAAGGTAACCTATATTAGGTAGACATGGCCAATTGTTCCATCACACTACTAGTTTAATTCTTGTAAGTTGGGTAGAATACCTCATGACCTAGCATTGCCTTCATCCTTATGACTTATTATAGTAGATACTAAGTGGACTACCAGGGCCTTTTTGAGGACCATACCTTATTGGTCGGCCAAAGTCGTAGACAAGAAGACAATAAGTCGACTGTATAGGCACCAAACATGACTTAGATTCTTAAGGAGTTTGAACAAATTCTACTTTATTTCAATCTTAATCTCACGTGCCTATATTTTTACTATCTAGACTAATGATGCTAATGTAGCCTAGTTTTTGCAATCTCAATTCTTTATCAAGCTGGTTCATGACATATGCTATTGAGCGCTCACTAGCATATTATCTAATTAGAACCGGTGCATGATGGTCTGATCAACCAAGTGCACTTTGGTTCGCTTTTATCTATCATTCTATATGGATGGGGACATAGCTAAACTTGCCCTCTAGAGTCTCATCTGCGACAGCCATGATAATTCTTTTTGAATTACTCACTCGCCTTTGAACCACATATTGGTATTCGAAAGCAACCTCTTTGGACTTATATTGGTTTTCGTCTTTTACCTATTTAGACGAAGACTCGTACTTGATAGATAGACCCAAGTATCATCTCTAGTTGTCCCATCATCGATTGCCAAGCTAGTTAGCCATCGACCAAGCTACGTGACTATAATCTCGTCTCAAGTTATTCGCCCTCAAACTATTACCTTGACCATCTAATCGTTTGGAACTTAGGAATGACTAGAAATGTTTTCTTAGTCGTACCCCTAAACCTAGATGACTATCTCTTCCAAGGGACCATGTGCCCTTGTTCTCAAATTATTTTACCTTCATTTCCAAAACTCTTGATCTTTTACTTACGTTAGTTAGCGACCTCACCCATAACCATATCCATGAGTATTTTGGCATTATTTGAACTCGTAATTTTCTAATGCGTGTTGCATTGAACGTCGTTTCCTTGCCTCGCCTGATGATAGGATCGTGTTCCGTATCGATATACCCTTGTACCTACTCTCCCCTCCCCCTACTTATTCTTAATTTCGAGGACGAAATTCTTGTAAGTTGGATAGGATGTAAACCCCCTAAAATTTTCAATAATATTTTTTTTGAATTTATTTTGGTAGTGATTATTATTTTTAGTATTGTACGACAAGTACAAATGCGTGATAAGAAATATTTAATCAATTACTAAATTTGTTTTATTTTGAGCTTTCAATAAATATAGCTGAATAAATATTTCTTCTACATACTTATATCGTAAAGCATTTAATCATTTTATGTGACATACCAAACATTTGCTAAAATTTATGTTTTATTTTATTATAAAAATTTATTTTATACAAATATGGATATTAATTTCAAAAATAATATTTATGTAAATATTCTTTCATATGCGAGTACATGAAATTAATTCCATGTGTATTTTATTTTTTGAAAACAAATTGTATTTATTTTATTTATTTTCAAAAGGCGTATCAAACATTTAAATATTTTTTTAAGATTTTCGAAATTATTTATTTATTATTTTATTATTATTTCTAAAAGTATATTTTAAAATTTGCTTCATTTAATGTTTAATTATTATGGTAATTTAAATTAGATCTATCTCATTCGATTTTAAACTAAAGAGGAGATTTATTTTGATTTAAAATTGAATTTAGATTTGATTTTATTGATTTATCGAATTGGGGTTTAAACTACTCCTAATCCTTATCCAACTGGGAATTTTCACATCCTATAAATAGGCATGTACTCCTCCATTAATTCTATAAGCCAAATTACTCCATAAATATTTCTCAACCCACGTGAGTGCATCGTGTCCATGTTCTCCCTCCCCGTCCAATTCTTATTCCATATGTTACATATACATTGTGTTCTTCTCCATGTCGATAATCTCGACACGACAAATAATAAACCCTAATCCTAGCCCTAGCCTAGTCCCCGTGCTCCTTCCTCCCATCTCCTTCGCCACCATCTCTGGCGAACCTGGCCACCAAGGGCAACCTGTGTCCAGCCAACCTTCTCCGGCGGCAACCCCCGACTTTCCACCGCGGGCCACAATGACCACCCGTAGCCCCCTGTCCCCGTTCGACCACCATTGTCACCGACTCCTCATCTTCGACTTCCTCCTCCACCTGTCCAACACCACAGCCTCGACCCGATCCCCGGTTCCTGGCCGACTCCCCTGTTCCAACCAACCCAAGCCACCGCACCACCATCATACCCGCCACCCTACCATCGTCGGCGTCCCGACAACCCCCACCAAACCATCAACACCACCACGGCCAATCCGCAAACCCGACCATAACCCACACCAAAAAAAATTATAAAAGAAAAAGAGAACAACCACTACCTTACCTATCTCCGCCGGCCGGAGCTGCCGTCCGCCGCCGTGCGAGATCGGCCCTCAACCTTCCTCGGCCTGCCGATGAACGTCGCCACCGCGCCAGCGAGCCGCGCGTCCACTCCGCCATTCGAGCAGCGCCGGCACCGACTCTTCGCGCTCTAAACTCCAGCCGAACCTTCAGTGACCGCCTCGCCCCTCGGGCAGCGTCGCCAGAGTTCCTCTGCACGCGTTCGCCCCAGACTTCCCTCTTCCGCTCTCCACCGACGAGCGTCGCCGTCCCGTCTGCCGTGACCGCCTCCTTCTTCCGGACGGCACCATCGACCGGAGGCCACGCTCTTCCCGACCGACCCCCTTCTCGAACCCCCGCTCCGCCCCTCTCCGTCTCTCACTAGGCGTGGCGACCCTCGCCTGGCCGGCGTCCGCCTCCCCTCTCATCTCTTTTCCCTCCCTCTGCCACGCACGGCAGAAGCCTCCAGCCGCCGTCGACAATTCCACACAGCCCCGAGCCCCGACTTTCTCCTTCCCTCTTCCTCCCTCGCGCCACAGTCTCCGATACCCCTTTCCCTTTTTCTCCGCCGCCCCTTCCTTTCTCCTCTCTCCTCTCTTCCTCTCGTCTTCTCTCTCTTTCTTTCTTTCATTCTTTGTTTTTTTATTCTAATAGAAGTTGTCTTACTCTCGAAAGAGAAGAGATAGCTAATGTTCGGTTTTATTTTTTTTGTGTTTTTTTATTTTTTATTTTTTTATTTTTTTATTCTATTCTTCTTCTTTTTGTTCTGTTAGTGGGAATACTGTAGCTTTGTTGTTTTATTGTGTGGAGGGATTACTTTTGGATATTATCAGTATTATTATTATTATTATTATTATTATTATTATTATTTGGGAAGACAACATCGGTCTATTATCTATATATATAGTTATTATTATTAATATTAATATTATTATTATTGTTATTTTTCTCTTGTTTGTTAAAATTATTTATTTGTCAAATTATTATTATTATAGGA
This sequence comes from Iris pallida, assembly GCA_029216955.1. Taxonomy (NCBI): domain Eukaryota; kingdom Viridiplantae; phylum Streptophyta; class Magnoliopsida; order Asparagales; family Iridaceae; genus Iris; species Iris pallida. The sequence goes on along the minus strand of JANAVB010020800.1, from coordinate 293,706 downwards.
ATTAGATTATTTATAGTGTTTCTAGATATTCTTAAAGTCAATCTTGACCTAAATACTGTACTTTGTCAAAAAGTAGGATTTAGTCCAAATGATTTTCTAAGACTTTAAACATTTATCTGAAATATTTTTATATAAATATAGCATCTTAAATAGTTATGGGATTATTTACCTATTTTAAAATTTGGTTTTCTACATAAAATTTTTATTTTTTAGTAAAACAGGTTCTCTTATATTTTAATATTATCTAAAAACTATTTAAACTAGCAAATATAGTTTTCAAGGATTATAATCAGTTTTCAAACATCTTATATATATAATTTACCTAATTTCCTTCGACTATCCTCCTGTCCGTGACTAGCCTATTATTCTTATTCCTCCGTCAATCTGGACTACCTTATGTCCACCCAAGCTAATTAGACTGTTCTGGACCCGATGGAACAGTCCGTTCCATCATCAGAGATCGTCTTATGTAGTTGTATCATCGCAGCCATGTTATGTGCCACCTTGATCATCATACCCCATCAGGCAGCCTACCTGGCAAGTATACCTTGCTAATTAACTGTCAAATTATTTATTTTCTGTATTATTTATTTGTTTCATATTGTTAGTTTCCTTTGTTATAAACTGCACGTCCAAGCCATACTTCGGTGCAAGCGACTCTATTAGTCGTTTTACTTTACTATATGCATGTTAACTTAGTGTTAGCGGACTACCTTCTTGTTGGGGGATATCCTTGTATCTCCCTTGGCCATGACACACACACTACACGGTTTGAGACATGTTGCTAGAGGCACGACTTATGGACTGGCCCTCTCTAAAGTCGTGTGACGGTAGATGATCATAACTGCTATGACTAGGGTTTTAGAGACTCAAACAGTTACAAAACTGAACGAGCCATGGACATGACTTGAACAGTATGGGAAATATTGGGGAAGGACAGTCGATAATACGTATGGGAATCCAAACAGGTAAACCACAGTCTTCGGATGGAACTGTGGCAATTTATTTACAGATACCCTCTGACGTTTTGGACGTTACGACCGGATACAGATGACTGGATGCCAGTTACGTACACATAGCCTAAAATCCCACCCATGCGCATGAAAGTTGTCCTCTAAATTGCACATTAGGCGGTTAGAATCTCCTTTGCATATTTGTGTCTAGAATAGTCTTTTATTTATTATCTTATTTTTCTGACAGTTCATATTACCATGTTCTTCCTGTATCTTGCTACGTCCGTCTGAGGACCTGGTTATTCCCCAAGTGTGTGCTTTCATGATTCACTGCAGGTGTTCTAGCCAAGGCCGTGATTCTCTCCATTCCTTCGAAGGCAATTGTGCTTGGTTCGTCTTGCCATTTTATGGATCAATTCTTGCACATTTCTTTCATTGAGATAGTTGGTAGTGAACTTTGTCTCCGCCCAGCGATTGTACCATAAACATTCAAGTTGATTTTTATATTATTATTCTTTTTATTGTGGATGAGATTTAGTTTGTCTTGGATTACTGTATTTTACAGCTTATGTATATATACAAGGCCCATGTACTTCGTATGTATATAGCTGGCATGTCTACGTTCCTAGTCCTACGTATATTGGGACTGGGGCGTTATAGAACTGGCCTAACGTGTGCTGAGATATTTTGTTTTGGTGGAGGAATAGCCCCAACAGCTTGGACTGCCATAATACTGGTAAGCATATCAGTGATCTTGGCAAATGCTGTTTCAAGACCCTCTAGCCGTTTGTTGGTCTGATCACTAGCTTCTTCAGGTCTCTCTCCATCCGCCATGTATGTAGATAACATGCGAGATTGAATAGAGGAAATAGTACAACTGGTGCTGATACTTTCTGTCTCTGAGTTGAAAAGTCCCTCGTCTTCAGGTAGGATAGGTAGATAGTCACCGTCAGACTGGGAGAGATCATCGTCATCTGGAAGGCTGCCCCCGGTGTCAAGGTCATCTGCTTCAGACTCTGAGGGAATACTACCCCCAGCTGAAGGATCATCACCTCCAGCTTGGGAGTCCTCATCATCTATACGGAATCTCGTCCTTAATCGAGTACCCATATAGACTCCTTCAAAAGTGACAGCTTGCTGGCTATCTGTTGGCAGACTTCTTCTTCTTCTGTTCGCGGAACTGAAAGAAAAAGTTGGGTTCGTGGTCCACCTTCTTTGATTGGGTCTTCCGTAAGGGGGACCCCATGAAGCCATGTTAGATGAAACACACGACGGCTTTTCATTGTCAGAGTGATGCAGTCATCGAAACACGGACTGCCTTTGAGGTACTCTTATTGCTTTGGAGCAGCAACAGTTGATGACAATACTGGTGCACGGACGTACGCCATGAATTGTTATATCCTCCCTCACTTTACGCTTATGATTTATCATTTCACGTAAGTCAGCGGAAGGGAGTTTTGCCTTAAAACCTATGTCACATGCATCGCCGAGCTTTGTATATAGTTTTGTAAGGAGAGTTGGCACATCCGAGCTTAGTTCATGTGCAAGAGCAACCCCCAAACCTAAGTTCTGTGATGACCTTGAAGACAGTCCCGTGCTATACACGTTGGGGCCTGTCTTTTTGCTGTGGGTGCATAGACCCTGGAGTCTGCCTTTGGGTGCATGCTTCCTAGAAGTCTTGGCAGCATGCCCAAGCTTCCTCGATGTGGGCGCAGAGTATGGGTCAGCAGAGCTTGGGCGCATGACCCTGGGCACATAATCTGTCGAAGACAGATGTCTTCTGGCCAGA